>PVIW01002309.1:0-226873 GCA_004026585.1 Noctilio leporinus
AACAAACGACAAAAAAAAAAAAAAAAAAACAATGGCAAAAGGGAAGGAAGCCAGGGTTCAAATCAACAATTTGGAATATAAGGAAGAAATAAACAGCCAACTGGTATAGAATGAAGAACTGGAAGAAAGAAAAAATAAAAAGGGAGAGGTTAAGGAACCTCTGAGACAAATTTAAATGTGCCAACATCCAAATCATAGAGGTTCCAGAAGGAGAAAAGGAAGAGCAAGAAATTAAAAACCTATGTGAAAAAATAATGAAGGAGCCCTGGCTGGTGGCTCAGTGGATTGGCACCAGCCTGCGAACCGAAAAGTCGCTGGTTCAATTCCCAGTCAGAGCACATAACCAGGTTGCGAGCCAGGTCTCCAGCCAGAACCGTAGCTGGAGGCAGGTGAAAGGCAACCATACATTGATGTTTCTTTCTTTCTCTGCCTGTCTCCCTTCCCCTCTCTCTAAAAATAATAATTTAAAAAATCCTTTAAAATTTTTTGGAAAAAAAAAAACAAACTTTAACAGCAAAAATTAAAAAATCAATGATCTCTGCTTTCATCATTAAAAGCTAGAGAAGTAAATTATACCCAAAATGTGTAGGGAAAGGAGAAGATAGAGATAGAAGCAATTAAGAAAACAGAAAGTAAACAAAGAACAACAGAGAGAATTAAAGAAAATGAAACCTGGTGTTTGAAAGATCAACAAAACTGATAACGCTCTAGTCAACCTGATAACAGAAAAAAAAAAATAGTCATAAATAAACAGTATCAGGAATGAAAGAAAGGATATCACTACTGATTCAGTAAACCAGGGGCAGCAAACTATAGTGCATCTGGACATGCTGCCTATTATTATAAAGTTTTATTGAAACATTTCCATACTAATTTATTTATGTATTATTTAGGGCTACTTTTGCTCTAAGATGGCAGAATTAAGCAGCTATAACAGCGTTTTTTGGAAGACTGACAAAGCCTAAAATATTTACTATCTGGCCCTTTAAGAAAATTTGCCAACCCCTGGGCTAAGAGAAAGTACTTTTATTTGACTTACTATTTACTATTGAATACAGCCTTAATTTACATGTTAACTTATAGAAGATTGGTAAGTTGCAAATTATTTGACTTATAGAGATGCAAATTATTTCTTTCTGGTATAAAAGATAACCTCTAAGGTTTAATTAATAAGTCACCTTGTTTCCCACCTAGATATTATCCTTTTCTCCTTATTCATTCATCCATTCAATAAATATTACTGAGCATCTGTTTCATGCCAGGCATTGCCTTGATGAAGCTCATAACTTGGAAGAGGGGGACAAAGGTTAAATAGACATAATAATAAATGTAGGATCGCAAAGTAAGCTAAAAGGCTCTGAAGGGAAAAATGGCCATCATAGAATAAAGGCAGCTAAATATGGAATGTATTGAATAGATATATCATCGCACATAACATCAAAGATAGTCATTGTATGTAGTTTGAGACAAAAAATATTGGGAGTAATTTATACATCCATTAATAGAGAACTGGTTAAATAAATTAAGGAAGATCCATGCAGTTACTGGAATGAATAGACAATTCTATATCGTCCTGATGTGGAATGATATCCAATATACGTTGAAAAAGAAAGATGCAGCACAATGTTTATAGTGTGTTACAATTTGTGTCGAGGAAAAAAGATGAAAATGTTTATGTATATCATACATAGATTATTTTTGGAAGAATATTCAAGAAATTGGCATGACTACCATTAGGAGGGGAAACTAGGAAGCTAGGAGAATAATTTAAGAGACTTGTTTGTTCACTAAGTATCCTTTTATATCTCTGAATTTATACAATGTGTATTATGTTTTGAAAAATAAAATTTAAA
The DNA here is from genome assembly GCA_004026585.1 of Noctilio leporinus. Classification (NCBI taxonomy): domain Eukaryota; kingdom Metazoa; phylum Chordata; class Mammalia; order Chiroptera; family Noctilionidae; genus Noctilio; species Noctilio leporinus. The sequence continues at coordinate 1,854 of PVIW01002309.1, forward strand.
AATGTGAATAAACAAGGATTTTTATGGCTTCCCAGTTCTCTTAGAACAAACACCGAAAGCCTCAACCTAAAGAGATCTGGTATGATCTGGACCCCACCTACTTTTCTGGTCCAATCTTGTATGATGTTTCCCTCCTTCACTAAATTCCAGCCCCCCTTAACTGAACCATGCTCCCTCCCCTAACTAGGCTCTGCATATGCTGCCCCCTCTTTTTGGAACTCTTTTTGCCTCTCTTCTTTAACCAGTTCAACCATCATTTCCTCAGAGGAACCTCCATGCTGTTAGGTCTCTATACACTCTATGGGCCCTGTTGCCCCTTTCCTTCAAAGCAAGTATAACACTTATAAAAGTTATATTTCTTTGTATAATCATTTGCTCAGTGCCACCCCTCACCCTTATCACAACTCTGTAAACTCCAGGATGACTGGACTACGTCTGTGTTTTCCTCTCACCACAGTTCTCCGATTCTAGTATAAGACTTAATAATTGTAGGTGCTAAAAAAATTTTTTCAAATGAAGGCACAAATAAATGCATGTATACATAAGCATGAAGTACTAAGGAATGAACAGGTACTCCTCTTTTATTTTTGCAACTGTTTCACATTTCAGTGACCAAGACATCAAAATGAGTACAAAAAAAAAACGTCTTCCAAAGAACATAAGAGCATTTTTGACTTTTTAAAAATCCTCACCCAAGGATATTTTTTAAAAATTAATTTCAGAGAGAGAGAGAGATAAGTATCTATGTAAGAAATATTGATCAGTTGCCTGTGCCCCGACCCTACCCCATACATGCTCCAGCTAGGGACCGAATCTGCAACCTAGATATGTGCCCTAACCAAAATCAAATCCTCAACCTCTTGGTGTACAGGACAATGCTCCAACCAACTGAGCCACCAGGCCAGGGCAAGGGCATATTTGAAAAATACATAGCCAGAGAAGGTGATACAAACCAGTGATTGAAGGAAAAGCTGATGCTATTGATTCAGAATGAACTTCCCAATTTACCAAAAGGTCCAAGCACCCTAGAGACCTCTTTAAAGAAGTGGGCAAGCATAGAGACAGTGAAGTTAATTTTGAAGAATTCCAGAGGTTACTGAAAAAAAAAAACCCAGAGTAAGAAGAAACAAAATATATCTTTTTGCTCACCAAGAGAAGAGTCCCTGGGAAATGGCCATATTCTACATGGAGTCCCCAATGTTTCTGTTTAATTATTTCCTATTAAAATTATCTGGCAATGACATCCAATTATTGCTAATAAATTCTTAGACATGTAACAACAACAACAAAAGAATGAACAGTCAGGCAACCAGGTATCACACAGGTCAGTCAGACTGAAGATATCCTGGCTGATGACAAGGCTTTAAAAAGAGATGAGGTCCATTTGCCGTAATAAACAAAAAGGAGTTACTGAATATGACAGTTAGTAGATGAGTAATGATCAGTGGTATAAACCTCAAAGAGTTTAAGTGGAGGAGTCATGTTCAAGAAGTGACAATGAAGAGTAATAAGGACATCAGATCCACCTCCAAACTCACAGGTAAATGGAATATGGGAGAATGAGCAACCACTGCCTGCAGGCTAGTGGGAAAACAGTATCTTTCTCCAAGAAAAAGCCTGGTCTCAGCATATTCCCCTCTCTCATGTCTTCACTAACAAGTCTAAATACAAAGGGGATTTAGTAACTCCACAGATTCTTGTCACAGTGAAAAAAATGGGGAGGGAGAGATGATAAGTGAGAGTGAGTTGAAAAACACAAAGTTATACAGCAATGTCAAATCAGACTCACACAAATCATAATGGTTAAGGCACTTGATAGAGAGAAAAAAGGAGAGGATGGAAAAATACGATGAGGAACTGATGACATGATTGCTGCCTGTCCACATCTTTGGTATAAAATGGTGAAAGTTTTGAAGCAAATTACAGTAGATGTCTTAACAATGGAACTTGGAAGGAACAAATTTAGAATTAGGGAAAATGGCCAATGGGATTTGTGGGGATTACAAGGTCAAGGGAAAGGTAGTATAAAAAACTCTTAATTCCCTGGCTGTTGCAAACAGCTCTGGTTAAATCCTGATCTTTGAAAAAGGAGATAAAAGCAGGAAGCTACAAGAATGATTTGTCCTGCATAAGCCATCTTTTGCTTCCTTGGCTCCCTAAAGAATGTCACATAAGCTACACAAATATCTGGTAATATAAATGAAATGTTTCATAACCCAAGCACTCTCTGCTTTATGAAGTGACCTAGAAGCCTCAGTTTGAGATCTCACCCATTATGCTGGCTGGGGAGAACGTGTTCAATGAAGGAAAGAAAACCTGGGGTATTCACACAGGATGTTCCAGACTCTCCCACTTCATTTACACCTCCTTTTTTAAAAAATATTTTTTTTTAGATTTTATTAACTTTTAGAGAGAGGAGAAGGAAGGGAGAGAAACATAGATGTGCAAAAGATACACGGATTGATTGCCTCTTGCAAGCCCCTACCTGGGAACCTGGCCCACAATCAAGGCATGTGCCCAGACTGAAAATTGAACCAGTGACTTTTCAGTCTGCAGGCTGGTGTTCAAGCCACTGAGCCACACCAGCCAGGGCTCACTTGTACCTCTTGATTGCTACAATGTTAAAAATTATATTATTACTAATCCTGACCAGCATGGCTCAATTGATTGGGTTTGATTCCTGTTTGAGGTATATGCCTGGGTTATGGGATCCTGTCCCCAATCAAGGAACAAATGTACAAGAGGCAACTGATTGATGTTTCTCCCTCACATAGATGTTTCTCCTCTCACACTGATGTTTCTCTCCCTCTCTTTCTTCCTCCCCTCCCCCTCTCAAACAAACAAATAAATAAATAAACTTCCAGTCAAGATGGAAGCACAGGCAGACATGTTTCACCTCCTTGCACAACCACAGAATTACAACTATATCTTAAAATAAATAACTAGTACTGTCAGAAAGTCAAGCTATACGAACATCAGACAACTAAGGATTTAAAGAAGCCATGTTCATCCAGACAAGTAGGAGAGGCAGAGAGGCACAGAGATGCGGGTTGGCACAAAGAGGCAGCAGCAGCGGAATGCATGATACCACACTCACATATAGTGGATAAATATCAGGGGAGATACCTTGGGAGCCCCAGCCAGACCACATAGTCAAGGATTCCAGCACAGGGAAGATAGATCCCCAGAACTTCTGGCTGTGAAGATAAGTGAGGGTTGGGGTGGTGGAAGAAATTCCAGATTTTTCAGGAGAGTCCATTTAAAGGCCCTCACAGACTTAGGATATATGCAAACCCACCTACTCTGGGACTCACCACCAGGACAACAGCTGGAAGGGCCCCGGTCACATACAGAAAGTGGATAAAGTGACCACAAATGGGGCAAGTGCCTGGCAAATCTCCAGAAGCCAGGCAGCAGCACTGTCCCCTCTCCAGACCTTCCACCCACACAGAGCTCATAAAGTAGTGTCGCTGACTGCCTCACCCTGGTGATTACCTAAGGCTCAGCCCCACACCATTTATAGGTACCTTTTCTAAGACAGGGAGTCAAAGCAGCTCTACCTAATATACCAAATGAAACACAGGGAGACTGCCAAATTAAGGAGACAAAGAAATAGGGCTCAAATGAAAGAACAGAACAAAACCCCAGAAAAAGAACTAAACAAAATGGAGATCACCAACCTACCATATGCAGAGTTCAAAACACTGATTATCAGGATGCTCAAAGAACTCATTGAGTATAGCAACAACCTAAGGGAAGAAATGAAGGTTATATCAAATGAAATAAAGAAAAATCTACAGGGAACCAACAGTGAAGTGGATGAAGCTGAGAATCAAATCAATGATTTGGAAACAAGGAATGATAGGCATTCAATCAGAACAGCAAGAAAAAACAAGAATTAAAAAAAATGAAGAGAGGTTTAGGAACCTCTGGGGCAACTTTAAACATACCAACATCTGAATCATTGGGGTGCCAAAAGGAGAACAGGAATAGCAAGAAATTGGAAACTCATGTGAAAAAATAATGAAGGAAAACTTCTCTAATTTGGCAAAGGGAATATACATACCAGTCCAGGAAGCACAGAGTCCAAACAAGCTGGACCCAAAGAGGACCACACCAAGACATATCATAATAAAAATGCCAAAGGTTAAAGATAACGGGAGAATCTTCAAAACAGCAAGAGAAAAGAAGAGTTACCTACAATGGAGTTCCCATAAGACTGTTGGCTGATTTCTTTAAAACAAACAAACAAACAAACAAACTTTGCAGGAAAGAAGGGACTGGCAAGAAGTATTCAAAGTAATGAAGAGAAAGGACATACAACCTAGATAATTCTATCCAGCAGAACTATCATTTAGAATTGAAGGGCAGATAAAGTACTTCCCAGGCAAGGTAAAGTTAAAGGAGTTCATTATCAACAAGCATTTTTTATATGAAATGTTAAAGGGATTTATTTAAGAAAAAAAAGATGATCAAAACTATGAACATTGAAATGGCAACAAATTCACAATTACCAACACTGAATCTAAAAAAAAATAAACAAACCAAGCAAACAACCAAATGAGAAACAGAATCATAGATATGAAGATCACTTGGAGGGTTATTGGTTGGGAGGAGGAATGGGGAGAATAGGTGAAAAGGTGCAGGGATTAAGAAGCTCAATTGGTAGGTACAAAATATACAGGGGGATGTTAAGAACAGTATAAGAAATATGAAGCCAAATAACATATATGCATGACTCATGGCATGAACTAAGGGGGGATTGCTGGAGGGAAGTAGGGTACCAGGCAGAGGGGGGCAAAGGGGAAAACTTAGGACAACTATAATAGCATAATCAATAAAATATATATTTTTAAATATAAATAAGGCCCTGGCTGGTAGCACAGTGGTAAGGCGCCGGCCTGTGAGGCCAGGGGTCGCTGGTTCAATTCCCAGCCAGGGCACATAACCAGGTTGCAAGCCAGGTCTCCAGCCAGGTCCGTAGCTGGAAGCAGGTGAAAGGCAACCATACACTGATGCTTCTCTTCCTCTCTGCCTCTCTTCTTTCCCCTCCCTCTAAAAAATAATAAATAAAAGATTTAAATTTGTTTAAATTAAAAAGTAATTTAAAATGAATAAATATAAATAAAATTTTAAAAAATATTACTAAAGTTTAGTTATGGATAAAATCTTTAATTCATGTGACTCTTCCCTAACAATTTTAATCCTTTGTGGTAATTCAATGGAATAGAGCCTGAGAGGACAAATGGTTAGAAGCACTTAGTGACCAGGGGTAAAAGAACTGTGAGTAACGTGTGTGTGTGTGTGTGTGTGTGTGTGTGTGTGTGTTAGGTGGCTACAGAAATGCTAAAAAAATTAATCCCAGTAGTTTACAATAAGGGAAAGAGGTACTATGATCTCTTGGTTCACATGTTCGGTTAGTGGGATTTTGACTGAATTATTTTTATTAAATATTACTTAATGGTTGCTTCACTACATGTTTAATAATATAAATATAGGGGAAAACAGTTATTTTTCATCCATTCAGTGGATCATAGTTCTTTCTTTAGATGGTGAAAAGATGGTTAACCATTCGATTCCCCCAGGCCCAGAAAAGCTGCAAAAACCAGGAGGGTGCCACCAGGACGACTTCAATAACTAATGACCCTTTAGCACTGACCAATGAGCGGAGACCACAAGACTCACATCCCTTAAAGAGCACACTCGAAAAACTGATGAATATTCTGCTGAAACCCTCTCCTGACACCTCCCCTAGGATTCCTACCTGCAAAAGAGAGACAAAAAGCCTCAAGACAAAGGGTGAGCACTCTCCCTCTGGCAGGCAGCCTGAGCCATTCCCTTTCTCCTCTTCTTTCCTGTCATAAGCAAAACTGGAACCTTAAGAGTATCCCTGATATAGTCTTTCCTGTAAGTCAGCCTCCAGCCTTTGTCATTTACTGGAGACACTAGGCCACCTATATGGCCATCAGCCTTACAGATAACACCAACACCAAGGGATAACCATAAGCCAACAAAGGTGACTATGCTATTCACTCAGCTTTTATTGATGCAGGTTTGATCTCAATCAATAATAATTAATCAATAGTGATAGCACTCAGAACAGTCAGTAATATTATCACACAAAAGAACTGGGGAATGGCTCTGGCTGGTGGCACAGTGGATAAGGTGCCGGCCTGTGAACCCAAAGGTCACAGGTTCGATTCCCCAGCCAGGGCACATAACCAGGTTGCAAACCAGGTCTCCAGCCAGGTCTGTGGCTGGAGGCAGGTGAAACGCAACCATTTAAAAAAAAAAAAGAAAAGAACTGGGGAATGAACCCAAGCCCCAAGGGTCCAGATCAGGTCCCAGTCTGGGAGGCAGCCAGGCAGGTAACGTCTTTCAAGGCAGAATCAGAAGGATAGGATCATAGCAAAGCCTTTCCCCAGAGGCCAAACATGCAGCAAGTCTCAAGGTGACTCACTCTCTGGATGCATCTTCCAGTCTGAAGTGTCGTCTCCCCCCACCCCCCTCCGCTTGCACACTTTTGTATGAGGCAATGTTGTGTCAGCTTCTCATCAACACCCATTGCTTTATGCACCCTCAACAGGTACATGTGGTCTTACGTTGCTCTACTGCACATGCTGAGAGAATGGTGTTACCCGTCAGATAAGCACATTGACCGCATTGTACTGCGCATGCTCAAGGAGGTGCATCATCCCTGAGTTATTGCTTTACTTCACATGCTCTAAACGTGGCTTCTTAGTTGACAGAACTGACACCATCTTAGTTCAGTCCTGCTCGCCACACTTCCTAAACTCTAAGGCAACAGGCAATGGGCAGCTGGCATCTTCACTCAGGATAATCCCCTGAACCTGTCCCCAAGGCTCCCTTTTCTATGACTTCCCAGTGAGCTTAAACAGCCTAGCCTAGGATCTCCTGTTGCTTCTTTTGTGCTAAGCCCTTCCTTGTTTCACAGTCCCCTGCTTTAATAAATGTACTTTCATAGTCACCTGGACTCGTGATGTGAAATCTTTCCCATGCAAAGAATTCACGTACTACCAGCCGGCCTTAGGCAGACCCACTCAGGGCTCAGCCCCCTGTCCAGTAACAAAGAACTCCCATATATATTATATGGAAGATCCTCAAAATAGGAGGCTCTGTAACTAGCAATGCTTACTTATTGTTACTACCTCTCAAAAGACAGAATTCAAATAAATTTGGCACAAAATCTAGACCAAGTTTCATAATTCCAAACAGCAGAGTGGAAAAGTCTATAGAATATATGAATTATGGCCAGAAGGAAATTCAACAGAAACTCTTAGAAAGCTGTGAAAAACTCTGGAATTATTTAGAGGTAGTGCTGTTGCCTCTGGCATTCTTAAATCTCAGGTAACAAGCTTGACTTCTCCAGCTAACTCGGAAACTGCACTGGCTGTCAACCAAGAGGAAAGCAGAAACAGAATACCCCCTATCTTAGGAGCCATATTATTAAGGTCCTTGGCTATCCACACCTTCACCAAATTTATCAAATAAATGTATCCCAATAATTTTGAGGTGGTGGGAAAGAGAGTAGAGAGAATGCCCTACTAGTATCATTCCAAAAGAACAAGAGCAGCCAATAAAGTCTTTCCTGAGGCAGGGGTGCAGGGTAGCAACAAGGGGAACCAACTTTCTGTGGAAAACAATACATGGTTGGGACATTTTATAGGCAAAATGTGTACTTAGTTTGAACATCCGTTAAAATTCTTTTCTTGAAATCTCACAATTTTATAATATAGTCATGAACCCATTCAAAGCTTTCTTATAATAAACTATTCCCAAGCAATTGCACAGAAGCCTTCAACTTGGTGGAGTCGGCGACTGAACTACGTTGGCCCCATCTGTCTCGCTGTGGCTATCGCCAAAGCCCGCACCCTCCAAAGCAGCATCCCTGACGAGATGGCCACAGGGTGAAAATGAGACAAGCAGGCCTGTTCTCAACCCCCAAACAAGTCACAGAACTGTTCAGAAATAAACCACCTCAGGGGGCACCCTTCACCTTCCTTTTGAATGTCAGCCTGCCTGTCACCTGCACACCCACTAATAAACAAATACAAAAATGGTTCCACATTACTCTCTGCACTGGCTCTCTCCTGCAGGGGTTAGTTAGCATATTCAGAAAACCAGGCAGAGGAGGTAACTAAATCCTTTAAAGTGCACAATTGGGTATTATGAAGCTTGGAAAAAGCCAGGGTAATAACCACTGACCTCTCTCCTTTTCAAAAGGGCCAACGCTCTTTTCCTCAACTGCAAATAGGTTAGATTGAAAGGTGGCAGCAGCCTCACAAAGCTGTCCTTTGAAAAGAAAATAATTACTATTCATTGCTTTCCTGTGTGCCTAGCTTTTGGAGTACAGTTTGTTAAATGTTATGGTGTAGGTGATTTGCTGAAACTAAACTTACTAAACCAGAATAGGTAGGTTTTGTATCCATAGTCTAACTCCTTTCTCTTTACTGTAATGTTTCCATTTTTCCCAAAGACCATTCAGATCAAAGACAAACTCCCTATGAAACTAGATGCTCAACAAATACCTGACACTATTCATGTTAACTCTTGATGGTCTGATGGAGGGGATAAGACTTCCAAATGAATGATTACAAAACCTGAGTCTTACAGCACTTCTCTAGTTAAGAATACTTAAATTAGCCCTGGCTCAGTGGACTGATTGCCACCCTGCAAACCAAAAGGTTGCAGGTTCGATTCCCAGTCAGGGCATATGCCTGGGTTGCAGGCCACACTCCTAGTTGGAGGCACGTGAAAGGCAACCAATTGATGTTTCTCTTGCACATCAAAGTTTCTCTCCCTCTGTCTCCTACCTTTCTGTTCTCTCTAAAAATAATTAAAAATAAAAGTACTTAAATTAAGTCCTCTCCTATAAGACTGTCACTAAGAAAACTCAAAGGTACTGACTGGATTGTGGCAAATTGCCAAGGAAAAATAATACAAATATCTCCTACAATGAGGGCAGTATTTACAGGTAAGAAGAAGTGTTCTTTTAATCTATCTACTTACAGCAGAACAACTATACTTTCAAAGTTAAAAGAACTATGAAAACCACCCTCATTTAATCTTGGTTTAATGAGAAAATATATTCAGTCCCCAAGTTGAGGTTCATATAGAACCCTCAGAAGATTGAGATTAAAAATTTGTTTCCTTGATTCCCCAGTCAGGGCACATACCCAGGTTGCAAGCCAGATCCATATATGAAGGCAGGTGAAAGGCAACCATCCACTGATGCTTCTATCCCTTTCTTCCTCCCTCCCTGCCCTTCTCTCTAAAAATAATGAATTTTAAAATTCTTTTTTAAAAAATGTGTTTCCAAAAGAAAATCCCATATCAAGATCAATACCCTTATTCCATCTCTTACTCCATCTTCTGGCCTCAACACCACAAATCTGGTTAAGGCTTTGGTCCCTGAAATAAGACTGCCTAGGTTTGACTCTTGATCCAGTCAATTTAATAACTGTGTCATCTTGGGTTAAATGTCCTGGTTTCTTCATGTGTAAAAACAGAAATTATAACAGTACCTAATTCATGAAGTTATTACAGATATTAAAAGAGATAAGCTATGTAAAGTACTTAACACAACCCCTGGCATATAGTAAAAGCTCAGTAAATATTAGCTGCCATTACTTCCATTATTACTACACTTCACTTCAGCTCAGACACCACTTCTTCCAAAAAGTCTTCCTTGATGAAACCTTCACCTCAAGATTCCTCTCTTCTGTATATTTTACATATGCTTCTATCACACTATTTCTCTCACTGGGTCATATTTATTTGTCTACCTCACACACTTTATCTTGCATCTCTGTATTTGTAGGTCCTCTAAAACACTTGGCAAAATGTAGGCATTTAAAGAATTATTTGTTAATTTTTAAAGTTTATCCAATATTTAAATACACTTACGTTAACTTCTTGTTATTTCTTTTCATCCTCATCCAAGGATATTTTTCAATTACTTTATGAGATAGAGAGGAGGAGAGAGGAAGAAACATTAATGTGAGAGAGAAATATCGATCGGTTGCCTCCCATATATGTCCCAACTGGGGATTGAACCTGGGGATTGAACTGCAACCTAGATTATGCACCCTGACAGAGGATCAAACCTTTAACCTTTGGGTGTATAGGCTGAGGTTCCAACCAACTGAGCACCCAGTCAGAGCTATGTTTTGTTTGTTTGTTTTTCAACTAACAAAAGATGTCCGTTCCACTATGAAATTACTTAGATTTTAGTTGAGTCAGATCCTTAATGTTAATTGATTCCTTTGAATAAAAGGAGGGGGCGGGGCAAGAAAGAAAAGCAAAGTTCTCAGTTAAATGAAAAAATTATTTTCAAATTATATTTGGGGAGAGTACTGAATGGGAGGTAGGAAGATGTGCAAAGAGAGAAAATGAAGAAAGGCTAAATGGATTAAGAGGAAACAACTGAATAATGTAACCAACAAGGAAAATGCCGTTCCTGCCTAAACATTAAACTAAAAAATCCTTTCAAATCTCAAAGCAATCTTTCCTCAAGAAAGGACCCATAACCAGGTTGTAAGCTAGGTCTCCAGCCAGGTCTGTAGCTGGAGGCAGGTGAAAGGCAACCATACATTGATGTCTCTCTCCCTTCCCCCCTCTCTAAAAATAATAAAATCTTTTTAAAAAAGAAGAAAGAACCAACCAAATTTCAGTTCCCTGAGCTACCTATGTCCCACCACTCAACTTCACTCACAAAGCAAAAGTGGGTGGAGAATAGGTTTCCAGTTCACCTAAGCAAAGAGCCATACATCTCTGATGACATCTGGATCCATTCAATTTCCCTCTGCCTGAGTAATGATCAGAAGGAAAAGGGACCAAAAAATAAAAAAAAAAACTTAGAATGCTGGTCACCTAGATGACAAAATTCCCAATGCCCTTAGTGTCTACCTGATTGATACTTTTTAGTCAAAAGTTTTACTGGATTCAGTTGCTATTAAGTTTCAAAAGACCTATCTATTAAGGTTTAATCCAAAGCCATTTTCACAACTGAGTTATAAGAGAATATTTATCCAAATACTGGCATAGTTGAAAATAGCTCTCCTACTAAGTCACCTGCTCAGAAATGATCCAGTCATCAAAGACTTTATAATATTTAAAGGCAGACTGAAGGCAAATGACTTAACTATGTACTTTTTAAAAAACTGTAACTAGGGGTTACATTGCTACATGTGACATAGCCAGAATCTCCTGCTTTGCTATCTCTCCCACCAGCTTATGACTAAAGACTGGAGAATGCTGTCAGCAAGAAGATCACGCCTCCAAGCCACAGCATGAAGGAACCCACACCTTTCTATGCCACAATGTCTTTGTATTTTAAAAATTGCAGGTGTCAAAAATGATTAACAGATAAACTTTGGTTTGTACATAAAAAATGGTGCCAAAAAGAAATTACTTTTCTACAGAGAAAAGCATCTAGATATGATGTCCTGGGTCTAGCAGTTCCCTGTATAGCCCCCCTGGAGACGTGACAGATGTCAACCTGCAGCTGACTGCCGTCTGACTGGGGCTCAAAATCATCTGCATTCACTACAATCATACCAACCTTCTCTTGAAACCCACACAGTGAACCTTGAATCAGAGCACTGTTTTGTCTTTGGTGACGTTTTCTTTCTTTCTTTCCTTTTCTTTTTTCTGACTGATATTGTTGTTTTTAAAGGGAAGGCCATTTAGAGGGCTGCAGCAGAGAGATGTAAATTAAATAAAACAGCAGTAAGCTTGGAAGAAAAAAATACAGCAAATCATGACATGTTATTTCAGCAGATATGGCCAATAGAGGAAAAGTTTATGTCAATTTACCCATTAAAATCTCTTTTTTGGAGCATTATGTAAGTGTTATTAGAAGAAAAAAAAAAAAAAAACTGCAGTGGGCTGAACTGGGACATGTGAGGACTCAATACAACCAAGCTTCAAATACTTAAATATTTCAAACAACTTTTTGCTTAAAGCAAATAAAACACAGAGCTACAGATGCTTTCTCATCTGTGTGTAAATGAAAGCAAGACTGCGTGAGTAGTTTATATTCTTAGAATTTTGGGGAGCCAGTTTATTTACATGAAATCAAAGTCAATCTGTATCTATACAGAAATAATTTTCTTAGGGCTCTTATTCTCTAGTCTTTGCAGAACTGTACATACTCTCACCCCCTTTCTCTGAGTTACAGAAGTGAAAAGAGCTCAGCAGGTTAAAAACTTTCAAATAAATCTGGGAGAAGAAGTTCAAAGAGATTAGAATATCACTTGTCTCACCAGCCTGCTATAGAAGAGGGTTCAGCTTGTTCCTGCCACACTCTCTATGCTCTATAGAGTATTAAGGAATTTATCATGCTACTTTATGCTTTTACATCTATCTCTGCTTCCATTGTGTGAACTCTCAGATGGCAGGGACTAGGTTTTATTTAGATGGAAACAGTGTTTGTTGACCTGAATTTAATGTATCTGCCATGTGTGCTTAACACCTACATATTAATTATCATTAAGCGATTTGAATTAAGCATCCTAAAGAAGGTATTAAAATTCAGTAAGCACCCTGGCTGATGGCACAGTGGATAAAGGCACCAGCTTGTGAACCCAAAGGTCACTGGTTCGATTCCCAGCCAGGGCACATAACCAGATTGCAAGCCAGGTCTCCAGCCAGTTCTGTATTAGCTGGAGGCAGGTGAAAGGCAACCATACATTGATGTCTCTCTCCCTCTCTCCCTTCCCCTCTCTCTAAAAATAATAAATAAATCTTTTTAAAAAATTCAGTAAGCATATTTTAAGGCAACACATATAAAGAACCAGGGATCACAAATATTTGAACTGTGTACTCTATTAAAGTCATTAATATAATGCAGCACTGACATTCAGATAACCTGGTATTGTTTCATTACTAAAGATGTGAGGCTTTTTATAGACTTCATTTTTATGACAGGTACCTATATGTTATCTGTTAAGCTCCATTTTCATTTTGATTGTAATTTACACATTCTACTGACAAGATACAAATCTGGGCAAAATGGTCAACACTTCAGACTACCAAATTACCTAGTATGTACTCTTTCTAAGCACAGAGAAACTGGCCCTTCCTTACCCTAATCTGTAAAATGGCAATATTTATCTGCTGCTTCAAAAGTGACATTAATTAGAGGCAGAACATATAAGGACATCAAAACATGTCTTGGTTTCTCTCTCTCTCTCTCTCTCTCTCACACACACACACACACACACACACACACTCCCCATAGGCCCACAGAACCCGCCCCCCAAAAAACAACCAATGCAGAGGGCTTTCACTCCTTACCTCTGCCTCCCCACCGACAGAAGCAGCCATGCTGCCAAGGCAGCAAACCCCCACATGAAATGAGAGTGGAGGCGAAGCAGCTCAATCAAAACAGCTTGGGGAGGGAAAGGAAAGGAGGATATGCTTGTCAGCAAAGTCTGCAGGGAAGGCCAGAAAAACTTTTGTTTCTGCCTTGACCATTCTAGGCAAATACCCTGTTCGAGCTCTGCTTACCTAAGCTTAGAGGCGAAGCACCAACCTTTAACCTTTCACAAACGGGTTAATATGAAAATGCACCCAGTTACTTGAAAAGTGTGCTGTGCGAAATGTCAGAGTGCAGCTTAGAAGCACACTCTGGGGAGCAGAGCTGAGAGCGATTTTGAAAACAAGCAGTTAAAAGACTGATGAAGTGGAAAACTCAGGTAGGAAAAAAGCTTGCACTGCTTCCGCACAGGGGGCAGTTTTGCTTCAGGCCAAGAGCCACATACTGGCCCAGCAGGATACAGATTACTCAGCTTTCTCAAATGGAATATGACTCTACACCTTCTCTCTATTCATTTGTTCTGATTAACACTCACTCATTCTACCAGGCCCACTTTCATAAGCCTCCAGCTGACTCAGGTTGCCCCTCAGTTAAGAAAAATAAACATTGTTATCAAAGAGAGAGAGAGCATGAGTGCCAGCCATTTCTTATCAGGTGGAATGGCAGCCCTTTAAATTTTTTAACCTGAATCTCAAATCAGAGGTACAGAATTAAAGCCAAATCAATATAAACTCCCCATCTCTCAGGTCTGATAATACTAGTCATTCCCCTCATTACCTAAAAGAGAAAATCCATGAACACACATTTATTTCTAACTCAAATGTCCTATCTGGTTTAGAACTAAAACATAATGTTAAGCCAGTTGGAAGAAAATGATCATTCTTTACAATCCTGTCATTTGCTGGGGGAGTTTAAAGGGGGAAATTGGAGTAAGCTACACTGGGCCACATCTTTAGGGGCAGAGTCTGCAGCTGGAGTTTCAGATAGGCTGTGGCCAGCATTCTCCTCTGCTTTTGTATCTCCTGGGACAGCATCTGTGATGGTTAATGCATCATTCAGGGGCATTATAATTCTTTCTCATCTTAGGGTATTTTACAGTTTCCTTTTGTGACTGACCAGAGAAGTTCAGGATTTTTATAATTTGGTGTGTGCTAAGCATTAGAACTGCTCATCTGAGGACCTCAGTAACAAACCTGATGCTAAAAAGGCAGGAGAACCATGATGCAGCCAAGATTTTCAAGAGCTGATTGGCTGGATACATCTAATACCCATTAAGTCAACAGAGGATACATACTTCCAAAATGGGAGCAAAAGGCTGCAGCTGTAGCACTTTTTGCAAATCTCCAGATAACCACTCTCACTGCTTATTCAGGAATTTGGATTATTAGCAGTGAAGAGAATGGGCTGGGTTGAAAGAAAAGCTGGAGACATACTATATGGTAGACAGGGGCTTTATCTACATAATTCTTAGCAGAAGGTTATTCTGTTGAGACCAGCTTGAGACATCAAATTGCCTAGTCTCCCACATTCCTAGGATTCTGCAAGGAAGAAAGTCTCTGACACTGAATTATCTTGGGGTCCTAGAGAGGCCTCAGCCTCTTTGAAGGAAATCTTGACACCAGTAGCATCGCCCCTCTCAGAAGGAATTTCTGCTCCCTGGGAATGGCAAAGGAACCAAAAGCTGCCAGCTCCACGAGGACAGAGACCATGTCTATCTTACCATTGCATTCCTAATGCCCAGGGTTGTAAGCATCCAAAAATGTGTTTTGAAGGAAGGGACTAACTCAGCAAGCTACTTCTGACACAAAATTCAAAAGTACTTGATTGACTTGAATCAGTTTTAGTCAAAACACTGTTCGTACCAAAAGACAGAGCTAACCTGGCCTAGCATAAGACCTTGCCAAGCACAGGCACACCATCAGTGTTGCAGGAAATGAGCCAGGGTTGAGGGCCAGGTAGTGATCTAGCAACAGGACAAAGTCCTCTTCCAGAGGAAAAGTATCCTTGGCTGGAGGAGGAACATGCAGCCAGTCAAACTCCTTAATGGCATG
Source organism: Noctilio leporinus (assembly GCA_004026585.1). Lineage (NCBI taxonomy): Eukaryota > Metazoa > Chordata > Mammalia > Chiroptera > Noctilionidae > Noctilio > Noctilio leporinus. Next base: position 17,247 of record PVIW01002309.1, read on the forward strand.
TTACTATTATGGAAAATGCACCATACAGCTCACCCTACCATGGGCTTCAACAAACCTCAGGCCTATAAAGCTGTATGAACGGAGGTCTGCTCTTCCCAACAACGCAGAAAGGCCAGGGTGCCTACATTATACTTAAAAAATATAGGGACAGCGTGGCTCAATTGTTTGGGCGTTATGCCACAAAGCAAAAGTTTGCCAGTTGGATTGCTGATTAGGGCACGTGCCTGGGTTGTGGACTGGATTCAGTCCCCAGTCAGGACATGTGCAAGAGGCAATGGATTGATGTTCCTAACACACATTGCTGTTTCTCACCCTCTCCCCCTCCTTTCCCCACTCTCTAAAAATAAATAAATAGGTCCTGGCTGGTATGGCTCAGTAGACTGAGCACTGGCGTGGGAACCCAAGCGTCACTGGTTCCATTCCCAGTCAGACAGAGTACACACCCAGGTTGCAAGCCAAGTTTCCAGCTTGATCTCCAGCTGGAGGGAGGTGAAAGGCAACTACATTTTGATGTTTCTCTCCCTTCCTTTCTCCTCCCCCTTTCCCCTCTCTCTAAAAATAATAAGTAAAATCGTTAAAGATAAATAACTAAATTAAGTATATAAAATCTTCTAAAAATGGTTTTTTTCTTAAATGTGAGGACTGATATCCCAACTAGATAGAGCTTTAAAGAAGCCAGCAATGACCTTAAACCTGCTGCCCACTGGGTTGCCTTGAAATCAGACAAACGTTTAACCAAATAGAATTTTAAGTTATCATACTATAATGACTATTGCTTACATTTCCTGAACTATTATTTATGCACCTGGAAAGTAGGTTAAGCACTTTGCGTGAATATTTAATCCTCACAACAATCCCATGAGAGGTGCTATCTTTCGCATTTTGTAGATGAGGAACCTGATGAAAGGTGGGTTTCAGGAACACCAACCAGTACATAATAGAAGCAGGATTCGGAGTCAGGCTTGTCTGACTCCTGAATGCATGCTCTATACACTTGGCCACACTGCCTTCTGTCTCTTGCTCAGTTGGTGAATAGGTAGGTGATCAAGACCTAGTCATTCTTCTCTCTAAAATTTAACCTAGTACTGTCTGGAACCAAAAGTGGCTAAAGGATCTTAACCACACAAACTGATGTTTTTTAAGGCAGCTTTTGGATAAAGGATTAGAAAGAAAAATCAAAATACAGGTCCTTAAACTAAGAGCTATGTATTTGGGCTCAAATGGTTCAATACTACTCACCTCAGAAAAAATGTTCAAATACTAAGCACACACAGTTCTTGGTCATATTCGTGCCAATTCCACATAATGTCTTGAATTGGAAGCTGTTCCAATTAGTAAGATGGTTTTTAAAAGATTTTATTTATTTATTTTTAGAGAGAGAGGAAGGGAGGAAGAAAGGGAGAAAAACATGAATGTGTGGTTGTCTCTCGCAAGCCCCCAAGAAGGGACATGGCCTATAATTTTGGCATGTGCCCTGACTGGGAATCAAACTGGCAATCCTTTGGTTCATAGGCTGGTATTCAATCCATTGAGCCACTCCAGACAGGGCTTTTAAAAATGATTTTATTTAGTTATTTTCAGAAAGAGGTGAAGGGAAGAAGAGAGGGAGATAACCAATGCTCAATTGCTTCTTGCATGCCTCCAACTGGGGACCTGGCCTGCAACCCAGGCATGTGCCCTGACTGGGAATCAAACCTGCAACCCTTTGGTTCACAGGCCAGCGCTCAATCCACTGAGCCACAGCAACCAGGGCCTAATTAATAAGATTTTTATACATTCTCCAAAATATGCCAAAAGGCTTCGCTTTAGCTCCACAACTGTTACTTTGTTTTTATAAACCCCTCTACTATCTTATTTCCTCCCTTGAGGCATTGTGGAGAATGTCAGTTTAAGAACATTTTTTTAATTGAATTTATTGACCAATTATGCCATTTTCTTATCCCTCTTCACTTTGTTAGGAAATGTTTATGTTTGCATGTTTCTAAAAGGCAAAAAGAACCCACCAAAATTATAGTGTTCCAAGTTCGAGACAAGGACTTAAGATAATTATCTTTTACCAAAGAGTATGTAAGCAAGAGACAATTACTTCATTACACTGAAGGAGAGGCTAACTTAGAGGATTCTGATTGGTCTTACTTAGCTCAATTAAATTGTGATATAACAAAATACCACAGACTTGTTCAATGTTAGCTCATTTTTAGAATAAACTAGTATGCATGGTTCATGTTAACAGCCAGAACATTCTACCTTCCCCCAGCTGCCATGTACTCAAGTCACTGTCCTACAATCCAAGGAGACAGATTTAGGATTAATAATTTATTACCCTCCTGTATTGAAATGTAGTTAAGAATGTAGGACAATTTTGCAGGAGAAAGTTCCTGCTGAAGGCTCATTGCTGTGAGATATATTTCATTAGTCATCCACCTTAAATTAAGTGCCCAGCAGCTACAAGAGCAGGGATATAATACCACCTAAAAAGTCTTCTTTTTAAAATGCTTTTCTCCTGAAGATAAGATCGATACATGTTCAAAACAAATTCTCTTAAAGGAAAAAGATATACCATTTAGTCTGACTGGAACAAGAAGGGCTACCTACCGCCCTCGAAGTACAACCAAAGGGTAGGGGCAATGGAGGAAAGTGAGTTCAGGTGCCTTCTGTCTGCCAGGAGTAAATACAAACAGTTGTATTTTGGTAAGGTCAGGAAAAGAATGAGTAGTGGAGAAAAGACCTCTTGCCCAATCAGGAGCAGTTTTGCCCCATATGTAGTCTCTATGGGGTTTAAGGGTGGTGATTAAACTCTTCCTCCCAGTGTGGACTGATTAAAAAGATAAAACATGGACGTAACAGGTAGATAATCAAAATACTATCTTTATAAGAAGCAATAAGCTGATTAGAGAACATAGTTTAGACATACAATCAAAATGGATTTTCCACTACTTTCCCATGCTGAATGAAACTTACCCAATTGGACAAATGCAGGCGGTCCTAGCATGGGCAGACCAGTTAGAACATGGCAGGGAGAGAACACATGAAGACGAGCCATTCTATATAACAGGATTCTCTTCCAATCTTACCAATCAGAAAAATTAGTCCTCCATTCATAAGAAAGTCAGAGTAAAGGTGGAAAAAAAAAAAAAAGCAAAAATTTCCTTCCAAATATTACTTCCTCCTGGGAAATGAAGTGCCTATTAGTGGGCTAAGATTGAAAACCAGAGTAGGAAAAAATGATTCTCTTTATTTTTTTGAAGTATATTTTATTGATCATGCTGTTACAGTTGTTTTAATTTCTTTTCCCTTTGCTCCCCTCCACCCAGGACCTTCTTCCCTCCAGCAATCCCACCACCCTTAGTTCATGTCCATGGGTCATGCATATAAGTTCCCTGGCCTCATCCTTTCCTATATTATTCTTAACTTCCCTGTCTTGTACCCACAAATTATGTTTCCTAATCCCTGTAGCATTTCCCTATTTCTCCCCTAACTCCTTGCAGCTGATAACCCTCCCAACGAACCCATACCTATGATTCAGTTATTATTCTGGTTGTTTGCTTAGTCTGTTTTTGTTTTTAATTTTTTTAGGTTCTGTTGTTGTTAGGTGTGAGTTTGTTGTCATTTTAATGTTTACAATTATGATCTTCTTTTTCTTAAACAAATCCCTTTAACATTTCATATAATAATGGTTTGGTGATGATAAGCTCCTTTAGCTTTACCTTGTCTGGAAAGCACTTTATCTGCCCTTAATTCTAAATGATAGCTTTGCTGGATAGAGTAATCTTGGTTGTACATCCTTGCTTTGCATCACTTTGAATACTTCTTGCCAGTCCCTTCTTGCTTGCAAAGTTTCTTTTGAGAAATCAGCTGAAAGTCTTATAGAAACCCTTTTGTAGATAACTCTCTTATTTTCTCTTGCTGCTTTTAAGCTTCTCTCTATCTTTAACCTTTGGCCTTTGAACCATGGTGTGCCTTGGTGTGGTCCTCTTTGGGTCCAGCTTGTGTAAGACTCTGTGCTTCTTGGACTTATATGTCTATTTCCTTTGCCAAATTAGGGAAGTTTTCCTTCATTATTTTTTCACACAAGTTTTCAATTTCTTGTTCTTTCTCTTCTTCTGGCACCCCTATGATTCCAATGTTGGCACATTTAGTTATTCCAGAGGTTCCTAAGCCCCTCCTCATTTTTTTTTCTTGTTTCCTCATTCTGTATAGGTTAACTGTTTATTTCTTCCTTATGCTCCAAATCATTTATATGAACCCTGGTTTTCTTCCCTTCACCGTTGGTTTCACGTGGATTCATTTCATTTAGCATAGCCTTTACTTCTTCCCTTCTGTTTGTCATATTCAAGCATATCTGTCAAGTCTGTGAGCATCTTTTTTTTTAAAGATTTTATTTATTATTTTTAGAGAGGGAGAGAGACATCAATGTATGGTTGCCTTTCACCTGCCTCCAGCTATAGACCAGGCTAGAAACCTGCCTTGCAAGCTGGTTATGTGCCCTGGCTGGGAATCAAACTATTTACCTTTAGGTTCGCAGACCAGTGCCTTATCCACTGTGGCACCAGCCAGGGCTGTAAGAATCTTTATCACCAGCATTTTGAAATCTGCATCTGTTAGGTTGGCTCTTTCCTTGTCGCTTAGTTCTCCCACTGGAACCTTGATCTGTTCCCTCTTTTGAGCTGTACTTCTCTGTCTTCTCAATTTGAAGGGTTCCTGTGTTTGCCTCTGTCTTAGGTAGAGCTGTCACACCTGTTACATTATAAGGCATAGCCTTAGATATTTGTTAGGGTGACCCGTTTCACCATGCTGTATGTGGGCAAGGGGTCTGAGACAGGACAATGCTGCTTGCTCAGCACTTGCCCCTTTTCCAGGCACTTCTCCCACTTCCCATATGGGACTGGCACATCTCTTTGCCCTGGCCATAACAGCCAGAGTGGGTGGGTCCGCAGACCTTCTAGGACCATGGGGGCCCTCTAAACAAACACACTCTGTTAAGAGACCAGCAGTTTCTTCCGCTGCCCCAACTCCCACTGGTTTTCAAAGTCAGAAGCAACATGGCTCTATTTCTCCTGTTGGCACTGGTATGGTGAATTGTGTATCTGGTCTGGTGCTGGGAGCACTCCCCAGGTGACCCTACTTTTTTCAATGTAGGGACTGCACTTCCCATTGGCTGGCCACAGCTGCTGTCCTGCTGCCACTGCAGTGCTACCAAATCTTGTTCTCTCTGTCCCATCTGCATCCCATCTACCTATCTGGATGGGTATTTCTTCTTTATATATGTATGCTGGAATTCCATGCAGCTCAGTTTTCTGGAACTGCTGGTTGTCTCCAGTTTTGAGGGAGCTGTATTCCTTCTCTTTTTTTATAACATGTATTTTTCTTTTTTTCTTTTTCTTTTTCTTTTTTTTTTTAAGATTTTATTCATTATTGTATTCCTTCTTAGTTATGGAGGGAGCCTCCATCTTGCCTGGAAGCCCAATGTGCTGAGTGCTGATTCTCTTTAACATGTATATTCCAACATGGTGCTATTTCCAGCATTATCTTTAGATTAACCCAATAAACCTTTATTGTTACCTACTATGTTCCAGATGCTAGGTATGTAACTATGAATAAGACAGTTTCGTGAACCAGACACGTAAGTAATCATAGTAGTCTTCTGCTCCCAACCATGATGAAAGCAGGTACCAGACTCACCATCTACCGCAAAACTATGAAACCAGACAGAATACACAAGACAACTGTTTTAGGAGATAAGAGGCAGTGCAAGGCTACAACTTGAAAGAAGGGAAACTTGAAGGGAAACTACAACTGCCCAGTTCTCTGTTATAGACAACTTCCCAACCAAGGCACAGAAAGCTGGGACCTTACAGAACAGTGGGGCCTGACTGAGCCCAAGAAGCAGAGATTTAAGTTTGGCTGGTATCTGAGTGGTAAGACACTGAGGAGGAACTGTAAAAAGAGGGGGCAGGGCCCCAGAAACCTATTGGGAGGATCCCCTGCCAGGCTAAGTGAGGGATAGGATATAAAGGCACAGAGCAAGAACACCTGAGGTTTATTAGATAGCAGATGCTACAAGGCTGAGAGGAAAACAAAATCACCAGAGGTTAAACAGTGCTGGGGGACAGAGGTAGGAGCATTTTGGAATTCCAGCTCTGCAAGAGCAAAGAAATCACATTAACACTGCAGATCAGCAAACACCAGAAAGGCTTCACCATAGAGTAGGTCATACTCTAAAGCAAGTCCTACAACCCCAGTATAACTTGGTGTAATAATAAGGAGATGTACAGACGTTATGAGAACATTAAAGAACAGGTTCAAATCAGGGGACTCAGGGTATGCATTACAAAGCAGCTTATGCTTACCTGATCAGAATATATCAGACAGAATGGAATGATAATAGTATATGAAGAGGAATGAAACACTCTGCCTGGAAATGTGAGCTAGCACTCCACCAACGGTGATTTGAATGTAGAGAAGAGAAAGAAGTATACAATGACTCAGGGATTTCTACCGCAGAATATGAGTAGAGGTGGTCTTTTCACAATTATAGGGGATAAAAGAAAACAAAGAGGGGTAAAAGATCATGGGTTCATTTTTGATATATTAAATTAGCTGTGAGACATCCAGTTGAAGATGTGTAATATAGAGGTGGCTAGGTGGTTTGTAACCCAGAGAGAAGTGAATGAACAGTTCCAAACACAGGAGTACTAGGCATACAAGCTACAATTTGGGGAAAAAATGAGATTGCCCAGAGACAGCACATAGAAGTAAGACAAAAAAAAAAAGGCCAGTATCAAAACCCCGAAGAACAAAACATTTAAGGAACAAGCTAAGAAGAGGTTGACAAGAATAATCAGAAAGCTTAATGCATCAGCTGGAAGGAGAATAAAGTAAAGCCTGGTCATAACTTAAGGCAACTGAGAAAAGGGTCTTAAGAAAGGTGCCCAATGTAGCAGTGGTGTTAAACAAGGCAAAAACTAAAGGTCTCCAGTTTGGAAGGTCATTGGCTACTTTGGCAAAAGCCAAGGTTTAGGCAGAAGCCAGATCTCACTGGATTCAAAGAAGGACAGTGGTAGGGGAATAGAAACAGCACGTGTGGTCTGGTCTCTCAGAAAGTGTCACTGTCTGGGAAGTCTAAGTCAGGGAGCTGGCTAGAGATTCCTCACAAAGAACATGTGTGGCTCAATAAATATTTGTTCAATGAATATGTAATTTAAAAAAATAAACAAATGAATGATTTGTACCCATCTGGCTATTTCCTAAGTCCTTATTTCTTACTGTGTCTACCTGCAAATTGGATATGTATTATGCATAAGCCAAGTTCCATTGCCTCCACAAAAATCCTCCGATTTTTCTAAACTTTGAAAACCTCCTCTATTATAATAATAAAAAAAAACAAACAGATAATGACAAGTATTAGTGAGGACACAGAGAAACTGGAACCCTCATACATTGCTGGTGGAAATGTAAAATGGTACAGTTGCTATAGAAAAACAAAAAGTTAAAGAGTTCCTGTATGATCTAGTAATTCCAATCCTAGGTATTAAACAAAATGGGGTATATCCATGCAATGGACTTTCAGTCATGAAAAGGAATAAAGTATTGCTACATGCTACAACATGAATTAATGTTGAAAACTTTATGCTAAGTGAAAGAAGCCGGATGCAAAAGCTTGCATATTGTATGAATTCATTTATATGAAATGTCCAGAACAAACAAATCGAGTCAGAAAGTAGATTAGTGGTCTCCAGAAGCTAGGAAGGGGAAGGAATAGGGAATGACTGCTAATTAGAACACAGGTTTCACCCTGACTGGTAGCACAGTGATAAGGTGCCTGCCTGTGAACCTGGGGGGTTGCTAGTTCAATTCCCAGCCAGGGCACATAACTAGGTTGCAAGCCAGGTCTCCAACCAGGTCCTTAGCTGGAGGCAGGTGAAAGGCAACCATACATTGATGTCTCTCTCCCTCTCTCCCTTCCCTTATCTCTAATTAATTAATTAATTAATTAATTTGTCAAAAAAGAACACAGGTTTCTTTTCAGTTGGAGGGGTAGTGTGTAAGAAAAATGTTCTGGAATTAGATAGTTGTATCATATCTCAACTAAAAAAGAATAACCTCCTTTAATCTCTTACTATAGAACTCCTAAATTCTACCCATTTATTTGGAATTACTTCCTTCAGTGACAGAAAGAGACCTTGAAAACAGCCTCATCAATTTTCTGGACTACTTCACTTTCTAATAGATACCCTACTCTACTTCTGACATCCCTCCCCATTTCATCTTACTCCCTTCTCTACCATTATCATTCTTCTATATCCCAGCAAATGATCTAGACATTTACTAGTATTATTTTTTTGCTTAAGATTTTCAATAGCTCCCAATCTCCAAAGTAGTGTGCTTGTTTATAACATGTGCACAAAACAAATCACTGGAGTATGAAAAGGAAATATTAGTGCTATTTTTTTTTTTAGTTGATCCCTTTAAGTTTTTGTTTTTGGCATCTCCTATATACTTAAGATACAAGCACAATGGTACTTGTCAAAATGTCTGAATAAACATGTATTAGGGTACACCCTCACCTTTTTTATGTAGTAGAGAGCATAAGCAAGAATATTTGTAGGCAACCTATCTGAAAAGACTAAAATCAAAGCTGCTTTTCATGGCATATAAGATCTTTCATGACCTGGCCACTCTACCTCTTCAGGAGCTGCCATTCCAGCTTTGCTCTTCATATTCTAGCAACACTAATCGACTTGCAGAGTTTCCTCTAGCAACACTAACCCACTTGCAGAGTTTCCACTATATACTAGGCAGTTTCACACTTTTGTGCCTTTGTTCTTGCACTCCTTTGCCAGAGGATACAACTGCCTGACTTTCACCACCCTCAACTATAAGGAAGCTGTAACACTGTTTTGCAACACAGAATAAGTGAGTGTTGATGAATGTTCTCCTTCTAAATGTATCCTTGAGGTAAATTCCTAAAAGGGGAATTATTAAGCCAAAGAATGTGAACCTCTTCAAGGTCCTGATATTTATGCGGAAAAGCTCCCTGTTTAAACTTTTCAGCACTGTATGAGGGCAACCACAACACTCCTTGCCAGACCAGACATTTTTACATTAATCCTCATCAATAAAATTGATTAAAAGGGATTTCTCATTTTAATCTGTAGTTCTTTGGTTAGTAATGAGAATGAACTTTTTTTTAATGTTTATAAATCATTTAAATTTTTTATTTATAGTATTCTGTTTATGTCCTTTATTCATTTTTTTCTACTAGGATATTGTATTTTTGTAAAAATTGATGAGAAAAAGACCTAATAAACTAAAATATATAACTAATCTGTCATATATTACTTGTCATGCTCCCTCGTTGGAACACAACTGGTTCTTGGTTCTTCCACGGCGAAAGCTCCAAACTCTCCTAAAACAGACGTGGTACAATCTAATCTCCACCAGGAACACTCCTAAGAATACCACCTATCCACCTTTATACTCAACCTGCTCACCAGGATGCTGCTTTTAAGCAACAAGCTCAAGGAATACTAAGACTAGCCCAATGAACCCCCAGTATTATATCTAATCAAGTGTTAGACTGAAAAAGAAGAAAAGCTTGGAAATGCTTCTTCATCCCCTGTACTTGGAATCCCTCAAATAACAATGGTAAAAGACTGTCTTTAGTCCTCCAAAAGATCACCTGCAGCTGGAAGGCAGAGTAGCAGAGGAAAAACAGCATGAGCTTTAAGAGTAGACAAACCTGGGTTTAGAAACCTGGCTCTCTCATATTCTTGTTATGTGACCTTGTTCAAGTCAGTTTGCCCCTCTGAGAATAAAACTACCTTAGGTTTATCATAAGGCATAAATGAGATACATGATGTTTATAATCAAGGGTCTGGTATGCTATAGGTGTCAAAAAATGTGGTTTTCCTACTCTGATGGTGCTAAATCAGTAACTTATTTAATTCAAATGATCTTACATAAAATGTTGGCCTGAAATAGCTGTCCCAGCAAAGCATCATCTGAGTAAGAAACATTTAGGTCAGCTCTCTGTCAACTGCAATTTCCACTGCCATAATTATGCAATCATCAACCACCAATGCAGGACAACAAAAACCCCAAAGATGATGTTAATAAAATTGCTAAATACAATAATTACTTTAGTCTCAAGATCACGACCACCAATTCCTTTAGGAAAGCAACAGAAACCTTTGTAGTTATAGGAGCAAGAGGCAGATTAGTTATCCCAGACAGTGGTCTCTACTACAGAAGGCTTTCAGTCACTGCGAAGAATGGCAGCATACTCAGAGTCTTTCTCAAACTGCTATTTTCTCACATTTCATACTCTGAAAGAAACAATAACAAAAGAACTGGGGGAGGAATGACAGAAAGAAAGGCTATACTTTGAAATCTAGCCTTCTTGGCACTCTTTTCTGGCAAAAGGCTCTAGCTTGGTGAAATAACCTCTAGGAGGAAAACATACTTTATGAAATCAGCTTAAGCCCTTTCTACGCAAAAGCAAGGAACACATTCTCCCTGTAATATTGATTTCTTTAGGGAAGGACAGGAAGCAAAGTATCATTTATTAAGTGCCTATGTTCAGAGTACTGTACTACACTATTTGATTATCTTATCTCTCAAATCCATTTGCTCAAGGTTTTTGGTTTTGTTTTGTTTTTTTACTTTACTTTTATTGTTGACACTTGGCACACCTCCACCCAGCTCTTGCCCTCACCCCTTCCCTGCTCAAGATTTTATTGTTATCTAGTGGAAATATCAAGCTTGGGGTCAAGGTTCCATGTCTATCCAACTCTGAAACCTTTTTCTTTTCATTACACTTTCAGCAAATCTCAAAATGATTATGCCAATCTTCCCATGAGAAAGAACTCAATTTTTTAGTTCCAAAACAAAACAGACAAACAAATAATTTGAACTAGGTATCCACCAACAGTCCGTTTCTGTCACTCAGCACACTGCTTTTCTGCCTCCTACCAGTCTTTAACATGAACAGAAGGACCCACACAAAATACCTGTTATAAAAATCTTAAATCTATAAAGCAAATGGTACCTGTTGACAACCAGAGGGCACTGAAGCAGAAATAAGTATAAAACAGGTACAAGCTCCTCAACCACTTCACAGATGTCTGCCAACAAAATCCTGATAAAATCCAGGGAACAGCGTTTGGCTTGACTCCCAGCCTCTTCTCCATGGCCTTCCAGATACGTAGCCTGTCCACTAGAAAGAAAGAAAAGAAATCATGTGCCAAGTAATTAATAATTGATTCCTAGAAATGTGGCATGCTAGGAAGAGAACATGATAAATTAGAGGGAAGAAAAATTTCCAGTTTGCCTTTCACTGCTCATCTCTGCCAATAAATTTTAAACCTGAGCTTTGACATAGCCTATAATTATCAGGATAAAAACATAGCAAGGGATGTGAAATGAATCCACTATAAAACCGAAACACCTTATATTCCATTATTTTCTAGTCTAACAGTAAATCATCTACATGGAAGAAAAAAAAAAAAAACAGCCTGAAAAAAAAAGACAAGTTTCAGTTCTAGTTCTGCTAATAGCTTTGTGACTTTAACCAAACACACCTTCTTATCTATGAAAAGAAGAGGTTGGACCTGAAGGTTTTGTGTAGCCATTTTTTTGTTTTTAATTTAATGTGACTGTCACCAGTTTGCTACCATCCCTAACATTATTAGCTTAAAAATTTATCCAATTTATACTTGATGTCATCTCCCTAACTCCTAGAATCATTTGTAATTCCTGACTTGAATTCATATATACATTCAACAAATATTTACCGAGCCCATATTATGTGCTAGACAAGTGCTAGCTAATCTAGAATCTACTGGCTGTTTGATTTCCATCCTTCAGAAAGGAAAAGTTTATTTCCTATCAGTTTCTTCTCTCTTACACAACTTCCATATATTTTATAATTACATAAATCTTGGCAACATTAGGAGGGTTGATCTAATTCTGAAGAAGCAATTCAACATCTTCAGTACTAAATGTGCACCTGTCATCCACATCTGGTAAATGGCACAGACCTCCAACCACACCACCAGCCAACATACAGGGAGATTGGCAATGCATTGGTTGGATATCAATACTAATACCAGGAAACGGACACACACACATATGAGCTACAAAACTGAGATACAGCCCAATCAAGAAAAGGTTTTCATTGAGCCTTAAGCATCTGAAGGACTTCATCTTTCTCATTCACTTCCATCCATTCCTATTTCCAGTTGTTCTGTAGTTGTATGTTAGGGAACAGGGGCAGAATAGTGTATGGGCTAAGACATGCTCAAGAGATTAATAAACAAAGCCTAAGTTAGAAAGTATATCCAGCAACTTTTCTAGTCTTGCAGATGTAATACATGAGTGTGCGTGCATGAGTGTGTGTGTGTGTGTGTGTGTGTGTGTGTGAACGGATCTTACCCAACACATTTCTACCACAAAAGGATTTAAAAAGCAAGGTGACTCAACACCTGTCATCAACAGTGTGGCAGGTGGGCGATAGAAGCATTAAAGAAATGAATAGGTTTTGAAAAATGGGAGTAATAAACACCATTGGATTAGCAAGCTGATTAGAAGCATAATATCTTATAAACCATGCATAAGAGAAAGGCAAAGCTACTTTCCTGTGAACTCCCCACTGGTCATTCCTATGAAACCTACAATTGCCCAAGGGCACAAATCACTGCTAGGGTCCAGTCAAAGGCTTGCTGACCAGGGCAGAAACAACACATCCCCAAGATGCAAACGGCTGGCTACAGAATCAAAGGTAACAGCCCAGTGAAAGAACACACACCCCCACAATACTTGACAAATGAAAATCTAGAAAAGCTTGCAATAGTTCTGGCATTTGGGGCGTTACAAGTACACCCGAAATAAAAGCACTCCCTGCTACAGCAGCTGCTCAGACAAAGCAGGGGGTAATGTTTACTTAATACTTCAGGTTGATGGGGAATGTATCATAGTTCAGTCTGTCAGCTGCATACGTGGCACTCCATTTATGTACACAGCGTTAAGATGTTTGAACAACGACAAAGCAGGCCTGAAACAGCCTGTTCAAATGGTGTGAGAAATCAAGAATAAAGCTCTCCTTCAAAAAAATAAAAAAGAGAAGTCTCAGATATTTGGGAAAGTTACAGAACAGACTTCCATGAGTAGCTTTGCTTATATTTGCAGACGTTGTTTTCCAAATAGCTAGAAAAATGAACAGACTGTTCAGGGAAGGGGGAGGGTCGTCCTTCCAATTTGTTCCCAGCTTCCAGTCTGTTAATGACAAAAGCAAGCGCGAGAAGAGTCAGCTAATACTCTTCACCTGCTGCATCTATCATCGGTTGGGCACAACCACTATGCGGTGAGAGAAAGCAAAGCTTTCCTGGAACGCTGCCTAAGTTTCCTCTTTTGGCTTCTTACATGTCACCTTTGCGCTCCCTGCAGCCACCACAGGACCCCTCTGGGGGGCATAATTTTCCTAGGACTGAATAGGGCAGGTTTCGTACTGTAATTTACACCTCGCGCTCAGCCCCGCCCTCCTTATTCTGCATCTGCTTTCCGTCTTAGTGGAAAACCCAAACATCAGAGACGGCAGCTGCGGGCGAGGCTGCAGAAGTCGGAAGAGGTAAGATAGCCGCACCCCGGCCCGTCTGTCTGTCTGTCAGGGAATGGAGGGAGCTGCAGGACCAGGTGCCGGCCTGAAAGAAGCAGGGTACAGCCTGGGACTCGAGCTCCGCACCTGTCAATCCAGAAGCAGCTGTCTGCCCTAGCCGAGCCAGAAGCGCTACCTCCGGGTCCCAACACCGGGTCAGCGCGCCCCCCAGAAATAATAGCCCGTCCCGCCTGCCCCTCCCCTGAGCTCGTGGTCCTCGGCCAGGCAGCCGGCCCCGTCCGGCCACCTACCGGGGCTCAGGGCCACACAGCAGGGCCCCGGCTCTCGGGAGCTTCCGACTCCCGGCCCATGGGGTCAGGGCCCCAACCTCCGCTCCCCTCACCCGGAGGAGAAAGAGGAAAGCAGTGCGGACTTCCCACCCGGCAGCTCCCTCTCGCCTCAGCCTCCCTGGACAGCGACAGCAGCCGGAAACGCCGCCTCCTCCCACCTCCCCGGGCTCAACCCGGAACTACGCTCTCCACGCTAAGGCAGCCCTCCTGCCCCACCACCCCGGAAGCTCAATTCCAGCCGCGAGCACGAGGGGGAGGAGGGGCAGTGCTGGGACGTAGAACTACCTACGGACAGAGGAACCTGAGCCTCCGGGCTGTCGCCTCCCTCGCTCCAGAGGCGGTCTCCCTGCCCTGCGCGAGCCCTGGGCCCCGGACTCGGGCAATACCCACAAGCAAAATGGCGGTAAGGGCAGCACCCCCCATGGCTTAGCGCCCCGCCGTGTCATTGGCCAGAGCCTGGAGTGAGGCCGCCGAGGATTGGTCGAGAGCGCTGCGGGGGTGGGGGTGGAGCTAAAGCAGCCGGGAGCCCGAAGTGGGGAAAGCGGCGTGAGCACCGGCCGCAGGCTCCCGCAGCATCGCGCTGGGAGAAGACCTCGCCACTCGGGGCCGCAGCCTGGTGAGCTGAGCACCCTTCAGACCCTCCCCTGCACCCCAGCTGGGGCCTCTCCGAGACGGCGCTGATCGACGCCAACACACCCGGGGGACCCTATCGTGGCTCCATCGCGCCATATCGCGACATCATCGTGCCCTGTCGAGACTCCATTTTTGTCCCAGCTCTTCTCAACATAGCTATATATATTTTTAATTTGCCCTGTCATCTTTGGGGGCTGTCCCATGTCGTGATTTTGCCGTGATCTCTCCGTGACATCACCGCGCCATCGTGAAGTGTGATCTCATCGCCGCCCTGTCGTGACTTCATCAATGTCGTGTTGTGACTTGGCTGCGGCGGGACAGGTGGTGACCGCCAGGAACCCTCCTCCCCTTCTCATCTCCCCATCTCTGCAGCCCCGCTTCGATTATCCGGCTTTTGGATTCTCCGTTGTCCTGGGAGCTACCCGGGACCCTTTCTTGCTTCTCCAGCCCCTGCCTGCATCCACAAGCTGGTAGCGAGGCCAGGAGACGAGGAGAGGGGAGAGCAAGGGGTTAATTCTGCTGTTCCTTCTGCTGCTGCTGCTGCTGCAGCAGCTTCTGCCCAAGGGAGGGAAAGGAGAGGAGGCAAGAAGCCTGCGGGGGCGACTGAGAGCCCTGGCTGGAGGGGTGGGGTCCCCGGAGGGGCCGCCAAGCCTTTCCTGGTTAGTATCCTGCATCTTCACTTCAAGGGAGGCTTGGGTCCTGCTTCTGAAGAGGGGAGGGGAAAGGAAACCTAGAATGCTCTTTTCCCTCATGTCAGCCTGAGTGCGGATAATCGAACTTCACCCTGTATGTCTCCATTCCCACCTGTCTGTCCTCACCACTCCCTCCCTCCCTGTGTGCCTTAGTGGAAGGAGTTAAAACTAGACTTCTGGTGCAAGGGAACAGCTGAACAGTGGGGCCAGCCCTCTCCTACCCCCAGGAGGTTGGTGAGGAGACCTGTTCAACTGAGCAGCAGTATGCATGGTCCTCTCATTCTCACTTTCTAGAGGTGACCTTGGGCCATGGTCCCTTCATCCCTAAAGATTTGAAGGTCTGGCCCCTTAAAGGGAGGTTAGTCCTGAGGAGCCCATCCCTCCTGGTCCTCCCCTCCCTCTGTGCTAATCCCTCCTTCCATCTTCCACTCCCACCCCCACCCCCGCCCCTCCTCTGCAGAGGGATGCTCAGTCCCTCTTGTGTTCACAGTTGGGCAAGACTGGCATCATGGCCTCGGATTGTGAGCCGGCTCTGAACCAGGCAGAGGGCCGAAACCCCACCCTGGAGCGCTACCTGGGAGCCCTCCGTGAGGCCAAGAATGACAGTGAGCAGTTTGCAGCCCTGCTGCTAGTAAGGAGCTGACTGAAAATTGGGAGGTGGGAAGGGCTGGGTGGTGGGGCCCCCTAGGAATGGGGTCAGCAAGTCCTCAAGGATATAAAGGTGGTGTTGGCAACCCTAGAGTCAGCAAAGTAGGCCTAGGACCCTTCTTTGGACTGAGTATAGGAGCAAAGGGGAGAATGGGGGTGAATAATGCTTGTGGCCCTAGGAGCCTTGGAGGAGACTGTCTGGGTCTGCTCTCTGGGGTGTCCCAGAGCAGATGGGAGCTGACTCATAGGGTAACAGCAGCAGGTAGTAACTAGTGCAGAGTACTTGGAGGCTGGAGATGATTGTTCTGGGGGTGGAAAGAAAAGCAAGACTAAAAGTGACTGGGACAGGGTCCCAGGGGATGGCCAGGATGGCAGTAGGTAGGTTGGGTGTAGAGAGCTGGTTCTGGGCTTAACCCCTTTGGAGGAACCCAAGCTGGGGACAGCAGAGCAAGAGCTGCAATGCTGGGAAGGGGGGGTGGTTGGTGTGTGGGGGTGAAGGGAGGAGGGAGTACAGCCTGCTGCTTGTTTGCCATGGCAACAGGGAGAAGGCTCTGGAGTCAAGGGCTCACACTGCAGCAGAGGATGTGTTTAGGTGAAATGTAAGGGGAAATGTTTTGACAGGCAGAGCAGCGAGACACAGGAGCCATTTCCCCTGAGAAGGTGGCGGGAATGGATCAGAGACTTCCCCGGAGGAAGCAATTAGGAAGGGACTCTAAATCCTTGGAGGATTTTAAGTGCTGAGTTCTAAGCCCCTTCCATTCCAGTTTTGGGCATTTAGATTAGACATCAGGAAAACTTCCTGACTGACCAGTTGATAAAATGGCAGACTGAGTAGTGGAGGAAGGCTGGACCTCCCTTCCCCAGAGAGAATCATAGATGAGGGGTCCTAGAGGTCACACCTGTCTGTCTCCAGGGAGAAGGAAGGAGCTGGATGAAATGACATCTGGGAGGCTTTCTGACCCTAGAGTGAGTCCCATTACATAACCTAACCCTGCTAGAGTCAACACCTGATGGTGCAAGGGACAGTCTTTGCCACCTCTTTCATCCTGCTGATAGCACATACTCCCCTTCAGGTGACCAAAGCAGTCAAAGCAGGTGACATCGATGCCAAAACTCGGCGACGGATCTTTGATGCGGTGGGCTTCACCTTCCCCAATCGTCTCCTGACCACCAAGGAGGCACCGGATGGCTGCCCTGACCACGTTCTCCGAGCCCTGGGTGTAGCCCTGCTGGCCTGCTTCTGCAGTGATCCCGAACTGGCAGCCCATCCCCAGGTCCTGAACAAGATCCCCATCCTTAACACCTTCCTCACGGCCCGGGGGGACCCTGATGATGCTGCCCGCCGTTCCATGATCGATGACACCTACCAGTGCCTGACGGCTGTGGCGGGCACACCCCGTGGGCCCCGGCACCTCATTGCTGGTGGCACCGTGTCTGCCCTGTGCCAGGCATACCTGGGGCACGGCTATGGCTTTGACCAGGCCCTGGCGCTGCTGGTGGGGCTGCTGGCTGCTGCCGAGACACAGTGCTGGAAGGAGGCAGAGCCTGACCTGCTAGCCGTGCTGCGGGGCCTCAGTGAAGATTTCCAGAAAGCTGAGGATGCCAGCAAGTTTGAGCTCTGCCAGCTGCTGCCTCTCTTTCTGCCCCCGACAGCGGTGCCCTCTGAATGCCTCCGGGATCTGCAGGCCGGGCTGGCGCGCATCCTCGGCAGCAAGCTGAGCTCCTGGCAGCGCAACCCCGCGCTAAAGCTGGCAGCCCGCCTGGCACACGCCTGTGGCTCCAGCTGGGTCCCGGCGGGCAGCTCCGGGAGCAAGTTCCTGGCCCTGCTGGTGAATCTGGCATGCGTGGAGGTACGGCTGGCACTGGAGGAGACAGGCACAGAGGTAAAAGAGGATGTGGTGACTGCCTGCTATGCCCTCATGGAGTTGGGGATCCAGGAATGCACCCGCTGTGAGCAGTCACTGCTTAAGGAGCCACAGAAGGTGCAGCTTGTGAGCATCATGAAGGAGGCCATCGGGGCCGTCATCCACTACCTGCAGCAGGTGAGTGGTTCACGGGGTGAATCCAGTGTGGGGAACCAGAAGGCACCTTGGTGGAATGGGGAGGCAGCAAAGATGCTCTTACTAAGGACTGATAGCACTCCTGGGAGCATTGTGTGACCCAGCCTCCTTCACCCTGTCTCCTGTGCTTCCACACAAGTGCCATACCACACACCATATGTGCACTCACATCACAGATCACAGTACATACACGCACACACAATACCCTCCCACTCACAGCCCTCCCCCGAGCACATATATGCACACACAAAATCAAAGCCGTCTGTTCTGCTCAGTCTATAGCATTGCTTTACACATGTTCACGTGCAAACTCGTAACCCTGTAGGGAAAAGGAACAGGGCTGCCTGGTTCCTGCCATCTGCAGAGGTTCTGTCTAACGCCTCCCAAGTCACAGCTGCTGTAGATGGAATGTTTACTTAGCTCTAGACCTGCGTTCCCTTTTAACTTTTAACCCTGAGATACTTTGGAGGTGGCGGGTGGGGATATTTTAGAGGTGATGGGATGGGAAATGCTGCAGGGGCATGACATCTGCAGTCCCGATGGCTCAGCAGACATGCCTTAAGGACCTACCTTTAAAGGGCTCCCAGGCCAGCAGTCCCTTCTATCTGTGTTATTCCAAGACTGGCCAGCATGCTGTCCAGGCTGGGGAGGGACTCTGGTCCTGCTCCACCTCATGGGGGTCCCGTGGCAACAGGTGGGGCCGGAGAAGCAGAAGGAGCCCTTTGTGTTTGCTTCGGTGCGGATCCTGGGTGCTTGGCTGGCTGAAGAGACCTCATCCCTGCGTAAGGAGGTCTGCCAACTGCTCCCCTTCCTCGTTCGCTATGCCAAGACCCTCTATGAGGAGGCTGAGGAAGCCAATGACCTATCTCAGCAGGTGGCCACCCTGGCCATCTCCCCCACCACCCCAGGACCCACCTGGCCAGGGGATGCTCTTCGGTGAGTTTATAGTGATGATCTGTTCAGCCAGACTGTTTTAAAGAAAAATAGAGATAGCGCCTCTCCTCAAAACGGAGCTGTGCCAGTCTTCCTGAGTGGGGCAAGAGATTGGATGATTATTCCTGTTTGGGAGGGCTTGTTTTCCCAGAGCTCAAAGTCTCACTTGCCAACCTCAGATTTCTGTATAAGGAGCAAACTCATACTTATTGAATGTCATGCCAGGCAGGCATTTTTGTCTACCCTTTACCAAACTAACCTCGTTAAGTCCACACAGCGAATCGGTGACATAAGACTCATCCACGTCTTCAGGATGAGAAAAGCGAGGCTTGGGGCAGTTAAAGTCACTTGCCCACACTCCCACCACGTGGCAGAGCCCATGTCCAAACCTTGGCCTGTACTTTTTGTGTGGTATCTATGAGGATATGTCCTCCTTCTCCCCTACTTCCATTTCTCTTAGGTGGTGTGCCCCCTAAAAGGCAATCTCACCCCACTCCTCACACATCTGTCCCTTCTACACCTCCAGGCTCCTTCTGCCCGGCTGGTGCCACCTGACTGTCGAAGATGGGCCCCGGGAGATCCTGATCAAGGAGGGGGCACCCTCACTTCTGTGCAAGTATTTTCTCCAGCAGTGGGAACTCACCTCCCCTGGCCATGACACCTCAGTGCTGCCCGACAGCGTGGAGATCGGCCTGCAGACCTGCTGCCACATCTTCCTCAACCTTGTGGTCACCGCACCAGGGCTGATCAAGTGAGGCTGGGGGGTTGGAGGAAGCAAGGAAGGTGTTGCTCAAAGTTGTCCCAAATCCCCATCTCCTGCTTTGTTTCCCTGTCTGTGCTCATGGGTTCCTGGTAGATAGAGTGAAAGGGTCACAGAATAGACAGAACTACCCCCATTTTTGGAGCCCCTCTAAGCACGTCTCCCTGTTCCAGTCATAACCCAGTCTCTGCTTCCCAGATGCCACGAGTGGGGCCCCAAATTAACTCCACTCCTACTGCCTAACTTGCCAAATCCTGGCCTGGTGAAGCTAAGGGAATCCAGAATCCCAGGTTTTCCCAGGGCTTGGTCTGGCTGTCAACCCCTTCCCTCCACCTTCTCCGGCCTTTACCTCCCTTTCTCCCCAGGCGAGATGCATGCTTCACGTCTCTTATGAACACCCTGATGACATCGCTGCCCTCACTGGTGCAGCAGCAGGGGAGGCTGCTTCTAGCTGCCAACGTGGCCACCCTGGGCCTCCTCATGGCCCGGCTCCTTAGCACCTCTCCAGGTAAGCCCTGGTCCTAATGGATGGGGGCAGGCAGCCTAAGTGATGTGCTGGCCACTGGGCATGTCACCGTTTTCAGAAAATGGTTTTACAGAATTTTCCAGTCCAGAAGAACTCTGAAGTATGTCTCCATCCTCCACCCCACCCTTCTCCCTCAAATTATATCATTCTCTTCCTTCTGAAGACTCCTAAGGCAGGGTCTGGTGGGTGTAAGTGCAGGCCTACTCAGAAGCACAGGCACAGGCACCTGGAAATCCAGCAACCCAAGGAATCTGAATCCAGTTTTCAAGGTGGAGCCACCCCCAGCCTTGAGTCAGAAACCTTTCTTCTCTCCATTGAGGTTTTTTCTCTGCTCAGCACCTCACCTCCCTTGTGACAGGCTTCAGCGCTTGGTGCTCCTCTGCACATCCTCCCCCTGCCCCCCCACTTGCTTTACTCTGGCTGTGTGCAGGGGGAGGGGCGTCTCCTCCAACCCCTGCCAGCCCTTTGTGTCTCCCACTTTGGCCGTGGATAGCTGCTCCGGTCCCTCTGTTCCCACCTGTTCCCTCCACCCCATCTGTCAGGTTGGAGTTGGTGAGCAGATGCCTGAGAACAGGGCGTATGTACTGAGCCCATACCCTCAGTTGCCTCTGTTCCCTAATAGGATCCCATGGGATACCCAGCAGGAGGAAGGGGAGCCCCTGCTGCTCCCGAGCCCCCAAACTTCCTCAGTCCCTAGTAACTTTACCATAGAGCTTGAGTAGCACTCAGTGCTGGTTCATCCACAAATGCCACCAGGTTAACAGTTTACAGGAGAGTCTGCAGTGCAGGGGTGACCCCTCCCCATCCCCCACTAGCCCAGCAGGTTAAACAAAGCTAGGTCACCAGCTCCAGGTCCCCTCTGGCGCCCTCTTCTGGCCCAAGAATCAAATTGGTGCCACCGCCTCAGCCTGTTGGGCCCTAGGCCCAACGGGGGCTCCGCTTGCTACCCAGACTAGATAGGAAGGTCTGACCATGAAGCAGCGTGTCCCAAGATTATTACATTTAATTCTCATGGCAGATCTCTAAGGTTGTAGCACTAAGATAGGCCTTGTGTTACAAGTGAAGAAACGAGACCTAGGAAAGTGAATTACCCAAGGTGACGCATGACATCAAAGGCAAGGTTAGAACCCAGGAAGGTTGACTCCGGGCTGTGCTGCGGCCCTGAAGGCCCACACAGGAGGGGAAAGCAAGGGCCTGGCAAAGCAGCAGACCCATCTGCTCACGCCACCACTGCCTTCTTGCCTTCCAGCTCTTCAGGGGACACCAGCATCCAGAGGTTTCTTTGCAGCTGCCATCCTCTTCCTGTCACAGTCGCACGTGGCGCGGGCCACGCCTGGCTCAGACCAGGCCGTGCTGGCCCTGTCCCCTGACTACGAGGGCATCTGGGCTGATCTGCAGGAGCTCTGGTTCCTGGGCATGCAGGCCTTCACAGGCTGCGTGCCACTGCTGCCCTGGCTGGCCCCCGCTGCCCTGCGCTCCCGCTGGCCGCAGGAGCTGCTGCAGCTGCTGGGCAGCGTCAGCCCCAGCTCCGTCAAGCCTGAGATGGTAGCCGCCTATCAGGGTGTCCTGGTGGAGTTGGCGCGGGCCAACCGGCTGTGCCGGGAGGCCATGAGGCTGCAGGCAGGTGAAGAAACTGCCAGCCACTACCGCATGGCAGCCCTGGAGCAATGCCTGTCAGAGCCCTGAGCAGGTGTCCTCTGGGGACAGACCCGGGGGTGGGCAGTTGAGGGAAGGAGGGAGGAGGCATCTTCCCTGAAGCCCGCAAACTGGATCCCCTTCCCCATCTCCCCTCCAAACACCCCAGCTTTCTGGCTTTTTCAAGAGCAAGGGCATGGTGCCCACCCTTCAAGCGTAAGGAACTCCGTCCCGCCCCCTGGGGCTGCTCAGGGGCAGGGATTGTCTTGGAACTCATTGTGGCTGTCCCGCCAGGTCCGGGAAGGTTGGAGTAGTCCCCAGGGAGGGGGGCTTTTAAGTGTCATTGTGGCCAATATCTGGCTCCCCCGCAGGAGGGAGACCCCAGGGTGGAACAGGGCTGGCAGGAGCTGGCTGCCTCAGCCCATGTGCCCTGCCGGCCAGGGTGTGGGCTCCCCTAAACTGTGGTGCCCCTCTGGCCTTTCAGGTCCATGTCCTTTAAATTGGTCATTTGATTCTTGTCCTTGGCCCTCTTGGGCAGAGAGCAGGTTCAGGCCATTGACATCACAGTTCTTCCTATCAACTTCAGTGACACAGGGTCTGAAAAGCTGCATCCGTCCAGGGAAACCTGGGACAGGTAGGCCTGGTGGGGTAGGGGGAACCTTCCACCTGAGCTTCCTTTGAGGGGACCCAGAAGCCCTTGGGCCCTGGTCTCTAAGCTTTTGTGTCGTGTTACAGCAGAGTGATGATGAGGGTTGGGGAGGGGGGTATTTATTTTGCCAGTCCTTACCCCTGCTTGGACACCTGAGCATCTAATTTCTGTCCTCCTGGTGCCATCTGGCCTGGCTGGAGCCAGGAACAGGAAGGACACTTTTCCAGAAACCGCATGTTTTCCTAGTGATTGCACCCCATCGCATCGTGGTGCCTGGCTTTAGATCCCACCCCTGCTTATGACTCCTTTGCAGAGAGAGACGCGACTGGCGGCTCCAGCAGGGACTACCATTCTTACCATCCCAGGGGGACTCCCCCCACCCACACACCCGATCCCTTGCTTCCTTTCTCCCTCCCCTCCCCAGTACGTTCTGTGATCGCCAAGTTCAAAGCTGTGCACATGTGGGCACTCAATAAATGTTCATTGGTGAAGATGGCTCCTGTGTGGTCTGTCCTGCACCATCTCTCCCAGGCCCCAACAGCTCACATCTGCCATGTGCTGAGCACAGGCCTTGCCAGGCATACTCCACAAGTGTTACCCAGCCTACCCAAGAATCCTTGGGAGCAAGCATTATCCTGATTTTACAGGTGAAGAAACTTAGCCATGGTAGGTGATTTGTTCAGGGTGTTAACAGCTTCTAAGTGCCGGCCAATCTGCATGTCATCCAGCTTCTCGGCCCACACCCTTCATTGCTAGAGCAGAGCTGCAAACTTGCTGGCATGACCAGACCTAGTGGGCACCCTGGTGCTCTGTACAAATGAAGTGCTGTCCCTCCATGTCGGCAGGTTGTTGCCAAGTGCCACTGCCACCTCTAATTTTTAAAAATAAAGAATTCAGAAATCCTATTTTTTATGTGAAGTATGATTTTCAAATGTTGATAATTTTTTAAGTTTAATCACTACACCCCAACAGAAAATCTGTGCCAGGTGAGAAGGGGAAGAGCCTAGTCTTCAGCAGGAAAGGAGCAGAGCACCCACCAGCTCACCAGAGCTGTCAGGCTGGAGCCAGACCAGCCCCAGGCCTACACTGTGCAGACTCCTCTCCAGCTAGGCTCTCAAGCCTGCGAGCGAGCATTCACTGAGCATGTCCTGCATGTCCGCTTACAGTTGGCCATGCGCAGACAGAGAGGAACATTTTTCATTAGATCTGCTGAAAGTCATGCTCTTAGCATGGATGCCCTGAAATTCCTGGAAAATAGGAAAAGACATACCCTGCCCTCAAGCAGTGTAAAATCTGAAGGGAAAACAGGCAAAGCAACAAGGTATAAACAGTTGCTCCTATAGGGGCCTGAACAAAATACTGCCAGAGGCTGGCTGAGAAATTACCGGAAAGTGTTTGCTCTGAGGACTGAGGGTGGAGAGGGCTTGCCAGGTAGACAAGCAGAGGAGCAGCAGGTATGAAGGCATGCAAGCTTGGGACCTGCAAGTAGGTCATTATGCTACGTGGAGACCGTGAGTGAGAGGTATGGAAGAGGAGGCTGGACCAGTGGCTATGGGCCAGATCTTACAAGGCCTGGTGTGCTGTGCTAAGAAGCTTAGATGTGGGATCATGCTGAGACTGCAGACTTCTGAGAAGATTCAATGTGACCCAGTTTGCGTTTAAACAAGATGATTTTGGCTGCAAGAGGGACTGAAACACAGAGCTCAAAGAGGAGGTAGTAAGTCTGAACCAAGCCAGTGGCAGAGAGGACGGAGAAAACATAGGCAGAAATTTTACAATAGGCCTTGGTGATTCGTTGGAGGGAAGAGTGATAAAGAGCTAAGGATGACTTCCAAATTCCTGATCTGGGCCGCTGAGTGGATAAGGTCATTCACTGTCATGGGAAATGCTGGGAAATAGGTTTGTGCACCATATAAGCTCCAAATGTAAACGGTGCCTTGGTGCTACTTGTGGTATATCCAGGGGGCAGTTGCTTTGTGCATTCTGGAGTTGAGACAGGTCTAGGTGAACAAGATATGTAAGTTGTCACTATAGAGGGTCCTTAAAGTCATGGGAGTGATTGAGATCATCCGGGGAAGTTCCAAGAGAAGGGTCCCGAAGCAAGGGGCAACCACTCATAGTCTCTGCACTCATGCATTGAGGGGAGAGATGGGGCAAACGTTGAAGAAAGGCTCATAATGCAAAGCAGACTGTGCTCTGTCTTCACTGTAGTGAGGGATGTTCAGAATTCTGGGCTCAGGGATAGGGAGAATTCTGGGCTAACTTGGTTGCTCCTGGTAATTTCAGCTTCCAAGGAGGAAGGGAAACCTGGGCTGCTATTGTAAGATTTTACCACAAGGTGGAGCCTAAGCATCTTCTGTGCCAGATTTCCCAGAGTCTGCACTCAGCCAGGCCCAGAGCGGAGGTTATGAAAGTCAGGAAAGTGGGTGGCTGTGTTAACAATAAAGGAGGCAGGCCAGAGTTTTCCCCTTACATAAATGTCCAAATCCAAGCTCAGTTTTTGAAAATAAAAGGAAAATTTTGAGCCTAGGGGAAGAGCAATATGTTAGATATGCCAAATGGGTGTCTATGTTTGGATGTGTGTACCTATAGGTCAATATACTTGTATATTCTGCATTCCCATGTTGTATGTGTGTTTCTCATGAGTGTCTCTGTGCATGTGTGTGCCCCATGCATATCCCAGACCTCCCCGTGTGTGCATGTGTCTCAGAGAGTGAGCAGTCCCTTGACCCTGAAAGAAGTTGCAACCACGGAACCCTTCAGATTTTAGAAGCCCTGCCCCCTAAATTAGCAGCAGACAATGGAGAACATTCCTCTCCCCAGGAGCCACAGCAAAATAATTTATTTATTAGATGACTTCCTCAGATTATATCTATCTGGGTTCTGTGTCAGGCTATCCAGGGTCATGCTCACATGGAGGCTTCCTATAGGAATGCTCAATAGACTGAGGGATTCACAAACTCATCCATCTGTTCATTTATCATTTTTTTAAAATAAAGATTCATGGAGCACCTGCCATACCCAGTGCAGGAAACGTTTTCTGTTTCTCCTTTCACCTGGTGAAGTAGTTCATGAGACAGGAAAAGAACATCAGTTGCAGCTGTGAAGAGCCTGGAATGCTGGTTAGGGTTGAAACATTTGTTCCCTGATGATGGGCCATGGGAAGGGAGCCCCAGCAGAGTTTTCAGCTCAGCAGGGATGTTACATGGTATAGTCACTCTTGTTGCCAGATGAAATTGGAATTGGAGCAGAAGACATGGGTGAAGGCAGGAGACCAGTTGTTGGATCTGCAATGGTCCAGGTCATGATTCTTAGATTTGACTGTGCTTCTGAGTCACCTTACAGTCTATGAAAACACAGACTGCCAGACCCCTCCCCTAGGGTTATGTTTTGGGTGGGATCCAAGAGCTGGTACTTCTCACACATTCCCAGGGGATGGAGGTGATGCTGGGGTCCAGGGAGCACACTTTGAAAACACTGGTCTATGCAATAGAGTAGCATAAGGTGCTGACAGAGGGGTAGAGAAGTACATTTAAGAGTTACAAATGACAGCGCACCATGAGGAGCAACTTAGGTGGTGTTGGGGCAGGGTCAGAGTCTGGGATGATTCTATTTTTGACTCAAAGGATGACGGTGCCATTTATGGAACTAGAGGGCTCAGGAGGATAAGCAGGTGGGGGTTGCTGTTGGGGGGAGGAGGTGTCGAGTTCAGTTTTGGGCTTGGCAAGTTTCGGGTGGCAACAACAAGATCTGGAGGAAATAACCCACTGTCAACTGCATCTATGGGCCTGGCTGTCTAGTGAGAGAGATACAGACCGGAGATAACAAGGCTGGGCGATGACAGCAGACAGGTAGTCATTAAAGTTCTGAGAGGGGATGATCTCTCTCACGAAGACTGTAGAGAGCAGGAAAAGGCAGAAGCCTTAATTCTGAGGATAAATAACTGACATCAAGGATGTGGGTGAAAAGAGAGGAAAGAGAAAAGAAGACTGGGAAGTGGCCAGAGAAGAAAAATAATAATAAGGCAAAAAGCGGGTATCTTAAGCTGTAGGGAAGTTGGGTGAAAAAAACCTGAGGAAGCCACTGGACAGCCAGCCAGTCCATCCAGTCATTCTGGCCTTCCCGAACCTTCCGGAGAGGACAGGGGATCCCCACAGCTGGGCATGGGCATTATCAGCCTTGCTGTGCTGGACTTCCCCCCTAGAGGGGTCCAGCTTGCATGCCATGCATTGACACATACATATCTGTCCTGGGGCCTGACTTCTGATATCCTTTGCTGAAGTTGAGGATAGGGTAAAAGTGGTCTCACCAAAGACTCACACCTACATACTAGACACACTCACACACAAACATACTCCTGCCCTCTGATCTAACGGAGGCACAAAGGTCGAAGAGCAGCCCAATTCTACTTTATCCACCCCTCCACCTGGTGGTTCCAACCTCTGCAAAGTTCTTAATGAAGAATCTTTGGCTGCTGTTAGCCTCCTCCTTCCCCAGAGCCACCCCCGCCCTGCCGCCAGCCCCCAGGCTGAGATGATCCAGACCTGAGCTCTGTACCTACCACGTACCTCCTGGGATATGCCCCTCAAATCTCCTCCACATATATTGCATGGGTTCACGGTGTCTCCTCTACCTCCTCTCTCCTCCCATCTATCTCAATAATTTTACCTTTACATTCCCATCTTCCACTTCACTAGAAAGGTTCGTGAGAAAGCATCTAGTCCTCTCTGCCCTCCCCTACTTTGTTGGTTGTGATTGTGGTGGTTGTTGAAGTTACAGAAACTGAGATCAGAGAGGCAAAGGGATCTGTCCAGGATCACAGGTCAGCTGAAGTCAGGGCTAAATTCTAGGCACCTGAGTCACATGCAACACAGAATAGGAGTTCTGATCACAGAGTGTGGCTAGGGGAGGACTCCCGCAGCTCTGCCACTTAACTAGCTGCTTGACCTTGGCCAAGTCAGTTCCCCTTTCTGTGCCTCATTTTCTTCACCTGAGAATGAGGACAATAAGGCTATCTATCGCATAGGGCTGTTGTGGGGGTTAAATAGCTCAATATTCATCAGGTACTTAGCACAGAATCTGGCCCATTCTGTAATACATGTTTGCTGTGACTATTTCTATGATGCCTTGGTCTGGGCATCTTCTGGCTTTTCAAAAACACCTTCCTTCTGCTTTCTTCATTCTCATTCCCCTCAGCATTCCTCTCATTTCCCTTTCTTTAATCCCTGTCCCTGTTTCTCTCAAGAGGGCGGGATTAGGATTTGGGAAAAAGAAAAAATGGAGTGTCTACAGAGACTGAAACATGTGTAAGAGCCAGTGAGTGCCTGCCACGGTAACACACAGTCTGCCCTGTATGTGTAAGGATTGCACACCCTCCGCAGTGTCAGTTCCACACACAGATTCACTCCATTCAATCAGCCTAGACCCTCCTCCCTTCAGAAACATCTTGAGCTCTCCTCAGGTGGAGCTCATGCCCAGCCTTAGTCCCAGGCAACTCTCTTTGTCTGGCGAGAGTATTCCCCCACGGATCCTAGCTTAGCACTGGGACTTACTCCAGGGAAGCCTGGGATAAGTGGGCGTCCTAGGAGGCGCTTTGATCTGGAAACATTCAGAGACACTGCGATGGGCCCTTCGCCCACACACACACGCACACACCGACACATGTATGCACAGGAGCAGGTGGGCTTGAGACTCGCAAACTTCTCCCACATCCACTATCGCCCACTTCATCCATAGTCCGGCGAAATGGTTAGAGAAAAGACAGATACCCATTTTAAAGATGAGAAAGCTGAGATCGAGGAAGAGTGGTGCTTTGCTCAAAGTCAAAGAAGCAATAAAGCCGAGATGCAAACTCAGGGCCCTACATCCCAGCCTTGAACCTTCTGTTTCACTGCAGCTGGGAGACCGGCGGGGGTTGGATTCAAGCCCTGTTACCCACCCCATAGGGTCGCGCCAAAGCCGCGCCTCCCCTACAGCGGTCCCTGGCGGCGAGACGGGAGGAAGCGGCCACCGCGTGTCTCTTTAATGCGCGCCCCCGGAGGCCGGGCGCGCCCCCGCCACTATAACTGGAGTGCATGGAGCAGGCTGCGTTCAGAGGAAGGAGGGCGGGTGTTAGACACCGGTTCACCGACTTTTCCAAGTGCGATCAGAGCCCACCCGGCCTACGTCCCGCCTCCATGGACTCTCCCGGGTGCGACCACACTTGAAGACCCGACGCCCGCTGGGTTCCGCTCTGGGTGGCATCCCGCCGCCGTCCAGTGACCCCAGCGACCCCAGCGGGACGGGCAGGTTCCCGCACCTCTGCCCAGCGCTGGCCGTCGGGCGAGGGCTCCGCCGCCGCCGCCACGCCTCGCTCCCCACGCTGCCGTACCCATGCTGGTACACACTTACTCCCCCATGGTGAGTAGTCTCGGACCCCGGGACGCGGGGACAGCAGTGAGCCTGAAGGCTGGACCCTCCGAACCTCCTCCTCCAACGAAGTCTCGGAGGGAGAGAGACCCAGGGACTCCGCCAGCTAAGAGCGGCGGGCGCAGGAGCCCGTGGTCTCCAGCCCGAGGCTCAGGCGCTCACCCGAGAGATAAACCTGCAGCCCAGGAAGCGGGTAGGATAGCTGCTGAGCCCCTGCGAGGTGTCCTGAAGGAGGGTCCTCTAGGGCTGGACTCCTTTCAGCCCTCGGTGGGTCGCCTCACGCGCCCTTCTCCTTCCCGCAGGAGCGCCCCGACGGGCTGGGCGCGGCCGCTGCAGGGGCCCGCCTGTCGTCTCTACCTCCCGCGGCCTATGGGCCGGCGCAGCCACTTTGCCACACACCGGCCGCTGCCAACGAGTTCCAGCCGCCCTACTTTCCTCCGCCCTATCCGCAGCCACCACTGCCCTACGGCCAGGCCCCCGACGCCACCACCGCTTTTCCCCACCTGGCCAGCGACCCGTACGGGGGTCTGGCGCCCCTGGCACAGCCACAGCCTCCACAGGCCGCCTGGGCCGCGCCCCGCGCCGCTTCCCGCGCCCACGATGAGCCACCAGGCTTGCTGGCGCCGGCAGCCCGTGCCCTGGGCCTAGACCCTCGCCGGGACTATGCTGCAGCGGTACCCCGGCTTCTGCACAGCCTGGCCGACAGTGCGCACAGCCTGGCGGACGCTCCCCTTGGCCTCCCGGGGCTGGCAGCGCCTCCTGGCCTGGAGGACCTGCAGGTGAGGTTGGAAGGGTCGGGTACGGGCCAGGACCCCGGTGGTGATTTAGGACTCTGGCTGGAGGCAGAATGATGAATACGGGAACCCGACTTTTCTCCTAGCCTGCCACTTCTTCCTCGTGATTCCGGTGATGCGTCCCATGGCCCTGATTAGACACTGCATGTCCATTAAGGTCTCCTGGCACTAAGTCTGTGCAAGGTGCCTGGATGGTGGCAACCCTTGTCGGAGTTAATGGGAAGGGCTGAGCCACTCCTCTCCCTCTTGGCTGGACCACGTAGGGCATCTTTGCCTTGTCCCGGTCTGCGGGGGCAGCCTGTGCCTGGAGCGGAGAGAGGCCAAGGAGTTGCTTAAGGTTCGAAATTCCCTTGAGGCACGGGAAGGTACCTGTGGCTCAGAGCAGCCTCACACCTGGTGCTGAGCCTGGGAGAATACTGGTCCCGCCCTGTGGCCGCCCCAGGCGACTACCTCTGTGAGCGCATTGGGAGGAGCTGACGGGACAGGAGGCTTGGACAACAGGAGCCTAGGAAGCGACAGGACATTAGGTCCATAAACACCCTTACCACCGCATCTCCTATTTTCAGGCCATGGATGAGTCGGGAATGAGCCTCCTGGACCAGTCTGTGATCAAAAAAGGTAAGGAATGGCGGGCCTCTGCCAAGACGGTACCCGGGGAGATGGTGCAGGCCCTGGGCGCACAGACCCATTTTCTTCCCCCATGGATCGTGCCTCCTGTACATCAGGGAGCTTCCTGGCCACGGAGCACTCTTCCTGGCCCAGTACAGGGACAGTGGAGGATGGGGGACCTGGCCGGAGCTTGGGCAGCTGTGCAGGTTGGTAAGTTGGCCCCAGAGTCTACAGCCTGGGGTGGGCCCAGGCCAGTCAAGCTGCCGCTTAAGGGCTTGGCCGCTCCCTACGGAAGGGAGGGCTCTTGTGGATCTGGAGTTAATTTGCTGAACGAGTTAAACCACTTCCCTGTTTCCTAAGAGGTAAGAATGGGGGTGCGATTCCCAGGACTTGTGTTAAATGATTTCCACATTACAGAGACTACCAGTTGCTAGCCCGGCAAGTGCTTTCTGTCCCTTCCTTCCCAGCAGGGCCTTGGTGGGTGATTGAAGTTGGGGCTGGGAATCTTACATTCCCCTGAGAAATTTTCTCTCAAAGCCGGAGCCTCTTTGGGCATTGAGGATCGGGGAAGCTAGGGTGTGAACATGGTAAGTTCAGCTGCATGCAGGAGGATGAGAGCCTGCCTGTTACTGGCATCTATGTGAGTTCGGGTCCTGTACATGTTTGCATATTCCTTCCTAGGTGTCTTCCTGGTATTTCTTGGAGTGTATGTTTCTGTTGCTTATGTGTGATACGTTTCTATTATATTGTTATACATTTCTGTGTGTTTGGGGTGGGGGAGTCTTAATGTGTGTATCAGGGCCTCTGTTGTGTCCCAAAGCTTGATCTTTGGTACTGAGGATGTCTAAGGATGTGAAGGTCACTTTCTGAGTATTTTGGGGGGTGTTTGTGCCTCTACACTAGTAAAAACCAGGGGTTTGAGACCCGCCCTGAAGTGAATTTTCCAGCTTGAAGAATGAGGTCTGGCCGTGCCAGGAAAAGGTGAGGAGGAAAGGGAGAATTACAGAGATTGAGGGTTCACGCCTTGGACTGGCTCCTTAGATTTGGAGTAGATGCAGGGCAGGAACCTGGAGTCTCAGGCAAGTCCAAGGTGCCTGAGGCAGGCACTGCTCCAGTGGGATTTGACTGGAGTTGCTTTTCTTTCTTTTAAAAAATTTAAAAAAAATTTTTTTTTTTTTTTTGCATTTTAAAAATTGTTGTTCTAGTATAGTTGTCCCAATCATCCCCACGTTGCTCTCCCCTGCCCCACCTACCACTGCTCCCACCCTGCTGTCCATGTTTATGGGTCATTTATACCTGTTCCTTGACTAACGAATTCAAGCTGGGACCCTGCCCTCCACCTGTCCCCAGCAGGAGCTCGGGGTAGAGGTGGAGGTGTAGCGGTGAGAGCTGGACTTCCAGGAACTGGGGCTGTGTTACCAGGGGGGTGAGAGTTAGCTGGACTTCCTAACAAGTGTATCGGAGGCTGAGGAGACAGGCCTCCTGGAACTTGGCGGGGAGGGGTCCAGGTACTGGGGTTGTGCTACCTCGAGCTGGGATTTGGGAGGACCCTGGATACACAGCTGCCTGAAGGTGGGATGGAGGTGTGAGCTGAGGACCCAGCTTTTGGGGGCAGGAGCTGTACTGGTTTAGTGGACTTTTTTGAACCTGTAGGAAAGGAGAGCTCAGTCAAACCTGAGATATGACCATGGCTGCAGCCTCCAGGTCCTCACTCCTGCTGGGACTGGAGGGACTGGAGAACAGAGGCTCACTGACTCTGGAAGGAGACCAGTTTCTGCATTTTGGGAAGGGGCTTAGAGACCTCTGCCCTGGAGAAGAGTAGAAAGATCAACTGGTGCTGAGTACCTTAAACCCCAATCCCCAGATCAGAGCAAGAACTGGAGGACTGGCTGTTGGGAGGGACTGGAATTGCCCTGGAGTTGGCGTTTCTCAAGGGAGGTCAGCTTCCATGAATCCCCCTTCCTAGCTATGCGCCAGATTCCCCAAAGGCCGTCCTAAGACCACAGTGTGGCGAGGACTGACCGGAGTGCTGCTGTGCAGTCAGGGGTGGAGGGCGGGGGAGGGGGAGTGTGTTGGGCTGGGAGGCAGGGTTTGCAGCTCAGGATGTGGTGGGTGCCTGCCGGAGTGGGGGCGGGGCAGGCGTGTCCGTGGTTCGGTAGCCTGGATGCTGCAGCCAGGTGGAGCGCTGGCGACCTGAGCTGCGTATTGCCCTCTGGGCACCCCCACCCTGGATGTCTGAAAACTGGGGTGCTCCTTTCGGAAAGGAAGTGCCTAGTTCCTAAGCTGAGAGCTTGGCCTTCTGTTGGCCCAGCGGCCCTCAGTTGGGGGAGAAAGAGGCAATGCTCGTGTGTTCAGGCTTTGCAAATGCAGAGGCCATGCTGGAACTCGGAGGTCGGGACCTAGGGGTGTGCGTGGTGGGCGGAATCGCTTTGACTAAACACGTGGTTTGGCTGGGGCTCTGCTCGCAAGGGGCACTTTTTGCAGGGGTCCTCCGCTGTCATTGAGGGACTCCAGTCACTCCACCAACTCCTTGGGGGCCGTGAATTAGCTCCCTTCTTAGTCCTCAGGCCCTTGCAACAGCTTGGGTATCCCTATCGAGTCCAGAAGTCCTCCGGCACTTGTCGGCAGCTTCGGGGCCCTGGCGAGGGGGACTACTAAGTAGAAAACTGTTGGAGTCCGGGGTGCGAAAGGGAGGCGGCCCTATCCTAGAAGCACTATAACCCTCCTCCCCTGGGTTGCCTCCGGGGAGGAGAGCCTGGAAGTTCTCTGGGCCCGGACCTCCGTTGTAAAATCTTCGCTGTTCCAGGCACTTGTCCTGGAGTGGAGGGAAGGCGAAGCCACCGCTGCGGCACTTGAGGATGGTAGATGGGGCCCAGGCCAATCCGAGGGGAAAGGGGGAGCCCTCCATGTTCTGCCCACATTTGTCCTCTCCAGTGTTGCAACCTGTCCTAGGGGCTCAAAAAGCAGGCGGGACTGGGGAGGAAGACAGACCTGAACGGGAGTACTTTGCAGTTGAAAAAGGCACTGAGAGGGGCTGGAGAGGTCGAAATGGGCGCTCAGAGGAGGAGTGGTGAGTGCCTGAGGTTGGGCGGAGCCCTGGGGGAGGCATTAGGATGGAGCTTCCTAGGTACCCAATAGGGTTTGTTGAATGAATGACTGACGGATGTTGAGGGCGGAGTGCGTTGGGAGTGGAGCTGTAGAAAAGGTCCAGCTCCTTTCAGGGCGCTAAGGGTAGCATATGCAAATGCCCCGTCTGTGGGAAAGCCAGACAGGTTGGAAAAGGTTAACCATCTTGTTTCATTTTACACAGTCACAGCTGGAGGGGAGTGGTTTGGTGATGAGAGTTGAGATATTCCTCCTTCCCTCCGGAGGGAAGGAGGAGAATGGGTTGTCTAGTTGAGGGTGGGGAATCCCCCTCTGCTGGGCTCCCTTGCTCAGTCTCAGGGGGTCTTGAGGGCAGGCAAGGGCTGAGGCAAACAGTCACCTTCTCCTCTGGGAAAGGAAATGGGAGATGGGGAGGGTCTGTGAATCTTCTGAGTAAATCTCCAGGCACAGGCAGGCCTAGGGCGGGGTACTCTCCTCTGAGGCAAGATTGAGATAGATAATATATTTTAATGCAATATTTTAAAATAAAAATAATGCAAAAAATCCGTGATAAATAAAATGTTGACATTTTGCGTAAAGGCAGCCCTGCCTCACTTGCCTCCCAGACAGG
The DNA here is from genome assembly GCA_004026585.1 of Noctilio leporinus. Taxonomy (NCBI): domain Eukaryota; kingdom Metazoa; phylum Chordata; class Mammalia; order Chiroptera; family Noctilionidae; genus Noctilio; species Noctilio leporinus. The sequence continues at coordinate 51,253 of PVIW01002309.1, forward strand.
CCACTGCCTGCCCCCAAAAGAGACTGACAAACCAGTGCCCATGCAGCAAGTTGAGGGGAAGCTGAGTGCAGTTAGAGCTGAGGAGGGAAGGTGGGAGCTAAATCCTCTGGCAGCCAGGGGGAAGGAAACTTAACCAGCAGGTCCTACTGGAGGAGATAAGAAAACTCCTGTGGGCTGGGATGAGGGTCACTTAGCCTCCTGTCTGCCTTCCTCCTGCATCCCTCCCCTCAGGTTTGGACAGCTTAATGTAGGCTGAGGAACAATTGCCTCAGAGTCCCTTGGGGATGCTTGTTTAGAAACGCAGATTTGCAGGGCTCTGCCCCAAACCTACTGAAGGAGAATCCCTGGAACACCCTGGAACTTGCACTTTTTTTTACCAATTTATTGTAGTAAAGTTTACATACCTAAAATGCACCCATTGTAAAACTATGTAATTTGGTGATTTTTAGTCAATTTATAGTTGAATAATCATAACCGCACATGGTTTTAGACATTTCCATCACTCCCCCCACAAATTCCTTCATTCCCATTTGTAGTTAATACCCATTCCCACCCCAGGCCTTAGACAACCACTGATCAGCTTTCTGTTTATAAAGTTGTTTTTTATGTGTTATGTAGATGGAATATATAATAAGTATGTGGACTTTTTCATCTTCTTTTAGTGTAATGTTTTGAGGTTCACTGTGTTGTAGTACGTATATATAAGTAGTTCTCTTTTATTTTTAATTGCTGCATAAGTACTTAGTTCTATGGCTGTAACACATTTTGTTTATTCATTTATTAGTTGATGAACATTTGGTGTTTCCACTTTTTGGCTGTTATGAATAATGCTGCTATAATCATTCACATACATGTCTTTCTTTAGACATATGTTTTCATTGCTCTCAGGTAAATTTCTAGGAGTGGAAATGCTAGATTTTATGGTAAGTTTGTGTCTAATTTTAAAGAAAATGGCATGCTGTTTTCTGAAGTGGCTGTTCTACTTTACATGCCCACTAGCCATGTGTAAGGATTCCAGTTTCTCCACGTCCTCCCCTGCACTTGATGTTGCCTATCATTTTTATTATAGCCATCCTGGTAGTCTCTCAGTATAGTTTTGATTTACATTTCCTTAATGACTATGAAGATGCTGAGCACTTTTTCCTGTGTTTATGAGCCAGTCGTATGTCATTTCCAGTGAAATGTCTATTCACATACTTTGGCCATTTTCTAATTGGATTATATATCTTATTATTGAGTTATATGAGTTCTTTATATATTCTGGATATATCCTTGGTCAGATATATGATTTGCCAATTTTTTTTTTCAAGTTTGTGATTTGTCTGTTAGTTTTCTTGACTGTATCTTTTGAGTTGCAAAAATTTGGAATTTTTTATTCCAGCATGTCTTTTATGGATATGCTTTTGACATTGTACCTAGGAACTGTTTGCCCAACCCAAGGTTGTAAAGATTTTCCTCCTGTGTTTCCTCTGGAGGGAATTTCCATTTTATCCAGCTTTCCGGGACAGTCTGTTGCATACTCCTTAAATTTAGTGATCAGACCACTTTCTACTAGCTGTGGATAGAGTGTGAAACGTGAGAGAGTCTTGTCTGACAGAATGAATAACTAACTAGGAGCTCTTGTGTCTGTAGGAGTCTGTAGGGATGTGAATGGCTTCTGCTTAAGTGACCAAGGACACCATGAGTAGAACACTTCAGCCTCAGGAGTCACTGTGGTATAGGAGACAAATACCAATGTCCCTACTTAGCAATCTGTGTGAGCTTAAGTCCCTCCTCTGTGACTGTCCCTTTCCCAGCCTGCCTGCTTCCCTCACCTTGGGTTCCATCCTTCTTGCCATTTTGGAGGGAAGATGCTCTGAGGGAAAAGGGAAGGACAAGTCAGAAAAACAGCAAAATCTCTCATTCATACACACAAACACACATCCTTCTGTCCAGCACCTACACTCTGCTGCATCTGCGTTCCCATAAATCTGGGATACACAATGTTTAAATATATCAAAGGGAGCAAAAGCACTTGCAGATATCCATATGTATGCCACGTTCCTGCAACACTCCAGGAGGGTAGAGACTATGTCTGTGTATACAGCTGGGCTTCAGTATTTGTCGAATGAGTAACTACACATGTATAATCCCACCCTCATTGTTCGCTGACAGGGAATGTCATTTTGTATACAGTCCTTTCTGAGACACACATGCTCATGTGTTCCTGTTTGCACATGTGCAGATAGCTTCATGCAGCCTTGGTCTGTCTGCCCTCTCACAAGATCTGGCCTCAGAGTGCACCAGGTTTTAACAGAACTTGGATGAAACAGGCTGCTAGAGGGCAGAAAACTCTGTTTCTTTGACCTCTCCCTCAGGATATGGGCCATGGGAGAAATGATAGTCTTATTTTTAGTGGGTTTTTTTTTTAAGATTATATTTATTTTTTAGAGAGAGGGAAGGGGAAGAAGAAAGAGAGGGAGAGAAACATTGATTGGTTGCCTCTCTTGAGCCCCCAACTGGGGACCTGGTCCACAACCCAGGCATGTGCCCTGATGGAAAAGCAAACCAGTGACCTTTCAGATCCCAGGCTGACGCACAACCCACTGAGGCACAGCAGCCAGGGCTTATTTTTATTTTTATTTATTTATTTTATTTTATTTATTTTTAAAAGATTTTATTATTTTTCAGAGAGAGGGGAAGGCAGGGAGAAAGAGAGGGAGAGAAGCATCCATATATGGTTGTCTTTCACCTGCCTCCAGCTTCAGACCTGGCTGGAGACCTGGCTTGCAACCTGGTTATGTTGCCCTGGCTGGGAATCGAACCAGCAACCTTTGGGCAGGCTGGTGCCTTATCCACTGTGCTACCAGCCAGGGCTTCAGGGCTTATTTTTAATTTATCAGTTTGTCATTTTATTTTTTGAAAGTCCAACTTGCAGTATCATTTACATACAGTACAGTTTGCCCTTTTTAAAAGTGCACTTTTATGAATTTTGACAAAAGTCAAAATATAGTCATGTAACCATGAAAAGAAGATAGAATAGTTCCATCACCCTAAAAAGTCCCCTGAAATCAGGTGGACACAGGTGAAGAGGGGGACACAGGCCTAGCAGACACTGGTGTGAGAGGTGGGGTGACTCCTGTTGCATGCCCCGTGTCCATGTGTCTGTCCAGTAAGGGTGTCTTTGCTCTCCACCTGGGAGAGGGCTGCGGTTAGGGTGAGGTGAGGACACAGGTCACATGACAGCAGGATCAGAGCCCTGTCTAATTAGAATGCTGAGATATTGTCATCATGGCATTTTTCATTTTTATTATTTTAACTGTTGCATTCAAATATTTATCTTGATTACTGAGACTTTTGGTGCCTGCTTTAATTTTGCACCCAAAGTGAGTGCCTCACTTGCCTCACCCTACTTTGGGTCCTGTTCTGGGGATAGGGAACCAGCCTGCGGGAGTGCATGCTGCTCATTCTCTCCAACCCCCCAGCTCTCGGTTTCCCCCACTCACCCCCATCCATGGCCATCGATGCCTGAATAGGGACCCAAGGAGGAAGGGCAGCTTTACAGTTAGGTGCTAACAAAGGAATGGGACTCCCCCAGCACCCCACTTTGTTCCTTTTCCTATTTCAAGTTCAATAAGTGAGTGCTTCACTCACTTATTCCACATTCACTGACAACCACTAGTGCCAAGACTCCGCCCTCCAGGCATGGCTGCTGGGTGGGAAGATAGATCTGTAAGCCCACATGAAGGGTCAGTGTGTAAGGAGAGGCAGCAGGGGTGCAGGGCCCTGGAAGCTTTGCACGGGGGACGGTGGAAAGGAGGGTCCCTGCTCTTTCACATGGAGAAAGGCCCCTGGGACAGGCAGTGAGTGAGCAGTTCTGTGGGGCTCAAAGCCCTCACACGCTGGTGCCCCACATCCCAGGTGATGCTTCACATGGGTTCTATTTGGCTTGCGCTGGATTTTCAAGTGTTTGAATCAGTTGCCAATGTTTAAAAATACAGAGATTTCTTTCACATAGAAATCCAGAATCCCAGTCTCACCAGCAAAACACAAACAAACCCGGATGTCTTGGCAATGGTGGTACATGCAACCCAGCGTGGTAAGGGTGAGTAGCAGCTTTGCCCAGGACACTTAGTCATGCTGACTTATGCTGCCTGTTGGGTTTCTCCCTCCGAGGTCTAGAGCTGTGCTCTCCTCAGTGGGAGCCACTAGCCACGTAGGGCTATGGGGCAGTTGAAATGAGGCTAGTCTGAATTACGATAGACTGTAAGCGTAAAATACGTATTGAATTTTGAAGTCTAACTCTAGGAAAAAAATCTCAAATAGGTCAGTAGTAATTTTTAAAATAATGATTGTGTTTTCATGGCCATACTTTTGATATATTGGGGTAAATAAAATATATTAAAATTAACCTTACATGTTTCTTTTTACTTCTTTCAAAATGGGGCTGCAAGAAACTGTACATTTACGTACATACATGGCTCACAGTACACTTCCGATGGTCAGTGTGGGTCGAGAGGCTAGAGGATTAAGGGGGGAACAGGCAGGTAGGGTAGGCACAGCCAGACCAGAAAGGAGGATGAGGTAGGCATGATTGTGGTTAAGGATGTCAACTTCGGAATCCATGATCAGAGCTCATGCTCCTTGTTGCAGTGCCAAAACTTTTAGTGCCTTCATTTTGAAATGAAGGTGGCTGATGGCATCCACTCCGCAGAGCTGTTCACGTAAAGCACCGGGTATAGAGTTGGTACTCACTGAAGGATGGGGACATCATTTTGCCCAGCTAGGGAGCAGGAATTTGTTTCTAGGGAACTGACCAGGCCCTGACCGGTTTTAGGCTGGAGAGTAACACGTGTTTCAGAAAGATCCCTCTGGAGCAGGACCAGGGAGCAGAGCGGGGGCTGTGCTGAAATTCAGGCAGGAAGTGCATGTCTTGTGTGTAGATGGAGAAGTGGCTGCATTCAGGGCATGTGGGGAAATCCTAGGGCATGGTGGTGGATGGGATGTGGTGGGAGAGGGCAGTGTAGAGGGTACCACTGAGATTTCTGGCTGGGGGAGGGTGGAGAGGGGAAATGCACATCCAAAGGGAAAATCTGCAGGGGCTCTGCCAGGCCAGGGCCTGGTCAGCCTTGTCCCGAGGTCTAGCACAGCTCCTGACACAAGGACACTCAGCAAATATTTCGTGAGTGGCTGGAGAGCTAAGAACGCTGTCTTTGAGACCACAGTCCAGGACTTGCTGCTGGTTGTAGGTCTACCGACCGTGTGACCTTAGGCATACTACTTCAGCTCTCTGGGTTCCAGTTTTCTTTTCTTTTTAAAGATAACAATTTTTTTTTTTAAAGATTTTATTTCATTATTGTTAGAAAGAGGGGAAGGGAAAGAGGCAGAGAGGGAAAGAAACATCAATGTATGTTGCGTTTCACCTGCCTCCAGCCACAGACCTGACTGGAGACCTGGTTTGCAACCTGGTTATGTGCCCTGGCTGGGGAATCGAACCTGCAACCTTTGGGTTCGCAGGCTGGCACCTTAACCGCTGTGCTACCAGCCAGGGTGGGTTCCAGTTTTCTTATCTGTAAAATGGGAATAATAAATATCGCCCCCTATGGGTTGTTCTGAGGATTCAATGAGTTTGTCTGTGTAAGCAAATAACATACTGATTGCCTAATAACTGTTGGCCCCAGAACTCCCTCCTGGATCCCCCCCACCCAAAATACACTAAGACCCACCTTCTCTACCCAGGCTCTCATTTCTTTGAAAGAAGATAAACCCCTGGGGGAGTAAGTGCCTCAGTTAGTCTCCCTTCCCCATGAAGATGGAGGTTAGACTGCAGGAAGAACTTTCTTTTACAGCCAAGGATATCCAAGCATATTTTAGAAAATCAGCTTCTCAGATTCCATTCCCTGCCCTTCATAGATATTAGTGGATAATTAGAGGGGGATTTAGGATGTGGTTCTTTATTTTTAAAAAAAGTATTTATTTTTAGAGGTGGGAGAGGGAAAGAAACTAGGTACGAGAGAAACATAGATGATTTGCTGCTCACAAGCCCACAACTGGGGACCCTGCCCATAACTCAGGTGTGTGCCCTGCCTGGGAACCAAACCGGCAACCTGTTGGTTCACAGGCCAGCACTCGATCCACTGAGTCACACCAGCCAGGGCTGGAGCTGTTTAAGTAGTTAACAGGGATCCAGCCTGGGTTAGTGAAGGGAACACAAGTTTAAGCACCACACTGCTTTGGGTTCAATTTCCACTGTCCATTAGTTGAGTGAACTTGGGTGAGTCACACTAACTCGATGCCTTAGTTTTAGCTTCTTCCTCCATAGAACCTTCCTCTGAAGGATGCTGGCACACTTAGATGTGCCCGTGTGCGCTCAGCGTGCAGCATGGTGCCTAGCACACAGCTGGGCTTCATCGCAGTGCTCACTCCACAGCTGGCTAGCACCCTATGGTTCCCAGCTCAGTCTTGTCTCTCTCCCTTGCTCTTCTGCTCCACAGTCCCCATCCCCTCCAAAGCCAGCAGCCTCTCCACTCTCTCACTGGCCAAAGACAGCCTGGTTGGTGGCATCACGAACCCCACTGAGGTCTTCTGCTCCGTGCCAGGCCGACTCTCACTGCTCAGCTCAACGTCCAAGTACAAGGTGACAGTGGGGGAGGTCCAGCGGCGCCTCTCGCCTCCCGAGTGCCTCAACGCCTCACTCCTGGGTGGCGTCCTTCGCAGGTAGGAAGGCCAGCCCGCAACTCCCTGCACTGTGCCTGGGTCATTTCAGATTTCCTCAGGGGACCAGAGAGAGGCCTGCCTCACCCCAAGCCACAGGGCCATCTATGCTTCTGTCTCCCTGGGGGATTGTGCTGCTCTGAGGGCAGGCCCAGGTCCCCAGCAACAGCCACAGGTCTGTGGCCTTGGGGGTGGGGTGTGGAGGAAGAAGCCTGGGCACAGACACAGGTTAGAGGACTCACCCACGTTGGGCAGGATGGACAAGGCCGAGTGGGAAGAGAGCATGCCATCTTCACCCCCTCCTCTAGGGAAGGGACCCCCAGGACCCTAAGCCTGTGGAGCATAGGCCTCTCTGGGGTGTGTTGTGGGGTCTGTAGTTATCTTCTATTTGTGTGTCTGTCTCTGTTTGTGCACATCTTCATGCCTGGATAGGGTATTTGTACTTCAGGACTATGAATGTCAGTGTGTCTAAGCATGTGTGTGCATGCACAGGTGCATGTTGGGGGTGTGTGTGGTGTAGGGGGTGGCCGAGGTATATGTTCTCATGAATGTCAGTTTCTTGTGTTACTTGTAGTGGGATATGTTGACTAGAATATGTTCTGCCCTGTGTATACGTGGTTGCATGTACATCAGGGGTTAGACATTTGTATGCATAGATGCCTGCACCTATGTGGGGTGCATTGGTGCAGGTGTAGGGGTATCCCCTCATTCCTGGTGTCTTTCAGCATCCCAGAGGGGCTTGCGTGAATTTGAGAGTATCTGTACATATGTCCCTGGGATCCTTAGTGTGAACATTTATGTGTCCCTAACATGCCCTTGGGTACCTGAGTCTCCATGTCTCTGTACATGACTGTTTCTATTAGGGTGTGTGTTTATTCTTGGACCTCAGTGTGTGCTCATCTGTGTACGTACCTGTATGTATCTGTGTGTCTGCTTGTCCCAGTGGAGCTTTGCGTGAAGGTCTGTGCGTCCCTGGGTAGCTGTGTATGGCCTGGCTGGCATGTGAGACTGGGAAACGGCCCATCCTGCCCCACCTTGGCTGGCCTGCTGTTGAGGGCATTAGGGAGCAATAAGGGGCTCCTGGAGCTGGGTGTTGGGCCCCCTAACCCCCATTTTGGCCACAAAGCCCATTAGGTTGGAAAGAGGTTGAGATCAGTCTGAAAGAGGCCCCAGACCACCTCCAGGGCCAGACCCAAGCCTCAGCAGGGGTGGGGGAGACAGCAAGGTCACTTAGCCTGCATGCTTCTCTCGTGTCTTAGTAGCGTGTGTCTGTCTCCCTCTGTGCGTGTGAAGGGCCAAGTCCAAGAACGGAGGCCGGTGCCTGCGGGAACGGCTAGAGAAGATTGGGCTCAACTTACCAGCTGGCCGTCGCAAGGCCGCCAACGTGACGCTGCTAACTTCACTGGTGGAGGGTGAGTGAGGCCTGAGAGTGGGTGTTAGCATGGACATGAGGGGACCTGTGTCACCCAGGGTGACTGTGTGTGACTGTCTCTAATGCAGGAGCATGTGTTTAATCAATATTTGTTCTCTTTGTCATGTGCGCATGCTGTGTGTGATGTGTGCGTATGGTCTCTGTGTATGTGCATGCATACACATGCAGTGCCCATGCAGTAGAGAACGTGTGTGTGTGTGTGGGTGGGTGGGTGGTGGGGAGGAGTAGCCAGTATTTGGATGAGGTAAAGGGATGAGGGGGTTAGAATCCCTTCCCTGGAGGCAGGTGACTCTGGGCTTGGTCACCTAGAACTCAGGCTCCCATCCCTGAAATCAGAACCCATCCCTTGTAGCCCCAAGGCGGGGCAACAGGATGAAGCTGGAGTGGGAAGTTAGAGGAAGGTATCTATAAAGCAAGGTGGGGCATGATGTGCCCTGGCCAAGGGGTCGGAGGTTCAAGGTGGTGCTCTGGGCTCAAAGGTCACCTGACTGGAGTGACAGCTCTTCTGCCTGCCTCTCCTCTCCCAGGAGAGGCCATACACCTGGCCCGAGACTTTGGCTACCTCTGTGAGACTGAGTTCCCTGCCAAGGCAGCTGCGGAGTACCTGTGCCGGCAGCATGCAGACCCTGGGGAGCTACACAGCCGCAAGAACATGCTGCTGGCCACCAAGTGAGTGAGGGTGCTTGTGGGCACTTTTGGACACCATGCACAGGCTGTCGTGGGTGCCATGAGCAGGCACATGTAGGTGCGATGCATGGGCATAAGTGGCATTACACACCCCATGCACTGCCCCATGCCACCGCCAGCCCAAGTCCCATCGTGGGGCTGAGGTTCCATGGTCCGCTCCCTCTGCTTCAGCCTGACCCACCAGCCCTTCTGTTCCAGTGACCTCATGAGGGCACCAATGCCCACCCAGGCCCCAGGTTAACCACCCCCTGTCCTTACTTCACATTTAGCCCCTCTGCAGCTCCCATTGGTGCCTCACTCACAACCATTCACACGCTGCCACCTCAGCTCCGGCCTCCTCCTCCCCAGCCCCGCACCGTTCCCTCACACGCCCTGCGCAAGCACTGCTTCTCTGCCCAGGAACCTTCAGTGGCTCCCACTGCCACTGCCTAGGTTTTCAAACTAGTTTCCGTGGTGATACTTTCGGCTCTGTCTAATGAACTGGTATTCCATTAAGATTTTAGTTTTTAGAAAGAATCCCATTGCAAGAAGAGACAGAGTGAGACAGAAAGAGAGAGGACAGGAGTAAAAAACAAAAGTTGAAAAACACCAGTCGGTAGGGTAAAGTCCAGACTCCACGAAGGGCCCCACAATCCGACCCACACAACCCCCACCCACTTCAATTGACCTCCTCACGCTCTCCTTCCCTCCCACCCTGGGACTTGCTCTCCTGCTTATACTACCCATCCAGTACCCCCACCGAATGGAGTCTTCCAAACTGCAGCTCCACCCTCCCCTCTTTGAGTTTTCCTCGAGTACCCCACGCAGAAATGGAATCACAGACTCAAGGGACTTGTGACTCATGGCGCCTTTGAGGCTGCTCACACTGTAGCCGAAGAAACATAGCTAGGGCAAGGCTCACCTCACTCATTAACTAACTCATCAAGCACTTCCTGGGTCCCACTCGTCTGAGATGCTGACCGTGTTCCATGGTGATACTAAGGTGAGACAGCAGGGGTCCTTCTGACTGAGCCACACATAAGATAGGCAAAGAAACAAGAAAATGGCCGAAAACCAGAACTGGATTCCAATCCCAGTTTAGGCACTCGGGCAAGTCCTCTAACCTATCCGAAACCACTTCTCTCATATGAAGGGGATCGTGTACTAGTATAGATTTGTTGTGAGGATTAAATGCACAGCATTTAGGCCTCATTTCCTGTTCAAGCTATTAGCTCACTTATTCAAGGCACATTCTGGATTGCTCCCTAATAATTTTAAAGACAAACCTCTGTGAGGCACTGGTATTTGGGGTGGGGGTAGAGGATTGGGAGAGGGGATCAAGGAAATTTTTCTGGAGAGGATAGTAGAGCTAGATTTTGAACACGGGCAGCATGTCCACAAGAATAGAGATCCTAGAGTTTTAACATGTGCTGTTTACTAGCTGTTAAATGGGAGAAGTAAGTTAATATCTCTGGGCCTTAGTTTCCTTTTCTGTAAAATGGGCATGATCATCATTTACAGACTATTGGTAGGCTCAGCAATCATAAATATAAGTATTTTATATTATATAAAGTGCTGAGCATATGGTGGGTCCTTCTCTGGGCTCAGACCTTTGACCTCTCACCTCTGACCCTCCTTCCCTCACTAGGCAGATCTGCAAGGAATTCTCAGACTTGATGGCTCAGGACCGCTCGCCTCTGGGCAACAGCCGCCCTGCACTCATCCTGGAGCCTGCTGTCCAGAGCTGTCTGACACACTTTAGCCTCATCACCCATGGCTTCGGTGGGCCAGCCATCTGTGCTGCCCTCACTGCCTTCCAGAACTATTTGCTGGAGTCACTCAAGGGGCTGGACAAGATGTTCCTAAGCAGTACGGGCAGTGGGCATGGTGACACCAAGGCTTCGGAGAAGGATACCAAGCATCGGAAATAACCACATCCCCAGCCTTGCCCCTCTGGGGCTGCCTGAAGTAAGGTCTTAGCCCCTGGAGTGGGCCTGAGAGGGTTAAAAGGTAGGGTTGGAGTCAGTCCAGAAAGAGAGCATTCATCCAGAAACCCCTGAGTTAGGGGCCTGGGTTGGAAAAGGCACAGGTGGCCTCTCTGCGGGTTTGTTAATAAGGGCCCAGTTGTCTGCAACTTCGATCCCTGGGTGGCTGAGAAAGGCTTGAACAGGAAATGAGTGTGCAAGAGCCTGGTTCTTGGGGCGGAGTCCTGCCTGTTAAGGTGCTTGGGCAGTGGTGGGTGCCCCTAGAGTCCAAGGTTTTGCTGTTTTCACTGATGGCAGGAGGGAAACTGGTAACAAACCAGAGGTGCTGCTGAGGAGTTGGTACCCTTCATCCCAGAATTGCTACCCCCCAAAAACGGGGTGCTGGCAGGAAAACCCCAGTGGGCTCTGTAGATCCTTCCCATCTTAGAAAGAAGTGGGCAGGAGGGGGGCTTCTGAAGGAACAAAGAAGACAAAGCACAAATGACAGAACATGAATCCAGGCTGCACTTCACAGTTCTGTTGTTGACTGCCCTATTTATTTATGTGTGGTAATTAAATTTGAATTTTAAAATGTCCAGTGCCACTTGTTTATCCCAATGAGTTGAGGGCTCTAGTTTCACTGTTTTCTGCTCATGCACTAAGTTATCCAACTAGTCCAGGATGCAGAGGGTATTTTGGCTCACAAAGGGCTATTAGAGGATATGGGGTGGAGGGAAGATGTCATAGACCCTGAAGTTGTCACTGGGATTTTGTATTTGCTGTTGTTTCTCTTGACCCTGCTGGTCAATGTACCTCCCAAACTCAGAATGCTTCCTCATTGTTTTAATACAATAAAACCTTTTCATTGGATGTGAAGCCCTCTCCTGTCCTTCTTCAGCCCAGGACAAGAAGCCCTAGAACTTGGAAAGAGGGGTTGCAGTGGGGTGGGGCTCATAGGACGAAGCTGTGGGCACCTGTGTGAGAGAGGGTATGGATGGGAGGTCTGTCCAGCTTGTCAGAGTGGCTTTAGTTGTGTGTGTGTGTGAAGTGACTCCTGAGTCTGTATGTATATTATTGAGACTTGTGAATGTGTCAGTCATACAGGGTGGGTCTGCGTGTGTCCAGGTGAATGCTGGTGACTGTGTGTGTATGTATGTATTTCCAGCCAATACTCATGCAGTTCTCTTGCCTTCTTGAGGATTTCACTTTTCAGGCATCTTTCTGCATCATCAGTCTCCCTCTCTTACTGAATAATTTGCTAAATCAGTCCCCAAAGCACACATTTTCTAGGACCTTTTACCTTATAAAACATAAATCCCTGCCCCCCCTGCCCCATATATTTCCCTGGCAGTTTTTGAGAGATTGTTACACCCCCTAACCCTACTTTCTCACCGTCAACTCACCCTTCAACTCACTTAAGTCTGGCTTCTATCCCCACCAGCCTATGAAAATCCACTCAGCAAGGTCATTGATGGCCACCATGTCAAATCCAAAGGCCCTTTTTCTGGATTTAGCAGCATTTGACCTATTTTTAAAAATAAAGATTTTACTTATTTTTAGAGAGAGGAAAGGAAGGAGAAAAAGGGAGAGAAACATCAATCAGTTGCCTCTTGTATGAGCTCAAACCAAATCTGCAACCCAGGCATGTGCCCTGGTTGGGGAATCAAACTGCGACCTTTCACTTTGCTGGACAACACCCAACCAGCTGAGCCACACCGGTCAGGGCAGCACGTGATATATTTGATCACTTGCTCTTTTTGGAAACTCTCTTCTCTGTGGCTCCCAACTTCTCCAGGCTTCCTGATCTTACCGGTTCCAACTTTGGCTCCTTCTCTACTTGCCTTTGTTGGCCTTCCTTGGACTCCCTGCACTCCAGGTTTGGAAGCACATCTCCAGGTCTGCCTGATGTCTCCACTGGATAGTGTAACAGGTATCTCAAACTTATGTCTGAACTGGAGTACTTGACTCAGGTACTCAAATTTTGACCTCCTCTGCACTGGTCCTCTCAGTAAAAAGCACCACCCTTGACCTAGTTGCCCAAGCCAGAACCTGGGGAGTCATATTTGGTTCTTTCCCTACACCTTCTCCATCAGAAAGTCTATCCTCTTTCAGCTCTTCTGCCACCACCCTAGGCCTCTGGGCCACCACAAGTCTTCCAACTTCTCTCCTTGTTTTCACTGGTACACCTTCTTATTAAAGCCCTTCAAGGATCTACTTAGTCTACATCTCCATCCTTACCATAAACTATTCCCTCGTCATTCCCTTTGCTCCAGCCACACCGGTTTCTCTTCTGTTCCTCAAATACCACTGTCTTATGCCTCAAGGCCATTGCACTCACCATGCCCCCCCACCCCCGAGTTCTTTGCAGTTTTATTATCAGAGACAGATGTTGAATGTTCAGCACACATGAAGGGATCACCATCTTCCAGGGTAAAGGTACAAAAAGATGTGCTTTCTTAAAAAAAAAAAAAAAGGCAGCAGCAGCAGCAGCCCTGGCTGGTAGCACAGTGGATAAGAAGCTGTCCTGTGAACCCAAAGGTCACTGGTTCAATTCCCAGCCTGGGCACATAACCAGGTTGCAAGCCAGGTCTCTAGTCAAGTCTGTAGCTGGAGGCAGGTGAAAGGCAACCATGCATTGATTTCTCTCTCCCTCTCTGCCTCTCTCCCCTCCCCTCATTATAAAAATAATAAATAAATCTATATAATCTTTAAAAAAAAATACATGCCTTAGAAAGAGACTCAGGAATCAAATAAAAAGCCCACACTTACCTATATTCACAGTGGTGCTGGAGGTTGAACCAGCTATAGTCATACGAATCATCTCTTTTCCCTCGTATATCCAATAATTAATTTTCTTCTTAGGGTATAAAGCACTTATCATTGATGTATTAAAGTGTGTGACATTTATATCCAGTGTTAACACTGTTAATACACATGTTCTGATCTGTACGTAGTATCTTAGAGAGATATTTTACTTCAGACAAACCAAAAACCTCTTTATGTGGTATTAAGAGTAGCAAAGAATTGGATAAAATAGGGTTCATCTTACAATCAGAAATGTTAGAAAAGCAAAATCTCAGGCTGTACTGCAACATACAAAAACTACGGAGGGAGGTCCCAGCAGGCTTAGTTTCAAGGAGCCCTCCAGAGAACTGGGACGCCTGATCAAGTGTGAGGATCGCTGCTTCAAAGAAACCTCAATCCAGTGGTTCTCTATCATGACTGAGGATAAGGATTACTTAGGAAGCTTTAAGAAATATCCCGGGTGGGGAGGGGGACAGAGGGGAGAAAAAAAGGGATGGATGTAATACAACAACAATAAAATTTAAAAAAAAAAAAAAAAAAGAAATATCCCTATGTCCCAAGCCTACTTAGTTGGAATCTGGGAATGACAGCAGACATTTTTTTATTTAAAAAAATTTTTTTAATTATTAAAGATTTTATTATTTTTCAGAGAGAGGGGAAGGGAGAGAGGAAAAGAGGAAGAGAAACATCAATGTATGGTTGCCTTTCACCTACCTCCAGCTACACACCTGGCTGGAGACCTGGCTTGCAACCTGGTTATGTGCCCTGGCTGGGAATTGAACCAGCGACCTTTGGGTTCAGAGGGCAGCCCCTTATCCACTGCACCACCAGCCAGGGCCAAAATCATTTTCAAATTAACTTTTAGAGAAAAGTGGGGAGAGAGGGAGTGAAACATTGAAGTGTGAGAGCTACATCAATGGGTTGCCTCTCACATGCGCCCCAACTGAATCAAGCCAGCAACCCTTTGCTTTGTGGTACGACACCCAACCGCTGAGCCACGCTGGTAGGGAGAGCTGGAACAGCATACCTCTTAAAGGATGGATAAGAGATCAGTGGTTTAAGTTTCCTTTGGGAGAGGAAGCAAGTGATCAAATTATAGGGAGAGGAGAAACATCTTTTACTATATGTCTTTGTACCGTGTGCATTATTTACTAAGTGCATGTGATATGTATTCACATTAATTAACTAAATTTTTTTTAGCTTAGGGGGAAAAAATCACTGCTTTAGAGGGAATGAGACATTAGCAAGCATGCCATATGAATGGGCTGGATAGGCAGGAGGTGGGGCAGTGAAATCAAATGCAGGGCTGTCTGGGCTAAAGGGCAGTCAGAGCATGAATGAAGGGAAAGGGATGGGGGAAGACAGTCTTGGCCAAAAAGTCCACGCAGACAATCCTTCCACATCCTTCCTGAGGCGATGCCAGGTAAATGAAAAACCATGGAGTTCAATTTATCCATATTCAGCTTTATTCTGAATTAACCATCTATGACTCGTGTACTTCAAAAGAGTAGAAAAAAATAAAGAAGCCCATCAAAAAGCTCCCTGGCAAGCGGGAAAGAGGCATGCCGTTAGGAGCCCTGTTTAGGGAAGGAAATGTTGTCCAGGTCATGGATGCCATTTTTGTCAATGATTCGAACACTGAAGGCGGGTAGATTCAGGATAAAGCGTTTCTGGAGCTGCAGAGAGACATGAGGAAAATCAGTCAACAAACACTTACTGAACACTACCTAAGAGCCAGGCTGATTGAGACAGAAGCATACAAGCAGATAAAAATCCCTGCTGAGGCCATTGGTACCAGGACAGTGAAGAAAGCCCAAACTGCAGCTGAGAGCTGACTGGAAGGGAGCGAGTAAGAACTGGGGAATGCAGCTGGGAGCGTGTCTCTGGTCAGCACAGCTGATGAAAAAAATGAGACGATCCGATGCTCTATTCCCCCCATCTTCTAGCCATAAGCCTGGTAAACAGGCTTCTTTTTTAAAACGTCTCAAATTGATGGGCCAACAAAGAGCGATTGCCCTAGGAATAAGCTTTAGACCAAAGAGTTTTCTCCAATCACCCACCCACATTATGGGGACCAGGTACGTGTGAGTAGCTAGAGGGGTGGTGGGACGATGTCAGCAGAACTGCTCTTGGAAGAACTCTGCTTCCGTCTCCTCCAATCCAAGCTGACCTGCCATTACAGTATCATCTCTGCACTCTCATTGAGATTCTCTGCCTAGGGCACTGTTCCAAAGGAGGTGCGTAGTCCGTGTGCATGGAAGCAGACAGCCCCAATAACCTGGCCGGAGACCACTTTGCTCCTGTGGCTAACCCTTCCTGGACACCTCACTCATAGTCTCCAGAGAAGGGGCACAAAACTCTCCACCTGCTTCCTTAGGAGGATATCCCAGAAATGTCCACCTCCCCAGGCCTAAGCTCCCCTTCTCTCAATGCTTCCCAACTCTTTTACTACTGAGAACTGAGCAGCAACAACCAATTCACTTTCAGAGTCCTCTGTGGCTGACGACTCATATTATCCAGAAACAAGATTCAAGATCAAGAGAAAGTGACAATAAAGAAATGTGGGTTTCTAATATGATCATCTTTTGGATTAATGAGGAATAAAGTCTCAAAGCACTTAATATCACAGTGGCTTCTTCCTGGCAGCCTCCTGTAACACTTGGGGCTGCCAGACTTAAATGGCCTCTCAGCTGCACGGGTAAGAAAGGTACATGAGTTTATTCTCAGCTTCTGTGTTGGACCGGGGATTTACAAACAAGAGGGAGAAGGGGCACCGTGGACAGAAAATGTCAGGCTTGTGTTAAAAGGCCCTTCAACCTCTATCCTTCCATTCTCTCACTAGACTACAAATTCAAGTTAATCCTTAGGCCACAAGGATAGTAAAGGATGAAAAAGACTAAAGGAGCTGCTTTCCTTTCCTCCTCATCCTTCACTCATACCCCAAAGCCTCTTATACTCACCTGGCAGGGGAGATAGCATGATCACCAAAGCCTGACTCTTGGGTGTGCTGCTAGACTGGTGGCAGGTCCGTGTTCCTGTCCTCATGAACTAAAGGCTACTCTGTCCTTCTGCCCAAAGCTTCCCAGGGCTCTCTGGTCTCCTGAATTCTCAGGGGAGGCTTTCTCTCCAGGACTTAGGATTTGTGCACTAATATAGGGAGCAGACAGTATGACAACTCCAGGTGGCACAAGAACAAAGCAGGTAGGTATAAAGTCTAGGGGGCAGTTTTTCAAGTATGGCCCAGTTACTGTCTGCAGCAAAATTACCTGGGACTGCTAGTTTAACTCTTCTCAGGCTCTACACCATTACAAGTGAATCAGAGCTGATAGGGGTGTGGTGTGGCAAATCTGTTTGATTTTTAACAATTTCCTCAGATGATTCTTACACATGCTAAAATTTGAGAACCACAGTTCTGGATGAACCAAAAAGAAAAGTAATTGTAAAACTGACATCAATGAGGAAATGACTCATTAGAGGACAAAATAAGCTTATTACCCACCAAACTTGAAGCAGGAGCTTCACATCTAGTTAATAAGTATTTATTATACCTTCTGGCAAGGGTCAGAAAAATGTAACGGAAGAACAAGAACAATATTGGCAAAGAGAGAGACAAAACATTCTTTTCAGTCTTTTCAGAATCCCAAGGGAGCCACTCACCTCCTCTAGACACTTCCTAAGAAGCTCCACTGCCATCTCACGTGAGAGACCTGAGCGAGAACAGAGACCGGTGTTCAAAATACTGCTATTAAATCCAACTCTCTGCTGCAACTTTTCATTACATTTCAAACTTCTTCAGGTCAATGTGTCACACAAATGCAAAGGGCCAAAAAAAAAAAAAACCCAAAACAAAACAAAACACCATCCTACCCTTCTAGCTTGCAACAAACTTATTCCATATGCAGTTGAGGGTGTCCCAGACCCAATGCTCTGGCAGCTACAAGCCATTGCGAATTGATTTGCTACAGAGAAGGGTAAGCATGACGGAATTCTGCCTCCCATGGCTGGCGCCTGCCCCTAGAGAAGTCCAGCGGCCAGCCTCTTTCTTTATAGCCTATCCCCCCTTCTCACCCCCAAAACCCCCTTTACACCAATGTTTAAACCAGTTCCATCTGCCCTAGCCAGCTGCAAATTAGGGAAAGGGAAGATAGGGCCAGGGTTTTAGCCTCCCCTTCCCAGCTGGGTCTCAGTTTAACAATGGAAAGAGAATTCATAGGATGGGGCCAAGACTCATAAAATAGGAGCCAAAGGAACTGTCCATGGGCATGTCAAACTGGAATGACATATTATGCAGTGAGGCTTCAGGGGTGGTTGGTGGTTATATTGGTGGGCAAATCAGCTGTATTACTGACAGATGCCAAATCCAGAAAGTCACTAGGAGGCCAGGCTAACTCTTTCAGGATGTGGCCTAGAGATCTGGCAAGGCTGAGGGTGAGTGAGAGGGCAGCACCAAAAAGGGAATGAATACGCCTGTCACTATACCAACAGGGAAGAACAGAATGTAAGGAGAGAGGTGGTTATCTGTGCTACATCTATAGCCTGTTAAAGCTAAGACTCCCAAGTGCCTATTGCTCACAGTGGCTGATGTCAAAGCTGAAATTGAGGTCAGAAGATAGAACTTAGCACAGAAGCATCCCTGTCGAACGCTTTGCCAAGCTGACAGTTTAATGACAAGTAGAGAGCCAGCTTTATTTTGTAGGAGCAGGTAGCCATTAGGTGATAAAACCAAAGGACGGGCCCAGGCTCGTGGCCTTCAAAAGCTGTGACATTTAAGCAAAGAAATCCTCAGTTGTCCTGCTGGGGAAGTATTCGTCCTCACAAGCTCAAAACAAACATAAAGCATGTTCCTCATTCTCTATAGGTTTGATACTAATACGCATCTAGGCAGGGCAAAATGAGCGAAAAGCTAAACTTTTGTAACTGAATTTTAGTTTTATTCACTACTCCAACCCCATCCTCATTAAAACAAATCAAAACTCAGCTATGGACACGTGTAATATCTCATGTTGTCTGGTAAAAGAGGGACTTTAATCAGCTTTTCAATAATGCTACTGACCCACAGGAGAAAGCAGCTTCCTGAATATGCTTCTTAGGATCCTTCCTCTATTCAAGCCCTGGCCACCCAATGCCAAGGGGGTAGTGCATAAAACCAGGAAGCAGCTAAGAATAGAGCTCTGCTACTTTTCCCTACCTAGATTGTTGGAACTTACTTGGTGTGTAGTATCGGTCCAGGATACTGAGAGTCAGGAAGGCGCCATAGCCATGGGCTGCAAACGGGGCCTTGGCCAAGGCTGCCAGGTAGTCCATGTAGTAGAGTGCCGGACCCTCATGCTCATCGTAGCCAGCCAGGAGGAGGTTGACATGATATGGGGTCTACAAAAGAAAGACACGGAAAGCTGATCCTCAAAACAGTAACACCAACATTGCTTCCCATGGCAAATGGGAACAATCCAGCTCTTGATGAACTAAAAAAATAGCAGCAACTAAGTAAATCATAATTAAAGTAAAAATGTAGAGAAATCTAAAGGACCTTGAGTATGGTAAGAGTTTAGGGGAGGTCAGCTTGTTACCTCTGAACAGAAGAACACTTCAAGTGCTCAAGGAACTTTAAGGTGTATGAAAAAAGCTGCTTCTTCTTTAAACCTGTGAACCAGAACCTATTACAGAAGCATTTCAAAGGCAAAGCATGTCCTTGTGTCTCTCCTAATTGCTGAAAAACCAACAAACACAATTTTGAGTGTCTAGCCACAGACTAAAGAAAGCACATCATCCTAAATAAACGGGCTCAGGCTGAGTACCTGAACCAAAATCTTAAGTGGTTAACTGAATTGCCCTACTATTAAAGAAATAATTCTTGGGCTGGGAAAAGCTATTAAAGCTCAAATATTTAGGTCAAATCACTAAACTTTTATTGCAGAAAATAATAAGTCCATAAAATTAAAAATAAATTCACTGACAAACTGCAGATTTAAGTGGAATGCTAACATTTTTTTAAATATACCAAGAATCCCCTAAGATAACCAAGAAGTAATTTTTATCAACGAGATAAATGCAAAGTAATGATAACTTGGGTTTATAGGTATCCTTTCTGTTTTACCTGCAAGTCTAAGAATGCAAGTTCCTACAGAGAACCTTGACTAAGTCTGCCTTGTATTCATGTCCAAATAGATTGTATTTTACTCTACACCAGCTGGGCCATTTTCCATGTTAAATTCAAACTGTGTCTGCCACCAAGAATCAACGGCCAAGACTCCTATCTTATATGGCTTCCTTTTCGTTCTGCAAAATGTGTTTTTCCTCCTGCATTTGCCTCAGTGAGCAGGTAGTAAGCAGGCCTTGCCCAAGGTTATGTGCCCTTCCCTAAACTTATATATTCAATTAAGTGCACATTGAAAGAAATTGAATAACTTTATGCCCCCAGTTACAAAGCATCAAGTAATAATAGCTAATGATCATAAAAGTGGCATCCTACATTCTTTGAACACAAGTTAACATGGACACTTGGCAGCCTGAAGAAACTCATGCTAGAAGAACATGAAAATATATTATATACTTACTTGAAATTCCAAGCCTGCTGTGCTAAATAACATTTGTCCAAGATTACACAGCAGATTTAACCTGCAAATAAGTTTCTGCCTTGGGGATAGGTTGATAGTCTCAGAGGAGTAAGAATTGACCAGCAGTAGTCAAGTCTTCTGAGAAAACAATCGCCTGCCTATCACATTTCCCAGTGGGTAGTGTACCACCACACTGCCAGGCTCTGGAGTTCTCTGCTGCATCCTGTGACTGGGTTCTAGGTACATCTGATTTTAGGCAGAACACTTAAACCCTATGCACTTCTGTTTCCTTATGTGCAAAACTGCGTTAATCTTTCCCCTTTTTATCTTCTAGGGAGTATGGTGAGAAAAAATAATAAAGGTGAGGCACCCCAAACTCTGGAAGAAAAGATGCTACCCAAATTTCTAGTATATTAGCTAGATTCCAGTCTCCTTTTGATAGCACTGTTTATAAAGTGTGAAAACAGTACTGTAAAATGAGGCAAACATAAAATACCTTGGTTTCTTACAGTTCAAAAGAAAGAAGGGGTTGGGCGGTGGGGGTGGGGGGAAGTGGGGAGTCTAACAAGTTTCCCTCCCCAAGAGATTCAATACTATAGTCTCTTACCTATCACAAAATAATTAATCTTTTTGCTAAGAAAATAACTCTGCTATTCTTCACTCATTGACCAAAACACCCATTATATGATTAACTGAAAACAACTGTATCAAGTTGAAATGGTATATTAAGGGTCCATCCAGATATTCAAAGAGGCCTAGCAGGCAGAACCCAGACATGCTGTCTCCAATGAGGACCTCGCCCATACTATAAGATTAAACTGTGTTTAAAATAATTAGTGTGATTTTAAAAGTCACCACCAGAAGACTTTACATGAAACTATGTCAAAGGGGGACAGAGGGGAGCAAGAGGGGATGGATATAATACAACAACAATAAAATTAAAAAAAAAAAACAAAAAACTATGTCAAAAGAATTGCAAAAGCAAACTGTATTGCCTAATTCTCTATATAATACAATTTATTTATGCTTAAGCATCTGACAACACCCACACTTGTCAAAGTTGGTAGTCAGAAGCTACAGCACGTGGCCCACAAGATAACTCACAAATGATTGTGTGACTTCGAATTACCAACTTCTGCATGTGTGAGATGTTTAAGCATAAATAAATGGTGTTATCTAGACTAATTAAATCAATACATCTGTGTAACAACTTGCAGTTTCTGAAATTCTTCTGACAATGTTACATCAAAGATCTCTGGTTCACACTAGCCTTTAAAATTTCAAATAAAGTTTTGTGTACTGTTTTATATTGTCACTCTCTCACTCCTCTAAGAATCAGTGGCCCAGGGCTTGTGGCCCTGGGTGGTATCCCTACACTGCTGAACAGTGTTTGAGTCTTCCACTGGCAGGCAAAATTAAATGGTGCTTTTATCTTAAAAAAAAAAAAAAAAAAAAAAAAAATCATGGCATTCAAAATGACTAAGTCATAGTTATAGGTCTTTTGAATATTACATTCCTTCATATTCTTGATTCATTTGTGTTTTCTTGGGACAAGACAAATTCGAAGGCATTCACTTTTGTGCTAGTCTTACAGTATACACACATATAACTTGTGGTGTATTTAGGAAAATACTTAGAATGTGTAAGATACAACCCATCTATTCAAATATTTATATCAATTATAAATCCATGAAGTCAAAACTCTATCCAGCTTATTCAATGTATATACTCAAATATTTATGAATAACAATCACAGAATACAACGCATTTATATATGTGTGTGTATGTATATATATATATATGTGTGTGTGTGTGTGTGTGCATATGTATGTATGTGTCTGTGTATATATGTATGTATATACAGTATATGTATATGGTGCTAATGCCTAATATCACAAGAAGAAAGATTAAGAAAACCACTAAACAGCCCTGGCTGGTGGCTCAGTAGATAGGTTCCAGCCTGCGAACCCAAAGGTTGCTGGCTCTATTCCCAGTCAAGGCACATAACCAGGTCTCTAGCCAGGTCCTTAGCTGGAGGCTGGTGAAAGGCAATCATACATTGTTGTTTCTCTTCCTCTCTGCCTCCCTTCCTTCCCCTCTCTCTAAAAATAATAAATAAAATCTTAAAAGAAAAAATAAATAAAAGAAAGAAAACGACTAAACAAATGTCAGAAAGTAAAACATCCTACTTCTGAGAACTGGTTCAAGTTTAAATCAACTACCAGCCCCTTTCTGAACACACATTTTTTTTTCCCCTAGACTCCTGGGTCTTCTCATTCTACCTTCCTTCCTTTAGACATGGGCTACTATGAAAAGAAAAATTTAGGATACAGGACAGGTGTTTAGAATTAAACAAGAGTATAAATAAATATCTCAGAAGAAACAACTGGGCTACACTGCAGAGTTAGACCTGAGTTTGAAATTTGACTCTATTACCAGATGTGTGGTTTTAGAAAAGTTACTCACTTAACCTCTCTCATTTTTAGTGTTTTCATTAAAAATTTAGAAAAATAACTACTACAAAAGGGCTGTGGTGAAGATTCAAAAAGATAATGAATATAAATGATAAGCATCATGCCTAAAACAATCAAGGCTCAAAAAATGTTAAAATTACTACTACGGAAATACAATTATCTATAAACTTCAGTGTCCATGTACTCAGGAGAAGCCCATCTATCCCTGGCATTGCAATACAAGATAAATTCCCATCTTATGAATTTATAAATTCATAAAGGGATATGGAAAGATGTTTATAAAAAAAGGCCTAGACTGTTGTAATCATTCTATGCTTCATCTCCCTTATATTGGACTGTAATCTCTCCTGAAGATAGGAAGTATAACCTACTTAGAGGAAACACCAGAGGATCAGAAAAGGTGGTAGAAGGAGGACAAAGACAGAAGAACAATGCCTAAAAGAATCAGACAAAAAAAAAAAAAAAAAGGACCCCCTGAATTACGTATATTCCACTTTGGAAACTCTGACCTAAAATCTTCACACATATGCCCCAAAAGATACATACAATAATATTCACCAAGGCAGGTACTTTTATAATTAAAAAAGAAAAAAAAAAAAGGAAGCAATCTAAATGCCCATTGAGAAGATAGAGGCATAGGTAAACACGCTTTGCTTCCTCACACAACTATGTAAAAAATTACAACTAGACTACAAAGCAAGTATCACCCACAACCATCAGAAAATCAAATTGAATGGAAGTCTGACAACCAAGGATATAAAGAAGCTACACTCATCCAGAGGAGTCTACTCTTAGATAATAGGCCAAGACAGGGAATCAAAGCAGCTCTACCTAATACATAGAAACAAACACAGGGAGGCGACCAAATAAAGGAGACAAAGAAATAGGGCCCAAATGAAAGAACCGAACAAAACTCAGGAAAAAGAATTAAACGAAATGGAGATAACCAACCTATCAGGTGCAGAGTTCAAGACAATGGTTATCAGGATGCTCAAAGAACTCAATGAGTACAGCAACAGCATAAAAAAGACCCAGACAGAAATGAAGGTTACATTAAGTGAAATAAAGAAAAATCTACAGGGAACCAGCAGTGAAGAGGATGAAACTGAAAATCAAATCAATGATATGGAACACAAGAAGAACATAGCATTCAATCAGAACAGCAATAAGAAAAAAGCATTAAAAAAAATGAGACCAGAATAAAAGCCCTCTGGAATATCTCTCCAAACATATCAACATCTGAATCATAAGGATGCCAGAAGGAGAAGAGGAAGAACAAGAAATTGAAACTTATTTTAAAAAATAATGAAAGAAAAGTTGCCTAATTTGGCAAAGGAAATAGACATACAAGTCCAGAAAGCACAGAGTTCAAACAAGTTGGACTCAAAGAGGACCACAACAAGACACATCATAACTAAATGTCAAAGGTTAAAGATAAAGAGAGAATCTTAAAAACAGCAAAATAATATGAATTACTTACAAAGGAATTCCCTTAAGACTGTCAGCTAATTTCTCAAAAGAACCTTTGTGGTCAAGAAGAAACTGGCAAAATGTATTAAAAATGATGAAAAGCAAGGACCTACATACAATCTAGATTACTCTAGCAAAGCTATCATTTAGAATCGAAGGGCAGATTAAGTGCTTCCCAGACAAGGTAAAGCTAAAGGAGTTCATCATCACGAAGCCATTATCATATGAAATGATAAAGGGACTTATTTAAGAAGGAAATCAAAATTATAAACATTAAAATGGCAACAAATTCACAACTGTCAACAACTGAATCTACAAAAAACAAGCCAGGCAACAGCCAGACAGGAACAGAATTATAGATATGGGGATCACTTGGAGGGTTATCAGTTGGAAGGGGGAAGGGGTAGAATAGATGAAAAGGTGCAGGGAATAATTGGTAGGTACAAAATAGACAAGGGGATGTTAAAAATAGTATAGGAAATGTGAAGCCAAAGAACTTATATGCACTCCCCATAGACATGAACTAAAGAGGGGGGACTACTGGAGGGAATGGGGGTACTGGGCAGAGGGCAGCAAAGGGGGAAAAACTGGTATGACTAATAGCATAATCAATAAAATATATCTATTTTAAAAGTGCCTAGCACACTGCCTGACACAAAGTAAAATGGAATAAATAAGTTTCCTCTTCTTTCCTTCCCAGATCCTTTTCAACAACCTTAAGGTGTTTATTGTCAAAAATATTCACAAGCATTAATACTTAGAGCATATCTGCTTTATAGTCAACCCACTCTAACCTATCTTGAGATTGACACAGGCATGGACACAGAGACAATGAGATTTTCTGCAAGCCTGGAAAAACAAAACCAAAACCATCTTACATCCAGATTTGGAGAGTAAATTACCATTTACCAAGTACCTCCATGCTGTTTCTGTCCTTACAGGTATGTCCATCCTAAGTACTAAGCTTCACTTTCCATCTACTTTTTCACCAGACTCCTTCACCATGATCAGTAATCCAACCAGCTGAGCCACATGGCCACGGCAAGTACATCTTTTATGTATGTACTTCTCTCTAAGACTGAAATAGAACTCTCAAGTACCTCTGAGCTCTACAGAACTGAGCTCAATTCTACTTTGTACACTTGAGCTCAATTCCCTTTTACACTCAGGAATGGAAGATGTACATGCCACACACATGCAGACTTTAAGTTAGGTGGAACATTTCCCTCCCTCCAACTCCTGTGCATCCAACTCCTTGTATATTTCCTCCTCATGAAAAAGAAACACTATAGTGATTAAGAGTGTGATACTCCATAAATTTTACAGCTAAAGGAAACAGTTGTGATAAATACACTGAAACAACAAAATCAGTGACGAGAGTCTGGGTGGTGACAAGCAGCAGTGTGACATCTGGCGGAAGCCAAAGTCACAGCAAGGGGGAGAGAGGTGGGCGTGAGGAAGCATCCTGCCGAGCGTGGCCACAGAAAAAAGAGAGGAATTGACAGCCTTCCTTTGGAGCCTGGCCAGCCTTTGCCACCTCTAATTGAGTAGGATGACATGGCTATGAGAGGTGCCTCGGAGAATGGTGCAGTCTTACAATGTGCTGCACCTTGGAACGTTAAGCAGTGTGGAGCATCAGTAATTTGGAAGGCGACGTGGGACCATCAATGGGACAAAGGGGCCTGTCTCGTGATGAGTGTTTTAATATACACTTTTAAGTACATTAAATAAAAACTGGGAAGTATCTGCTATATTTTTATTGTTATGATTGCTCTTTTTTTTCAATTTTATTGTTGTTGTATTACATCCATCCCCTTTTTGCTCCCCTCTGTCCCCCTCCCCACCCACCCATTCCCCCCAAGCTATTTCTTTTAGTACAACCAACTGTTAAAGCTGCCTAAATAAAATTCTATTTTGCCACTGAGAGTATTTCACAAAAATGCAGTCTATAGAGTTAGAAGACATCTAAAAGCTCAATTAGTTTATCTAACAGCTCTTTCACAATATGGGTATTCAGTTCAAAGAGGAGACAGTGACTTGCCCTAAACCACACAGCTAATTAGAGTCAGAACCAGAATTCAGGCTTCTTGAGTCCAAGTCTTGTATGCTTTTCTAGGAAACAATGCTGCCTCCACAAAATGGAAATTAGTGTAAAAATATGATTCAATATGTAAATGTCAGTTTCACACTCAAATATTTCAGAATGTACTATTTTGCATATCAGCATCTATTGTTCTAGTTTATGTATCACATCTATGACCAATAATGTTTTAAGCTTTAAAAGGACAGGTTTAACATCAGACCATTTTGACTCCTCTAAAGGGTCTAAAACTACATAAGACATAAAGTACTCAATAAATACATACAATAAATAGATACCAACACCTTAACAGCATTGCCAATGCCCAAATTTTCAACTTCATTAAAATAAAATCATAATTTTCTTACACTGGTGCTCTGAACTCTGAATCAAGAGTTTGTTTCCAATAACCAACAGAATTTATTTGCTATTTGCTTTAGGCGAGTTTGGTGGTATAACTTGAAATGTTCACTATTTCTTTTTTTTTTTTTTTTTTTTAAGATTTTATTTATTATTTTCAGAGAGAGCAGAAGGGAGAGAGGCAGAGAGGGAGAGGAATATCGATGTATGGTTGCCTTTCACCTACCTCCAGCTACAGACCTGGCTGGAGACCTGGATTGTAACCTCGTTATTTTGCCCTGGCTGGGAATCGAACCAGCAACCTTTGGGTTCACAGGTCGGTGCCTTATAATGTTCACTATTTCAAACAAAAAATATCACAAAGATTTCAGCAACTTCCAACTGTCCCCATGGTCTAATAATAAACACTTTTTTCCAGCTCTAAAAGATTACACTTATACGGATGGAGTGGGGCTGGGGAAGACCTATCTATCTCTAATGCCTAAGCAATACAGAATAATTTGTATCCTGACTTGGGTCCTCTTTGACAGAGCATTCTTTAAGAAAATCCATCAATCCTTTTTTCTAATAACAATGATGACTATGCCTTAACTATAAATGTACACAGTTTATAAAAGGCTTCAACCAAGTCCTGCCAGAGTTCCCTGAGACAATAACACAGGATAATTATGAAATGGATAGATGTCCCAGTCAAGATCACTTTGCAGACAAGGTGCTGGCTTGAGAACCCAGAGGTTGCTGGTTCGATTCCCAGCCAGGGCACATAACCAGGTTGCAAGCCAGGTCTCCAGCCAGGTCTGTAGCTGGAGGCAGGTGAAAGGCAACTGTACATTGATGTTTCTCTCCTTCTCTGCCTCTCCCCTCCCCCTCTAAAAAATAATAAAATATTAAAAAAAAAGATCACTTTACATTTGGAATGTGAATATATTATAGACTCAATAAATGTTATTTGGCATTTACTCTGTGAGAAGCATTACGTCAGGTAGTGAGGATGGAAGTCTGAATCTGGAAGGAGCTCACAAGGCAGAGAGGAGTGAAGGATTCCAGATGGAGAAAACCGCATATGGGAAGGCAAATAAACACAGGGGACATGTAGTGTCTGGGTGGTGGTGAATATGGGACATGTATATACCTAGTGAATTAGGTGATTTCATCAGCAAGCAGAGAGGAAGTGGAATGACAGAAACTGGGATGAATACTGTCATTGACCTCCTAAATATGAACTTCAGCCCTGGCCAGTGAGGCTCAGTTGGTTGCATCATCATCCCATAAACCAAAAGGTCATAAGTCTGATTCCCAGTCAGGGCACATGCCTGTGTTGCAGGTTCTGTCCCTGTTGGGATGCATGTAAGAGACAAAAGATTGATGTTTCTCACATCAATATCTCTCTCCCCCTCTCTCTAAATCAGTAAGCATATCCTCAGTTGGGGATTAAATAAATAAAAATAAATAAGGAACACAAACTTCAGTATACGTATAATCTATGGAGGAGCCAGTGAAAACTCTCCTACCATTTCAAGGTTTTTTCATGGTCTTAGAGCATTGCAGAAGCAGTAGACATGGAATATCAGATGTTTTAGAAGACAGAACTGATAGGAAACAACAAGAGAGAAAGAGCTGTTAAAAGGAATCTCAATAAAGGGAAAGGCAGTAAAGCAAATGTAAGAACCTCAATTTGGACCCAATGAGCTTAAGTTGAGCTGTCCAGAGGCAGCTGGAAAAAGAAAACAGTGCACAGATGAAATCATGAGACTGAATAAAGAGCCGGCTAATGAAAAGGTTTTATTTACACAAATGCACATTCCTATGTTCACATGTGGAGGGCTTTGAAGAAAACAATTACAACAGCACACTATGGCAGAGGTACTTCTAGGTTGCCATGACAGCACAAAGAAACTGAGGTGATGTATGTGTGTGGGAAAATACAAAGAAAGTTTCCCTGAAGAATGCTGAACTAAGTCTTAATTGTCAATTAAGAGCTAGCCACTTGGAGATGTGGAGGTACATTCAGAGAATGATCATCAGCAAAGTGATGGAATGGACCAATGCAGAAATACAAGAGAACCACAGCAGGTAAAGGGAAGTGTAAGTGATTCCATCTGAAGAAGAGGAGGTGAGTGAAAAAAGGGGTAAGAGGTAGGTCTAGAGAGAGAGCAGGTGAAGAAATGAAAGAAGATGAATGAAACAGGGAGGCTAATCTCTAAGACTGTGAACTTTTGAGTTTAAGAGAACAGTTCTGGGGAGCTAAGAAGCTGGACTTTTCCTCCTTCATGATCACAAGCCTGGAACAGTTCTGTCATCTATCACGGCCACTCAGAGGGTAAAAAAGGAGCCATGAAGTTGGAAGGTGAAAACAGTTTCCTATTCATCCTGCGACTGAAAAAAGTATGGTAAAACTGATGAAAGTTGGAATACTATACCGAGCTTCACAATAAGGAAGTTAAATTAAACTACCTTACTTCTCTCTTTCTCTCCTCTGTTTCAGGTACTTTTTTTTTCTCTTCTTTTTCTTTTTTTTTTCAGTGTATGGTTGGCTTTCACCTGCCTCCAGCTAAGGACCTGGCTGGAGACCTGGCTTGCAACCTGGTTATGTGCCCTGGCTGGGGAATCGAACCAGCGACCTTTGGGTTCACAGGCTGGCGCCTTATCTGCGGTACCACCAGCCAGGGTTACATTTCTTTTTTGTAGCACTAAAAGCCAAACTGGGCCAGGCTTATAAATTCTCACGCTAAATTGAGAAAAGAGGGAGCCCAGGGCAAAATAACATTGCTCTGGAAGTGAAACTGTCTGACCAGGGGTTCCCTTTTCCTTTCTCTGCCTTAGGTCATTCTCTCAAAAAGTGGGCTTGGGCTACCTGTTTGATGTTGGCAAATGCAAATATCATAACACTGCCTTTAATAATTACTAGTTCATGTTCAAATGCTTTTAACATACTGGCAAAAATTCTTGTAATAGTTGAAGTTTCTGAACTTAAGCTCAGGAATGTTTCTGCATTTAAAACCAACATTTCAAACTTCAAAGTTAAAGCACCCTTTAAATTATTATTTGAATAAATTGTAATTTTAAATGCTGTAAGTTGTAAGACAGGCACGTGTTTTTGTGAAAGAAAGTGATGAAGACCTGAAATCAAATGTGCCTTTATCACTTATATTTGTGTTACCTGAGATAGTCACGTGGCCTTGGAACCTCAAGTGCCCCATTGGAATGTAAGGGATAGCACTGCATGCCGACAGCTGTGAGGAACAAAAAGTACTCCCTAGGTTCAAGTTCCTAAAGACGGCCTAGTAAATGGTAGGTGTCCAACAAATGTCAACTGAATCTAAATTTTAGGAGCAAAAAATCAATCAATCAATACATATGGTATATATTTCAACTTCTGGCAAAACTAGACCTTAAAGTTCCCTTCAATAATTCCAAAGTATCTATAAACTTTCTCTAAAGCCATGACTAACCCTAAATTTGAACAGTTCTCCTATTAAAGTTGTAATCTTACCATAATTAGAAGTTTAGAAATTTAATGAGTTGAAATGCAGCATGGCACAGATGCCTTATTATACCAACTAGTTAACACAGTATTTGTTTTCTACATTAATTTTACTTGCTAATCAAAAATACTGCTTTCTCCAAATGACATCAAAATAAAATTGCTGATTGTGCAATGGTAAAACCAACAAACACCATGTCTGCAACAAGGCTACTTGTTTTTTTTTGTTTTGTTTTTAAGATTTTACTATTTCCAGAGAGAGAGGAAGGGAAAGAGGCAGAGAGGGAGAGAAACATCAATGTATGGTTGCCTTTCACTTGTCTCCAGCCATGGAGCTGGCTGGAGACCTGGCTATGTGCCCTGGCTGGGGAATTGAACCAGCAACCTTTGGGTTTGCAGGCCAGCACCTTATCCACTGTGTTACCAGCCAGGGATGAATTATTATTATTATTATTATTATTATTATTATTATTAATGAACTGGCAGTTTCCAGGAAAAAATTAAGACTCTATATCTTTAAGTCAGTTCTTAACAATTCAAGTGCAGAAGCCATGCTTTGTACACAAGACATATATATGTTTTTTGTTTTTTGTTTTTTTTTTTTCTTTTAATTTTATTGTTGTTGTATTACATCCATCCCTTTTTTGCTCCCCTCTGTCCCCCTCCACAAGACATATATTAAGTTATACTTCCCAAACATGCCAAAGAGTATCTATTAATGTTGAATATCAGAGCTGATGCAGCTCCCTGAGTTAATAGTCTGATAAGAAAAACTAACAGAATTATATATGACTGTACAAACATATGTTTTCAGATGTCCATAGCGACTAGATGGAGAGTACTAAGGAAATCCTGGGGGGAAGGCTATTTAGGATCCCTTGTATTAGCACATAGTGCTTCCCATTAGCAGCCCAGCTCCTCATTAGTCTCCTTGGTTCTTTCCCCAAATGCTCTATCAAACAGTAGCCAATGGTCTGACCAAATTTCATCTGATCATATTAACCCCTCTTAGCCAACAAGTTTTCAGAGTCCCACTGTTTTTAGCCTAAAGCTTTTTCATTAAACTTTTCATAACGTGGACTACCTCCCTAGTTTCAATCTCTTACCATTTCCCTAAATACCTCAACTGCATTTAAACTACTTTAGATTATGATTTTAAATACGTAGTAAAAAATATGTAAAGATATGTATTTATATGTTATTAAATCACTAAAGTCTTAGTTTATATACAGTACCCCACCAGTTAGATAAAAAATGAGGCTCAGAGAAGAACTATGTGCTCCTGTCCCAAACATTATTAGAAAACCACTATGTCTAACCCAACATACGCTCTTCTCCTTGGTCTGCACTTGCAGTTTTTCTTCTTGTTTCATCTTTGACTTAATGACCACTGGTCCTTCAAGGCTCTCTACCTATATGGCTATTGTAGCACCTGTCACTCTGTGGTGCACTTGACCGTTTACTTCTCTGTTTCCCCATCTGAAGGCACGTACTGAGCTCTGCACCTCTGCTTCTTCAGCCCTAAGGATGCACACTATAGATTTGCTGAATGAATATCAGCACTTACGAAACTTTTCAGTTTTTAGGAATTGGTATACATTAGGAGGCATCAGAAAGGGAGATATGAAATTTTGGAGGGTTATTTCAGTTTAAAAAAATCAGAAGTTATTATTTCCTCTCCCTTTCCTTTTTATTTCCAGTCTAGTTCAGCCTATTTGCTCTATTGTCTACACGCAAAAGTAATGGTAAATCTGAACTTATTTTAAGGGTTAACTTTTTTTTTTTAACTTTTTTTGAATTAAATTTTACTTTTTATTTTATTGAATATATTGGTGTGACATTGGTTAATAAAACCATACAGGTTTGAAGTGTACAACTCAATAAAACAGTATCTGCACACTGCATCATGCACTCCCCACTCAAAATTAAGTCTCTTTCCATCCCCATTTATGTCCCTTTTGCTCATTTCCACATTCCCATACCTCCCTTTCTGTCTGGCTTTGATCATACTGTTGTCCGCATCTATGTGTCATGTATGTGTATTTTTTGCTTAATCCCTTCACTCTCTTCCACCCAGTCTCCCAACCCCCTTCCCTCTGACAGCTGTCAGTCTGTTATGCTCTGTTTCTATTTTGTTGGTTTAAATATTTTGTTGATTAGATTCCACATATAAATGAGATCATATGGCATTTGGCTTTCTCTGACTGACTTATTTCACTTAGCCTAATAA
This sequence comes from Noctilio leporinus, assembly GCA_004026585.1. NCBI lineage: Eukaryota > Metazoa > Chordata > Mammalia > Chiroptera > Noctilionidae > Noctilio > Noctilio leporinus. Next base: position 83,465 of record PVIW01002309.1, read on the forward strand.
TTTCCATTACCCATGCTCACACAAAAGATTTTCTTTTTTATGGCCAAGTATTATTCCACAAACATACTCTTTACATTTTTACCTTTTTCAAAAAAATGTACTTTCTTGCCCCTTTACCCTTCCTTTTTATTTCCTTAAACTTTTTTGGTTAAATAACATATACATATAAACATGCATAAAGTATACGTACATGTAGAGCTTAATAAAAAAAGTAAATACATACCTACCTTCCCAGGTCAAGAAACAGGTAAACTTTTTCCCCACCCAAAGACTTCACTGTCCTTCATTTTACATAATGTGTTTCAGGAGAGAATGAAGATCTCATAGAATTTCTAGGGTTAGCCCCTGGATTCATATCCCTACATGCTCTTAGACCCCAGGGCAGATAATGAGGCACCGAGATGCCCGGGCACATGTGTACTTGTATCTGTGTGTGTGAGGGCATGCCCACACAGGCCAGGGCGCTGGTAATAAAGCCACCTTAAAAGTTAGGGTAGCCCTGGCTGGTAGCACAGTGGTTAAGGTGCTGGCCTGCGAACCCAAAGGTCGCAGGTTTGATTCCCCAGCCAGGGCACATAACCAGGTTGCAAACCAGGTCTCCAGTCAGGTCTGTGGCTGGAGGCAAGTGAAAGGCAACCACACTTTGATTTCTCTCTCCCTCTCTGCCTCTCTCCCTTCCCCTCTTTCTAAAAAAATAATGAAATAAAATCTTTAAAAAAAAAAAAAAAAAGTTAGGGTAAACTGGCACTTCTAATGGTGAACATTCTGAAAACAAAAGCATGTATTTACTAAGCAGACATAGTACTCTGCTGCTCCTGGCTTAAATCAAACCGTGAAAGGAAACCACAAAATTTTCAAGACATAAAGTTTCAAAAGAATACAAATTTAGACCAATTACCTATATTGCTCCACCCCCTTATGGATAAAAAAGATGCTTTAACTGAAAACTTGGCACTATGGGTTGCATGATCCCAGCCACCCCATAGCCTCATTCCACTCAACCAGAACAGGGGCTCTCTCTGCTCACAGCAGGCGTCCAACAGGGTAGCACACATATGCTCTCTGAGTGAGAAAGCAACACCTTCTCACATACAACCCCCTGGAGAGAGATGGGGAAGGGGAGGGTGGAGAACTTTACACCTGCAAACTCCTAACTCTATCAGCACTAGGGCTGGGAAAAACAGCACATATTTTTTAAAAAGAAGGAAATAAAAGGTTTCCTAATAAAGCCAGTAACTTTCAAAGAAGAAACTTTTAAGTCATTTTTTTCTTAGGAGACTAGTAAGTTTAATGATTCTATATCTATTCTTTATCTCCCTAATGGACTTACTCAAGGCCTAATGATAGTATACGCAAACTGCTTAAAAGGGCAGCTGTCAGAATTCTTCGCCTCCTTGGTAGAAAAAGTGTAAAATCAAGTCACAAAATCAAGTCATTTTAATTAAGGCATCTCAATTTCAAGGTACATCTGTTCCTGGGCCATTGAGATAATCTTAATGACCACTAAAAACAGAACAATATCTCCAATGGGGCAGACATGACCCACCTCCAATCCTAAGAGACTCCTGTGAGGTGTGACCTGGGATGCACAAGTGTTTTGCAATACCTTTGAATATCCATCTAAATGCAGCCATGTTTTCAGTTTTTACTTTATGCCCTACTAGGGACAGGAGACCAAAAAAAATGAACAGACACATAACTTTTGGCCCATTGTGAAAATCCAGTTAGCTGGCTAGCTAACTGCCATCTGGTGGGAGAGAAAGCTGCTGTCCAGGACTAAAAGACCTGCTACTTATACTAAATTCCATGACTTTATGATGAACATCTTGATTTTCTTTTTTCAATTTCCACATCACCAAAAGCAAGCCAGCTCTGTCTGTCAAGATGCCCACGCTGCGTGGCAGCAATGTCAAAGGCTGCCATTTGCTCCAAGGCACCACCATCTGCGATGGCACAACATTTTTGTCTCCGGAAAATAAACACATCTGCCGCTGCCAGTGTCCTCCCACTGTGCCGCCCATCTGGAGCAGGTGAGCTGGAAGGCAAGCCTGGGCATGGGTGAGACAGGGGCGAGCTGGGGAGACAGGGCCTCAAGGGAGATGGCACATGGAGGAAGAAGGCAGTGCTGTGTGTCATGTCACATCCTGCTAACCACATTTGCCAAACAGCATGTGAAGTTACCCTTGTTAGTGATATTTTAATCACATGTAACAAATGGTTGGCCATGTTTAGGGGACAAGACCTGCAAAGTCAAGGTTTCACCTGGGCCATCTGTTCATAAAGTCACATGACCTCAGTAATATCAATATAAACAGATGATGTCTTTGTGCCAGCCACCAAAAGTAAGAGGGCAATAATTAGTGGTCAGAACAGAAGGTTCAAAGCAACAGGATTCGTCTAGGACAGGAGCACACTAGACATGCCTATTAACTAAACCAAACACATTCAAGTTCAGGCTAAAGTCCTGGGACAAGTCATGGTCACTTCTAGAAATGACTTATACTTAATATTCTTTTCTTTTCATTTAAAAAATTAATTCAGGTCTGATTATGGCCTTGGCTACAGTTCTTTAAACCATACTGTTTGGGGAAGGAGTAGAAGAAACCATGAAAAAGTATCCAATCAAATTCTTCCTTACTCCCAAAGCTTTCCACTAGCTTGCAAGACAGCTCGAGCTAACCTAGAGCACAGCTCTTTCAACTATGCCACTAGTTTTCAACCTTTGGTGGGATGGGGACAGCAAATTTATTTTCTTCAAATAAAATCACAGATAGGATCCTAATGTATAAAGTAGATAAAAGTTGAGTTGATCTATATGAAGTGGAGCTAATGTTTTGCCACAATGGCCTTCCTTGGTGAGTTTCCTGAAACAGCTTCATGGTATCAAGTTCAAAACCCACTATACCAGGTTGGATATATTTTCCCAACTTATTGTTTCTATTGTTTATTTGCTAATCTCTATCTGTCAAGATGCCCAGGCCTTCTAAAAAGATAAATTACCAAAGGCTCACTGAGCACTTCAGAAAAAGTGCTATGAAAATACTTGGAGCAGTAAGTAGCAGTAGTAGAGCCCTGAAGATCACACACCATGGAGGCCAGTATTTCGCTCTAAGCCAGCGATTTTCAACCAGTGAGCTGCCAAAATTTTTAAAATATGCATTACCCAACTATTTAGTCAGGGGCAATGGCTGCTTTTCCCTTAGTTGTCAAATTAAAAAATGACAACAACAGGGGGAAAGGGGTTGGGGGGAGGGGGGAGGCAGAGGCAAAGAAGGGGAGCAGCTTAGACAAGAACCTAGTATAAAGGAACCAAGGACATGGACAACAGGTGGGATTGACTTTGGGGGGAAAGGGTGGGTGGGGAGGGGGACAGAGGGGAGCAAAAAAGGGATGGATGTAATACAACAACAATAAAATTAGAAGAAAAAAAAAGAGAAGCAGAAAAAAAAAAAAAAATGACAACAGTCAACACAACTATAGCTGTCCAGTATGAATGAATCAAAATTATAACCACTTTTTGTCTGATAGGCAAAAAACATATTTTTTGGGGTGCCACAGAATTTTAGTAATTAGTTTATGTGTGCCATGAGATGAAAAGGTTCAAAATTGCTGCTCTAAGCCTTGCCACAAATTCAACATTCCCCAAGGATATCAGATTTCACTGATTCATATCTCAGTCTCCAAATAGGTAAAACAGAAACCTTGGCAGATAATAACAGAAAATCTTAGGGCATTCAGATGAGCTACACCAAATGTGCCACATAATTCATTTCAAGCAAGAAACAGCCCTGTTACTTATTACTCTCCCTTTTATAGCCCATTCATCAAATTGTAAAGACAATTTAAATAAGCCTCATGTAAACTATAAGTCATCACAAAATTCTCAAAATATCCTGTTAAAAATCCAAATAGCTGTTTCTAAATGATGGAGTCACTTATTAAATACATGCTATTTTCCAAGGAGGTATCATTCACTCATTCTAAATATATTTTATTAAACCAATGGTTAATTCTCAGTTCTCTCATTTGCCACTTTTATCACTCCTTTCCTCTTAGCAGACAAAAAAAGTGAGGCTCAGCCAATAGAATCACTCAAGATCATATAAACTGTACATATCAGAGAAGGGATTAAAACTCTGTATTTGCCTTTAAAACCTGTGGTCAAAAGAGCCTCATAAATATTCAAAACTAGGGGGTTAAAAACCTAATAAGCCTTTTTTTCTGCTCTTTGGGGTCTAAACAGGAGCACAGCAATTTAAATGTACACATGCATTTAAACAGAAACTAAACTGAGGACTCTTGATTTTTACCCCCAATCTGTGTCTTTTTCATCTCTTCCTGCTGATCTCCTATCTTTATTACATGGAGAAGTAACATCCATTCCTTAAGAACACATTAATAAAATTCCCTTCCAGTATATTAACGCACAATAACATATTCAGTGGTACATATGGGCTAACTGCATGACATTTAAACAGCAAATTTATTAAACACCTACAATGGGTACATATTTGTAACTTAAGAGTTTGGCATTTTATTAGAACTGAATATTTCATGCTTCCCCAAATGCACAAACCTGTATATTAGTCTAGTAAGTAATATAAAATAAGATATAAAAGAGTATGGTATTTGAAGTTAGACTCTTACCTCAGCCTTTTACAGGCTACATATGTGTCTTTGGTATACTTGGACACATAACAGAAATACTTAACCCCTCTATTAACCAGCCTTAGTATCCTTGTAAATAAAATGGGAATGAAGTTCATTTTATGGCATCATTAATAAACATTAAATAAGCTCACATACTATCCAGAATAGCACCATACATTATTCTATCCAGAATAGCACTATCTAAGAGAATAATGCTAAAAATGTTCTATAGTATCTTCAATATCCAGCATGCTAGCCATTAGTCACATATGGCTATTGGGCTTGAAAGGTGGCTAACAAACTGAGGAAGTAAATTTTTTTTAAAGATTTTGTTTACTATTTTTAGAGAGAGGGGAAGGGAGAGATGCAGAGGGAGACAGACATCAATGTATAGTTGCCTTTCACCTGCTACCAGTTATGAACCTGGCTGGAGACCTGGCTTGCAACCTGGTTATGTGCCCTGGCTGGAGAATCGAACTTGCGACCTATGGGTTCGCAGGCCGGCGCCTTAACCACTGTGCTACCAGCCAGGGCTAGTAATTTTTTATATTACCCTTTTTACTAGCAGAGCCATTCACTTAAAATAGCACAACAAAGAATCTTCCATAGGGAACTAACTTATTACTATTAAAGTACCTTCACCTAAACAGCAAGAGCAGCATAAAAACAGGCGATTTATTAAGCTGTATTTGCTATACACTATACTAACAGCTCTACATGATTATCTCCTTTAATCTTTACAATAATTCTATGAAGTGTTATTATTTTGTAAGTAGGGAAATTAAGCTGAGAATCAGTTCAAAGACACACAGCTAGCAAGTCAGTGCGGAAATATTTAAATCCAGGCAGTCTGATTTCAGAGATTGTACTTAACCACAATGCTAACCAGCCTTAATCTTAAAGAACAAGTTTACATGAGATTATGTACTATGCAATAAATAAATATCCTTCCAACTAAATACCACCACCAAACACAATACACACACATACTCACACACAGAGTTAACTGGAAATCAAATAATTTGAGCTACAGAACCAAAGTTATGCATGCTAACCCAAAATGAATCTCATGTCCTAGCTGGTGTGACTACATAAATGTACCAAATCTGATGCATTTGCACTTATGAGGAAAACTGAAAAACTTTTATCATTTTTCTCCCCAGAATAAAATGACTAAAATGTAAATTCATATTTTAGAACTAGTAACACATTTTGATAACAGTGAGGGAGCAGGGATTGGTCCTAGAACACAAGGCAGAGGTGGTCAATATATACTAGATAAGTGTCACTGTCTACATGGTACACTTGTTAAGATAGCAAACAATTCCACTAGGAGATTAACTGGATTCGCTATATTTGCAAGAAGCGCATTGCCACTCTTGTCTTAATTCTAAAAGGAGCGTAATTCATTTCATGTGAAGCATTTATGGAAAAGTATTTATTGTGCCCAAAGCTGGAATTATTCCACTTCCATCTAATAAGTCGGAGGAATATTTTACACAGAAAGCCACAGCATAATCTTTACTGAATTCCATAGGAACTTCTGTGTAGCAAGAAAGGTCATATGGGGCCCATTTTCCTCTCTCATAAAGGAGTGAACAAGAAAAACGCTGTTGACCTTTTACTTAGATAAAACAAAGTATGTAAAACCGTCTCCTCTTCCCAATCCATCATATCTCTCTGGCTTCTCTTTAAACCTCATGATCCTTCATGTTACACAAGCCCCTTGGTCAAAGGTAGCACTGAGAAAAGAGATTCTATTTATTGAGAAGTTCTCAATCCAGTATTATTATATTGGAAATAGGCACTAGAAAATAAAATGCTTTAGCCCTGGCTGGTGTGGCTCAGTGGATTGGCACTGGCCTGCAAACCCAAAGTTCCCCGGTTCAATTCCCAGCCAGGGCACATAACCAAGTTGCAAGCCAGGTCCATAGCTGGAGGCAGGTGAAAGGCAACCATACATTGATGTTTCTCTCCCTTTCTGCCTCTTTTCTTTCCCCTCTCTCTAAAAATAATAAAATCTTTAAAAAAAAAAAACCCAAAAAGCAAAATCTGCATGTTTAGATTTGTCGTAACGCAGCCTAAGCCAGTGCAGATAAGACTAAAACCATAATAAAAAAATACGACCAGCACCAAAGTTCTAGAAACACAACTGAAAAAACAAGCTGATGTCAGGCAAAACAGTCAAATAATTATGGTACCATCAGTATGGTTTTGCCTGACGTGCTATGTGACCTGGAGCCAGTCCTTTTGCCACTTGGTGCCTTTCATTCCATTATCAGTGATAGAGGATTAACCACTATAGATCTCAGGGGAATAGTGAGTAGATTAATTTATTAAGCAAAATGCTTTGGGCAAAAGTCATATGAATGTTAAATATTATGATTTACAAGCACTCATTTTCCTTGCACTCCTGTGGGGTTGGGAAGTTATCTCAATTTCATAGATGAATAAACAAGCTCAGGGGGAAAGGTGGCACAGTAAGGCTCCATTTACTTAGTCTCTATGGGAAGGGAATAACACACACGCTTAGCTATCATAGGGACTTTCTTGGTACATGTTGTAATTTTAACACATTCAATCCCTAACTTAATGTTGCATCTTTTAACATGCTATGGATAGAACAAAGACAGCTCTAAGACAGCCACAGGACCAGAATAACTGAGGAACAATTCTACATGCTTTGGCAAGAACAGTCACAGAAAGACACAGATAATCTCAAGATGAAATTTCCGTGATTATTTTCAACATTTCACACCCACTAATGTGGGGATCTTCAACTACAGGAATTAAGAAACATGATTTGTTTTGAAAATAATTTTTATTTTATTTATTTATTATTGTTAGAGAGAGGGGAAAAAAGAGAGGCAGAGAGGGAGAAAGACATCAATCAACATATGGTTGTCCTTCACCTGCCTGAAGCTTTTGACCTGGCTGGAGACCTGGCTTGCAACCTGGTTATGTGCCCTGGCTGGGAATCGAACCAGCAACTTTTAGGTTCGCAGGCCAGTGCTTTATCCACTGTGCACCAGCCAGGTCCATGGCTGGAGGCAGGTGAAAGGCAACCATACATTGATGTCTCTCTCTTTCTCTTTCTGCCTCTCTCCCTACCCTTCTCTCTAAAAATAGTAAGTAAAATCTTAAAAAACAAAACAAAACAAAAAAGAGCAGCATAGATTTTTCTGCTCTCACCCAGGCACCTGTGATATTGCTTACCCGACTCCGAAGACAGTCAGCCAGGTTTCGGCGCGTGAAATTAGCTGCTGCTGTGGGAGACAATTCATAACCTGGCACAAAAGATAAACAGTTCTACTTAAAAGTAAAGCAGAAAAAAGCAGAACCCCAAATTATTCTACTACTCCTCTTCATACAGGCTACCACCCTCTGTTATCCTCCAGAGTCCATAAAGTACACAGAACAAGTTCAATCTTACTTCTTGTCCCTTTCCCCATCTAACAGCCGTGCAATAGCTAGTTAGTGCTGACCATAACCCCTGGCCACAAAATACCACCAAGGTGATTTAACTATTCTATGGCGAAATCAAATTAACAGCCTTTCTTAACCTATTTATTCATCAACAGGCTATGGTCTCCTCTATAGAAGGAAAGAAATGCAAATACAGATGTTGAAATAAAAATAAGAAGAAAGAGGCTCTGAGATGCCAACCCTTAGTTTATTTTTAAAATATAACTGGGGAAAGAGAAGAGCTTCAGGCTTCTACTTTATAAGATTTTTTTTTTTTTTTTTACAAAAGTAACTTTATTAAGAACTATAATAGGTTTTCAAAAGTATAAGCCATAGGGGGGAAAATGTTTCTATCACTATCTACAACATTTTTAAAGATTTTATTTATTTTCAGAGAGAGAGGAAGGGAGAGAGGCAGTGAAGGAGAGAAACATTAATGTATGATTTGCCCTTCACCTGCCTCCAGCCATGGACCTGGCTTGCAACCTAGCCATGTGCCCTGGTTGGGGAATTAAACCAGCGACCCCTGGATTTGCAGGCCAGTGCCTTATCCACCGTGCTGCCAGCCAGGGTCTCTACAACATTTTTAAAAAGAGCATTTCAAACATAAACTCTTTGCAAAAGCTGTAACACTAGCAGCTCAGAGGAATGGCATCAAGTGGAACTTAACCCCTAGTAAAATGATGACACTGGTACCAAAAGAGACAAGAATGACCAACAACTCAGTAGACCCACACACAAAAAAATGCCAGTTTGGAAAGACAGCATGTGATTAAGTTATTCCCTATAATATTTTAAACACCTGGGTCACATCAGGTATTTAAAATTATTTAGATTTAGATTAAATCTAAATTTAAGCCATCCTGCAAACCCAAAGGTTGCTGGTTCGATTCCCCAGCCAGGGCACATAACCAGGTTGCAAGCCAGGTGTCCAGCCAGGTCCATGGCTGGAGGCAGGTGAAAGGGAACCATACATTGATGCTTCACTCCCTCTCTACCTCTCTTCCTTCTCCTCTCTCTGGAAATAATAATAAATAAAATCTTTTTAAAATAAATAAATAGGGGGGCTAGGGGAGAAAGAGGCAAGGAAGGGGAGCAGTTTAGACAAGAACCTAGCATAAAGGAACCATGGACATGGACAACAGGTGGGATTGACTTTGGGGGGAATGGGTGGGTGGGGAGGGGGACAGAGGGGAGCAAAAAGGGGATAGATGTAATATAACAATAAAATTTTAAAATAAATAAATAAATAAATCTAAATTTAAGATTTAGATTAAAATTCTAACAAATACTTATTGAATGGTTATGTTTTAGGATATATACTAGGTCCTTTCACATATATTAATGAATTTCATTCTCACAAGTCTATTAGTACATATTAAATCATAATGGAAGCAACTCTAGATAAAAAGAAATACTTTTCAATTCTCTAATTTCCTAAACACAATCAATGATTTGACAGTTATCTTAAAGGCAGAAAAGTCTGCTGCTTGACCATCTACATATAGATTTTTCTCTCTTCCTTATTTTAGCTTAGTTCTTAAACTTTAACACGCATAAGAATTACTATGTAAGATTACATACACAAAACTATACCTCACAGGTAATCTGAGGGGTTTAAAGGGTAATTTTAACCCAATTATCTTCCTAGACAAAAACCTATTGGAGAAGGAAAGAAGAACCCTTTTATGACATAGTAAATCTATAACTACACAGAGCTTTAAGTTTACAAAGCATTTTCATACATATTAATCATTAACATTGTAAGTTCATTTTAAAGATAAGGAAAATAAAAGGCCCAGAGTGGATAAGTGATTTGTCACACACAAACCAGTAAACAAGGTTCTTTTTTTTTTTTTAAAGGGAGAGAGGTAGAGAGGGAGAGAGACATCAATGTATGGTTGCCTTTCACCTGCCTCCAGCTACAGATCTGGCTGGAGACCTGGCTTGCAACCTGGTTATGTGTCCTGGCTGGGAAATTAAACCATGGGTTTGCATAACTTAGGTCTTTTAACTCTGAGATTCAGATATACTTTAGCTCAAATCACATCCTCTGAAATATCTTACTTGAAGAGTCTGATAACATCACGCTTATCTCTAAGATGGTGTTGTAACAATCCTCTTTTCTGAATTTTTATAGAAAATCTTTCTGATCAGAAGAGGGGACTAGGTAAGGTCACAAGAATAGGAAAATGCAAAATAAAAATATGACTATATTAGAGTGCTCATGTGTAGGAGTGCCTATAGAGAATACTGTTTTTCAGTTCAAAGTTAAAAACGAAGCAACCAAAGCTACATTCTAAATATTTATTACCCACCATTTCGCATCTTATAAAGTTGCACGTTTTTCTGAATATATTCTGCAAACTGTACAGTGTCTCCAGCCTCTCCAACACATAGGAGTAAGATTTTTTCACTCATTTTAAACATCTTGTCATGATCTGCTCAAAGAAAATCACAGTATTAGAAATTAACTTATCAGAAATTTTCAATTATATAAGGCAACCATAAACATTTATCAATTACTACATTGAATAATTTGACTAATCACTGTTTTTAGAAGACTTCAATGGGCAACTGTATTAATTACTCTTTTCCCCTCCATATTACAACCATCAGCATATTTTATTAACATCTGTTTCAGCTGGAGACCATATATGAAAGTTGACAATTGAAAATACAACTAAAAACATGTAAAGGAAAAAAAAAAAAAAACATGTAAAGGCATTTGAAATGCAAAACACAAAACCAATCAAAGAAGGTAAAAGTAACCAAGCCAAGGGCCATTATCTTAGGCTCATGATTACAAAGCCTTGAATGTCTCTATAAATACAAATGTTAGTAATTGTATTTATACACATACAAAAGCATATATGAAGAGGACTGGTGCTACAATTAAAATTAAGGAACTGCCTTAAGAAAGTAATAAACTGAACATATAAATCACCATTAAGAGTAAACCACCTCCATTTCCAAAGCAAAGAGAAAATTAAAATGATTGCTAAAACAATAATGCTAAGGAATATTGCAACACTAAGCTATTTAAAAACACCTCAAAATCCCAATACTCTAACCTTATCTAGCTGAAGCAGACTCATTCAGATTAGATAGATAAATAAATATTCAGATAGCGATTAGTGCCCTAGGAAGAAAATTTCATCTTCGGTCTGTAGCTTCAGAAGAAGCTTAAATCTCCCTATCTTACTCTCACTTTCACTTTTCATTTTTCAAACAGTGCTGAGTAATCTTCCCTGGGAGACATGTTTCCTGTTTGAAAGCTTCTGAAATGTCAAAATCCCTTAATAGGATTTAAAGAACAAAATGCTATAGTCAAATACTTTATAAGTATTTGAAAGTTGTGGGTACCAGTAACATGGCCTAGCCTTTGAACACACACACCACACACACACACAGGGATGCTTGTGGATAGTATCAAACTGACTTGAAATGCCTAAACTAACACATTTTCATTTGTTATAGACTACAGGAGATTTAAAGACTGTTAGTTTGCAAACTTGTTTAAAAGAGAAAAGAATTCATCTGTGGCCATATTTTCTATGCAAGGAAAAAGGACCAGAAGAGTATTAGACGTCACTGGCACCTAAGTGGATCAATTTTTAGTTCCTTCTTTTTATCAGTATTTCCTAAAGCGGTATACTTAACATGCACAATTATTGTAAGAAATCATTACTTAAAAAGTGTGCATTATTAACCCCGGCTGGTAGCACAGTGGATAAGGTGCCGGTCTGCGAACCCAAAGGTCGCTGGTTCGATTCCCCAGCCAGGGCACATAATCAGGTTGCAAGCCAGGTCTCCAGCCAGGTCTGTGGCTGGAGACAGGTGAAACGCAACCATACATTGATTCTTCTCTCCCTCTCTGCCTCTTTCCCTTCCCCTCTCTCTGGAAATAATAAAAAAAAAAAAAAATTTAAATCTTAAAAAAAAAGTGTGAGCCCTGGCTGGTAGCACAGTGGTTAAGGCGCCAGCCTGTGAACCCAAAGGTCGCAGGTTCGATTCCCCAGCCAGGGCACATAACCAGGTTGCAAACCAGGTCTCCAGTCAAGTCTGTGGCTGGAGGCAGGTGAAACGCAACCATACATTGATTCTTCTCTCCCTCTCTGCCTCTTTCCCTTCCCCTCTCTCTGGAAATAATAAATTAAAAATTAAAAAAAAAAAATCTTTAAAAAAAGTGTGCATTATTTTCAAACTGAAGGAAAAAACTTCTTACTTGGGAGGGGGAGCTTGTTTACAAAAAATGTATGTTATATTTAGAAGAAATGCTAAAATACTCATGCTGTTCCACTCTGAAATGAACTTAATATATGGCCAAAAGTGTTTTTAAAATATCTATTGCATGCCCAGTGAGTAGTGAAGGGGGAAATAAAAATAAGTGATAGATGCTAACAGCTCCCTGAGTTGGACAGGAAACAGCCTATGTAGTGCTAGGGAATTTCTGATCCTTAAAGAATTTACAAACAAGATCCACATACATGAAACAAACGGGCAACAAAATGAACACATATGAACAATTCTGTGGAAAGTCAACTGGACTAAAACCCAATAGACCTTAGTTATAATCTGGGCTGGGCACTCTGAGTTTGTGCAAATGATTTGCCCTCTCTAAGCCCCAGTTTCCAAGAATATAAAATGATAATACTATCACTTACTGCTACCTAACTCATAGGTGGGAAAACTGTACATGAACAATATACAATGTAGTTCAGATTATATATGCTATAGAAATCAGAGGGGAAAAAAGGCATTCTGCGTGGGTTGGAGTGCTCTGAACAACTTTATATAGGCCAAAGACAGATGTGAAATGTGGTATATAATGAAACTTAAGCGTTGAGCCGCTTTAATAAGTAAGCATTCTTTGGGAGATTATCTTCTCTAAAGTATCAACATATTTTATAAAGTGACAAACCCCAAAAATGATTGGAAATAACATTCTCATCTTACACCTGAAGGAAAAAATTCCCAAGAGATTACATACTCTCAATGCTCTCACCTACCCAAGTTCCCTCACGAAATGAAAGGTAGAAAAAAGTCCTCATTCAATTACAAAGTTCCTATCACAAAAAAATTTATACCAGAAAAGACTACAGAGAAAATCAGACACTAAGTTGACTGTAATTATTTCCAAACATTTTTCAAGAACTAACTGAAATACATTTTTCTCCCAGACCACAGTGATCTTTCTTTCCTCTGAATAGCCTTAGGGCTTATTCCCAAAATTGTCAATTTCAAAACTAACCTAATACTAAACGTAGTGATACTGCTTTAATCATACAAAATCATCTTGTAACATTTATTTCCTTGCTTTCTTAATGTCTTAGACCACCCTATGGATTATAATCTAATATGGTACATCCCCTATAACACCTAGAAGTACTGTGTACATAAGTAGAGTTAAAGCACATTCTACTTTTCATAGTGATTTAACATACAGTACCCTGGTGCTGACTTGGTTGCTACTCTATTTAGGCCCTAATTCATGCTAAATCACTTGCATGTCAAAGGTCTTTGGAGTCAAAATGACAAACAGATTTACTTTCAAAACAAATTTACTCCTTTGGGGTGCATGGTTTACAAAGAGAACTTCAAACTGATTATGCAATTTCATATAGTAATTTGACTTGACCCATGCCACAGATGTTTAGCACACCACTTTCAGGTCTTTCCCTCTTCAGAGGACAAAAATGAAGCAGAGTCCCTCAGAGTTCTTTTCATATCCCCCAGTGATGACAGCCTGACAATCAGATGCCTGCCACTTATAAAAGCAGTGGTGGACATTTTTCCCCCTTGTCCACACACTACAGGAAAACCCAGATAAAATCATTTTGCTTTCTTTAAACCCAAGAGAAACTATTATCTGCCCTCAAAGCTTTCCCTAACTGCTACAATCAGAATCTCTTCTTCCTCTGGATTACCTAAAAACAATCTCTTCTATCTCTGCACTGACTCTGTTTGATTGTACTTTTCTTATGCAGCATACTTTTCTTGTGCTATAATTGTTTGTACACATATCTGAGTCCTTTGTCACATTGCAACTTTGTTTAAGATACGGGCCACATTGTATTCCACTTTGCATCCCTTCAGTACCTAGCACTGTACAGGGTACATAGGTACCCAAAATCTGTCAAGTGAACATTAAATCATCCGAGCCAGCCCTGGCTGGTGGCACAGTGGGTAAGGCGCTGGCCTGCGAACCTAAAGGTCACTGGTTTGATTCCCAGCCAGGGCACATAACCAGGTTGCAAGCCAGGTCTCCAGCCAGCTCCGTAGCTGGAGGCAGATAAAAGGCAACCATACATTGGTGTTTCTCTCCCTCTCTCCCTTCCTTTCTCTTTAAAAATAATAAATAATAATCTTTTTAAATAAATAAATAAATCATCTGAGCCAAAGCATAATGCTCTTTCAACAGTAACATAGCTATGGTCACTCCTGAGTACAGGGATGTATAGTAGTTATGTGTAAAAGATATGGAGTCAAACCACATAGGTTCAAACGTGGTTTCTGTCACTTGTGGTCTTAGGCAAGTTTTTGAACTTCTATAACTCAAAAGTAACATTTGTAAAGTGATGATATGGTAGTGCTTATCTCAGAAGGTTAAATGAATGTAAATTGCTTCAAATGACACCTGAAATATTACTTAATATTTGTAACTGTGCTAGGCATTTGCACAAGTTTTTCACTCAATCCTCCCAACAAAACTGTGATTTAACAGATGTTTAAAATTTTTATGGAATCTTAATACTTTATTTGTTTGTATTCATTATTTCTAGAGAGGTGAAGGGAAGGAGGAAGAAAGGGAGAGAAACGTCAATGTATGGTTGCCTTTTACATCCCTCCAGCTGGGGACCTGACTGGAGACCTGGTTTGCAATCTGAGCCCTGGCTGGGGAATTGAACCATTCACAGGCTGGTGCTCAATCCAATGAGCCACACCAGCCAGAGCTTAACACATTTTTTTTTTTTTTTAGAGAATTTTTATGGGTTTATTTGAGTCAAACTGACATCAACTGCCAGGAAGCAAGACCTCAGATGCTCCCAGATGTAACAGATGAGGAAATCGGGGCCCTGTGAAATAACTTCTACAAAATCATAAAGCAAACCAAGTGACAGGTAGTCTCCAAACTCCACCAACTACCTAAATACAAGAAAATCGCGGCAGCCAGTGCCCTTGAAAACTGGAAGCGGAGGATCAGAGACAAAGAAGGCTACAGGCAGCGGCAGAAAAATGCCAAGTTTCTAGTTCCCCAGTCTCACTCTTTCCAGGATCCCACCTTATACTGCCAGCAAACTACCCTCATTAGTAGACAGCAACATCAGGAAATTCATCCGGGGTTCTGGGTCGAGGGAGCCTGGTGTTTGGCAGGTGCTTGAAGACCGAAAAACTGAATCCCTCAGGCAACTCTCCCCGGGAAGGCGTTTAGCGAAGACCAGAGCAGGGCACGGACCCGGGCGGCCTGGGAAGGGCAAATGTTAAGGCCCTAAACTTGTCTGCCAGGCTCCTAATTCCAAAAAGTTAGCAAGCGCAGGTCAGGGCAGGCTTGGTTCCACCTCCCAGGGATTCACCCAAGCCCCACGAACTTTCTCCGGGCTGTCCCTAAACCCAGGCCCGGCAGGGCGCCCCCGGCTTCCTCTCACCGTCCTTCATCTGGACAATATTGTTAGCGGCCACTCGGTCGGAGGCGACAAGGACGAAGTCGGGGCCCTGGATGCCGATGAGGTACTCCATGCTGGTGCGAAGCTGGGGGCTGCGGGTTACTCAGGGCGCGAGATTCCCTTCCTCACTACCTCACCAGTGAGACAGCACCACCGACCAGTTTCGCTTTACGACAAGCAGCGCGACTGCCCGGCCACCGGCGCTCTCAGATGACGTAAACTGTCGCGAGAGGTTGAAAAGTGGGCGTGGGATCGGGCTAGCAAACCCTACGCTCACATCCAGGCGTGCGATGTCCGGGGCGTTGCCACAGTGGCTCTAACGGGCACTGCTTGAAATGTGATGCCAGATTTTTTTTATCTATGAATCGAGCGATTAAAACTCGCTTGTAGGTAAAATCACGAACTGTAGATAAAGTGTCGAGCACCTGTGAATGCCAAAAAGGCGTGTGTTCCTGGATGGTTGTTGCTCCGTAAAATACCTCCCTAAACCCCTTCCCTACAGACTGGAAAATAATTAAGTTAATAGGACCCCTATTTAATTGTTTCTCAAAAGTAAAATATAGTTGAGTTAAAGATACAAACATGAAGGCTAAAATCATAAAAAACAATGGAGGAAAAAGAATAATTTTATATTCTGGAACAGCTTTGTGTTTCTAAGCATGACAGGGGGGAACCCAGAATCAGGAAAAGATGTGATGAAAGTCATAATGTTCAAACATAGGTATAATTGAGAATATGTTACAATATATAGAATAGTTAATAGCTGTAGCTTAAAAGGCATTCTTACAAATCAATGGAGAACAGATCACATGATTTTTAAATAGCAACTCACAAAAGAAGCCACACAAATAGCCCAGAAACATGAAAATATCTGCAACCTCAATGGTAAGTAGCAATATGAGAAACAAACGCTGAGAAATTACAACTTATTGGTAAGATTATAAAGGCCTTTTTATAGAGGACAATTGTACATCTATTATTTAAATGTACATAAAATTTTATATGTGTCCTAAGCAAATGTATGCACAAATACCCAAATATTTATATGCAGAGATAGTCAGCACAGCACAGCAACAGCAAAAGAAGGGGTAGAGACCAACTGAAATACCCGTGAGTGAAGAAATTGTTATATAAAATGTGTACACTCATGTAGTGGAATATTATGCAGCCATTAAAAAGAATATACCATCCTGGCTGGTAGCACAGTGGATCAGGCGCCAGCCTGCGAACTCAAAGGTCGCAGGTTCAGTTCCTCAGCCAGGGCACATAACCAGGTTGCAAACCAGGTCTCCAGAGAGGTCTGTGGCTGGAGGCAGGTGAAACGCAACCATACATTGAAAAAAAAAAAAAAAGAATACACTCGATCTAAACATACCTATATATTCCATGTGGCCCAGGTATATTAGGTAAAAGTGAAAATGCATTCCTGACTTCCAGTCAAGATGGCAACATAACAGACATGGTTTGCCTCTTTGCACAACCACATCAAAATCACAACTAAAATAACCATCAGAAATCAAGCTGAATGGAAGTGTGACAACTACAGAATTAAAGAAATTACATCTATTCAGACGCAGAATGGGCTTGTCCCATACCCATGTGTAGTGGATAAAAATTCATGAGTGATACCTTAGGAGCAAGGAGTCCCAGCCCCACACCAGGCCCCACAGCCCAAGGTTCCAGTCCCAAGAAGATAAGTCCCCACAACTTCTGACTGCAAAAATCAGAGGGGATTGAGTCAGTGGAAAAAACCGCTGGAGCCCCAAGCAGTTCCTTGTAAAGAACACACACACAGACTCACCTACTCAGACTCACTCCCTTTGAGCTCCAGCATGATGGTAGCAGCTTGAAAGTCACCAGAGGCCTTCAGGGAGGAACTGAAGTGTCTGACATCCAGGTGATCAGAGGCCATTCCTGTGTTACAAGCCAGGTCCCCAGTTGAGGGTGTGTAGGAGGCAACCACACATTGATATTTCTCTCCCTCTCTTTCTCCCTCCCTTCCCCTCTCTCTGAAAATAAATAAAATCTTTTTTTTTAAAAGCTAATCAAACAAGAACAGAGCCTAAATCACGGATACTGAGAGCATTTTGGTGGTTGCCAGATGATGGGAGAATGAGTGAAGAGGTGAGAGAATTAAAAAGTACAAATAGGTAGTTACAGAATAGCCATGGGGATATAAAGTACATTATAGGAAATGGAGTAGCCAAAATTATATACATGACCCATGGGCATGAACAATGGTGGGAGAAGTGCCTGTAGAAGTGGGGGTGCTGGGTGGAGGGGGCAAAAGGGGAAAATCAGGACAGCTGTAATAGCACAATCAATGAAATATAAATTTTAAAAAATGCATTTCTATGTGTAGCACGATGCTATTTTTAAATTCCTACATATACATGAATATAAATGGAAAAGGTATATTAAAGATGTTCCAACCTCAAATTATATGCAATTGTTACCTCTGGTAAAAGTGATTAAAAGGGAGGGCTTTCACTTTTTATTTTATACACATTTATATTGTTTGAATGTTTTACAATACTCATGGATTACTCATTTTTTTAAATAAGAAAATGCACAGCCATCTCTTTATATCTGGCAACCATTTGAAAAGCTAAAGTATTCCATGATAAGTTTCTGACATCCACAATTCACAAGCCCTACTAGCTTCCAACACAGTTACAATTATATCTGAAATGCAACTATGCAATTGATTTGCTTCTGCAGAAATTCGCAGTCCTTATTCCATTCTGAATGTTTCTTCCAGCTCCCTGCTCATGAAGGAACATAGACCCCAAGGAATTTGGGACAGCTCATCTATCACAGGATAGATGCCAGGGGCAAGGAGGTCATTAAGTCAACCATCCCACTATGAACACAGATGCATCCATCATCTTAGAAATCCTTTTCTTAAACACCACTGGGAAAGAAGTCTCTCTCTCTCTCTCTCTCTCTCTCTCTCTCTCTCTCTCTCTCTCTCCCCCCACCCCCCGCTTCTTTGTCATCATGTGTGTTTATGTTTTTTAATTACAAAATTCATAGTGATATTACACACACACACAAATAACACAAAAGTGAAGAGTTAAATACCTCTCCTTCAATGAAAGATAACTACCCACCAGATGTCTGGATCTTTCCAGACATTTTCCCCTTCATACATGCATACCAACATTCATTCAGTGATTCACAAAGGCTGCAGAATTCTGAATTGGAAGATCAATACTCTTTTTAAAAAAGACTCAAGGATCTTTTAAGCTGGTTCTTCTCTCTTCTTTAGGACTTTTTTTTTTTTTTTTAAATCCCCTCTAGCTAAATCACACCAGAGATTCTCTTAACTTCTTGTTGACATAGAAGAAAATGGGTTTTCAAGACCCAACTTGGGTCAACTCACTAGGAGTTGGGAGAGTTCCTCTTCCACTTAAAGTCTTCAAATAATTGAGTTTTAGAATTAGAAAGAGGAGGTTCCAGTAACATCAAGATACAACCAACTTTTTCTGTACAGGGTCATATTTTTGGCTTTCCGGGTCATGCAGTGTCTGTCACCACTACTCAATGATTCCATTGTAGGGAAAAAGCAATACATAGGCAATACATAAACAAATGACCATTTAATGTTCTAATAAAACAAAAGCACAGCCCTGGCACAGTGGTTAAGGCGCCAGCCTGCGAACCCAAAGGTCACAGGTTCGATTCCCCAGCCAGGGCACATAACAAGGTTGCAAACCAGGTCTCCAGCCAGGTCTGTGGCTGGAGGCAGGTGAAACACAACCATACACTCATGTCTCTCTCCCTCTCTGCCTCTCTCCCTTCCCCTCTTTCTAAAACATAATGAAATAAAATCTAAAAAAAAAAAAAAAAAAAAGCACATGAGGAAGGAGGAGAGAGATGGGTTTGGCCCAAGGGCTGTAGATTGCTTATCCCTTAACATAGAGGGGGCCTGCAAATAAACATCTAACTGGTTCTGGCTCCACCTTTTCCAACCTTGGTATAACATTCATTGAACCTCAGCTTCCTTATTTATAAAAGGGACATTCAGAAGAAAGATTTGCTTTGTATTTCTCTTGGTTGGTTTTGTGAGTATACAGAATCATATCCTAATCCTTCACGAACCTAGTGAGTTTGAAAAGACCTTAAAGAAGAATAAAGGAAAAAAAAAAAAAGAAGAAGAAGAAGAATAAAGGCACCGGCCTGCAAACCCAAAGGTCGCAGGTTTGATTCCCCAGCCAGGGCACATAACCAGGTTGCAAACCAGGTCTTCAGTCAGGTCTGTGGCTGGAGGCAGGTGAAAAGCAACCATACATTGATGTCTCTCACCCTCTCTGCCTGTCTCTCTTCCCCTCTTTCTAAAAATAATGAAGTAAAATCTTTAAAAGAAGAAGAAGAAGAAGAAGAAGAAGAAGAAGAAGAAGAAGAAGAAGAAGAAGAAGAAGAAGAAGAATAGTTGTAGTGTATCTAAAGAACATGGCCCTAATATGGGAGATACCAGCTTTGTTAAGACTCTCAAGCTCAAGATTGACAAGGAAGCATTTGTGCAGCCCATACTCACAGGACCTAGTGAGCTTAGACAATAAGGTTGAGACCATGTTAAACTGGAGATCAGAGGCTCATCCCTAAGTATTCAGGAATGCTAAGTCATTGGATACAGTCGATGCCTGGCCCATATCTCTTTTTTTATACCTGTGATAGCTGCTATTCTCCAGCTGCTACAGATATTGGTCAAAAACTCACAATTTTTTTTTCATCAAAGAATTTCTCTCAACCATATGGGAGACCCCCTTGCTTGGGAGGTTATGTACCTATACCCACCCCTAACCAGTGACTGATTGAGAGAGTAAAATGTCAATTCCATTAATTTGAAATGGGATAGTTTTGTCTTCTTGAGTTTTCTCATGAATCAGTCTAAAGTTCATCTCCATCCAAGATCACACATTTAATACATGATATTATTGTTGTTGTTGTTGCTGTTGTTATTGTTGTCATTATTACTAACTGTCTAGTAGTTATGCAAAGGGCCAATTAATGTCCAGTATGAACTGCCCATCAGAGCCACCCACCACTGTGGCAGGTAGATATACCAATGCTATACCAAAGGAGAGGTTGAGCCAGTGGGGAATTAGGCCAGACAGAACACCGGGTACCAAACCAAAGTGTAGAAGGGAGAAGGCACCAGCCCATCAAAGCCGCAAATGGAGAGGCAGAGCAGGAAAGAAGGTGAGGGATGGATGAGATTAAAGTACAAATGGGTAAACTGTGCTGATTTAGAATGAACACCCTGAAAGGCAACGTCCTTCCTGCCCCAAGGTACCTGAGGTGATAGAAGAAGTCAAGAGAAAAAAAAAAAGCCAGGACAGATAATAACCTCCTCAAATTTCAGATTGTCTCTCTTGCACTAGTGGGGACTAGTGACCTAAGAAAAAGAAGTGTGGCTTTCAGTTAGAAGCTTTGGGAAGGAACCAGTCCTGGGGAAGAGGTTAAATTGAAACCGGGACTTTGAAACTGGACAAACTCTGTGGCAGGTCTTACACTCCAGCTTTTAGTTTCTCCATCTGGAAAGGAAAACTTCCACCTGGAAAATCTCCCGTTCCCTAACACCGCCCCCTCCTCCATCATCCCTAGGGTGTGCAGTTAGCCTAAAACACAAACACCAGCCTGTCCAGTGCTTTCAGCACAGGCTCTAGCATCCCAGAGACTAGCAAGCAAATGATACCTTCCTGCTCCTTGCATTACCCCCAGGGACCAGAGCTGTCACATTTGCTGATGGCCAAAACCACAGCTCTGCCTGTAGGTCCCACAGAAGCTGGCTCAGTCCCAGTGGAATTGGAGTGGTCCACGATCAGAGATCTGTTGTTGCCTGTACTATATGAAGCTGATTGCACCCAGCACTTCACTGGCAAACAGTTGTTCTTTACCATCTATCTATAACTGTCTTAACCTCTTGTCCCAAGGCAGGGGAATGGACTTAATAACTTTAGAGAATTATTTTAGCCCAAGAAACCTGTAGTCATTGAATATAGTGATTCTGGGGTCCTTTAGGAATAGCCCTAAAGGACTTAGGAGGATTCTACACAAACATTAGAAGTATCATTTGTGCCGCATGACTTCTGATTCCCAGGAGATACACAGAACCAGGAAGCCTGGTGTGCCTCCTCTCAAGGTTTGGGACTAAAAATAAATTCAAGACCATGTTAAGCCACCTTATCAGTCTTCTTCCCATTCTCAACCCAAATCAGCTTTCACCTGAAACCCACCTAATTACCTCAATACCCATTCAGGCTTCAATTAAATAAAACAAAATTGATGAGTCCTCTTGCTTAGGGCCCTTTAACCTGGTGGTTCCTGCTCCATGGCATTCCTCTGCTATAACCCCACTCTCTAATATATCTAGAGGCAGCAGTGAAGTGCAAATGTGTCCTGGCCCAACCACCCAGAACTGATGTTTGGACTGCTGAGAATCCAGGCTGAAAGCCCATTCTGAACCTGGTCCTCCTTGCTGCTCATCCTCTAAAAGTATTTGCTTCCCTGACGCTTCTCCTGCCATGAGGAAGTGCAGTGGGCCAGCTTTCTGCTGGCACCTGCCACACTGTAGCATAACACCAACACTAATAGCAGAAATAATCACAGTGACAACAACGGCTTGGTCTACATGCAGAAGGTACTTGTCATCTCTCCAGGAGCCTACTGGCCTGGGGCTCAACTATGATGATGTACCTGGCCCCTGGCCCACACTGTCTCAGTCACACACCAGATTCATTTGAATGGTTGACATTATCATTACTGTCATCACCATTCTTAATAACTATTCATTTAATTCTTCAAAACACACATACCAAGGACAAAGTACATGCCAGGTTCTGTGCAAGATTCTAAAGGAGTGACAAAGTTTAACACCTTCAAGTTATAGTCCACAGGGAGAGAGAGATCAGCAGATAATTCTAAAATAGGATTCTACAGACTATTGTAGATGGATAGATTCCCAGTGCCTATAAAACAATAGGCTATAAGGCCCTGGCTGGTAGCACAGTGGTTAAGGCACCGGCCTGCAAACCCAAAGGTCACAGGTTCAATTCCCCAGCCAGGGCACATAACCATGTTGCAAACCAGGTCTCCAGTCAGGTCTGTGGCTGGAGGCAGGTGAAACGCAACCATACATTGATGACTCTCTCCCTCTCTGCCTCTCTTCCTTCCCCTCTTTCTAAAAATAATGAAATAAAATCTTAAAAAAAAAAACAAAAAATCATTTAAAAAAATAAATAAATAAAATAAAACAATAGGCTATAGTGAGTGCCCAGTTAATGTTTTCATGAATGTTGAATGAATGAATGAATGAATGAATAAGTGAACAAAAAGCTATGGGATTTGAGAGTGGGGAAAAGAGTAACTGTGGGAAAGACATCAAGGAAGGCTTCCAGAGGAGATGACACATTTGAGCTGAATTCTGAAACCTGAGAAGTCAGCAATGTGTGCTGGCTGAGAGCATGGAGTCTGGTTCCAGAGTGCCTGGGTTTGAATATCAACTCTGTGTGGTTTTGATCATGTAACATAGCTTCTTTTTTTTTATTATTATTATTATTTCCACATTTAAAGAGTGCTTACAGGCTCAGAAATTTTCTTTTTTTTCTTTTTAATTTAATTTTATTGTTGTTATTACTTAACTTCTTGATGCTCCAGTTCCCCCATCTATAAAATGGGTTAATAGTACTTCCCTTATGGTGTTGTATAAAGATTATGTTATTATTTGTAAAATGCTTAAAATATAGCACTAGCACTGCATGCATAGTAACACGTAGTACCACCTAAATGTTTGATAAATAAAAACCACTGGCTAAGACCTTATCAGGCTGACAAGATGGAAAGGTGAGGATGTGAAGAAGAACAAGCCACATAATGTAATGGTATTGCAGTTCTCAACACGATGGCATCCCTGAGGAATTGTGGGAAGGCAGTGGGGGGCAGGGATTTACCAGGGTACCTTGGACGTCAGGGTAAGGGAGATGGTGAGCCATTAATTTTTCACAGTAAACTTAATTTTGAAATAATTTTAGATTTACAGAAAAATTGCCATGTGGTGCTAAGAGTTCCAAAATATCCTTCGTTCAATTTCCCCTAATGGTGCCATCTTAAAGGGAGCCACGGCTCTGAAAGCAAGAGCATGACATAACTAGGCATGTATTTTAGCGAAGTTGTTGCAGCCATCATGAGGCAGGAGAATTAGAGGGAGAGAGGGGACTGTTAGTGTCATCCAGTGGGACATGGTGGAGTCAGGACAGGGGTAGATAGGAGAGTATGGATGTGAGAAACCTCTTGAACCAGAGGAGTTGGCTATGAGTGCTCTGGAAAAGAAAGAACCAAGAGAATAATCAGGAGGTGCAGGCCCAGGCTGGGTGGGCCTCTGTTTGAGACATCCGCTAAGCACCTATCCATGTGTGAGTGACCTGCCAGGGATCTCCCTGGGGAGGTCAGAAGGCTGGCAGGTCTGGAGGGTTCAGATGGCTGAGCAGAACCCGAGGTGGGACAGGTGGTCGCCCTGGCTCCTTTCCAGTACCCTGAGTCCAAGTTCCATGCACTCTGCTCTAGCTCCAGAAATGCCTTATGAGGCTTCTTATTCTTTTTTCAAATCATCCCCTGAAGACCTGTTCACTGATTTCAGGGAGATAGGAAGCAGGGAGGCAGAGAGAAACATCAACTAATTGCTTTCTGTATACACCCCTTCTGGGGATTGAAAGCACAACCTAGGTGTGTGCCCTGACCAGGAATTGAATCTACAACCTTTTGTTGTGCGGAACAAGGCTCCAACCAACTGAGCTACCCAGCTAGGGCAAGCCTTCTTATTCTTAGTGACTATTTAGAGCTGACTCTTACTTGGGGAAATAGGCCCAGATGAGATTGGACAACTGATGCAGTTTCAGCCCTAATTTAGGATGTTATTCATGGCCCCAGACAGACCAGATCAAAATCCAGCTCTACCACTTAACAACTATGTAACCTTGGGCAGGTTACTTGAGTTCTCTATGCCTCAATTTTCTAGCCTGTAAAACAGAGATAATAATAGTCCGCCCCCTGGCTGGTGGCACAGTGAATAAGCTGACGGCCTGTGAACCCAGAGGTTGCTGGGAACCCAAAGGTTCCCAGCCAGGGCAACATAACCAGGTTGCAAGCCAGGTCTCCAGCCAGGTCTGTAGCTGGAGGCAGGTGAAAGGCAACCATACATAGATGTCTCTCTCCCTCTCTGCCTCTCTCCCTTCCCCTCTCCCTCAAAATAATAAATAAAATATTTTAAAAAAATTTTAAACACACACACATACAAATAGTCTGCCTCATAAGAGCAATGTAGTAAATAAGCATTAATTAATAGATAAAGAGAGTGTATAATAGCTCCTAAAACATATCAGGTCTTATTTGTGTATTTAAATCATTTGGCTGTGGCTGGAGGCAGGTGAAAAGCAACCATACATTGATGTCTCTCTCCCCCTCTGCCTCTCTCCCTTCTCCTCCTTCTAAAAATAATGAAATAAAATCTTTTAAATAAATGAATAAATAAATAAATAATTTGGTTAATGTGTTTAAATCAAAAGTGTTTTAATTATTTAATACTACTATTATGTCTATTTTGTATATGAGAAAAATTAGCCAGATAAAATGCAAGCCTCATATAAGCAGAGACTTTGTATTGCTCCTTTGTATCCTTGTAGAGTATGGTACCTGGGACACAGCATTATTCGATATTTACTGACTGTTTTATGAATGAATGAATGAATGAATGAGGGGTTCCAACTCAGGGGTTGGTGCAGTATGCAGGTACTAATTCAGAAACACTTTGAAAGGCCTGTCCCATGACCAAACTGCTTCTAACTCAGTGTTTGGTAATTGTTCCACTTAACATGTCAATATTAATGCCAGGCGTTTCGGTTTTTAAATGCAGTTAAAGCAGTTGTGACTTGAGGTTGTTCTAGGTAGCGGGTTCTTCGGCAGCAAGGAGCAGACATGCACCCATGCCACCTGAATAAAGGATTGTTTCTATTGAAAGGACACAGGGGAAACTCCCTGAATCCCACTCAACAAGTGCAGTCAGCACGTTCTGGAACTAGAATAGCATCAAGCAGCACTTCCCCATAGGTATCTCTTGAGGTGCCCCCTTTTTTTCCTCTACGGTTTTCTGCATGACTGCTCTGTTTTCCTCTCATCACACTGGCTTCCTCTGTTCCGTAAACACCATTCATACACTATCCTGGCTGCCTCCGAGCACATGAAGTTAGAAAATATCAAATTGGCCCAGCTGAGGATGAATGCTCCCTGCCCCTGTCTAATCATCTGTGACCAGGGGCTGGGACTGAGGGAGACAGGGGACTCCTCTTTTTGGAAGAGGATATCTTTTGGAAGAATAGGAGGGGCATCTCTAGAACATGGTCCTCTTTCCTGAAATTAAGCAAAACCGATGAGTACAAGTGTCTGTCAATGTGGGTGAAATTTCATTTTTTTCCAAAGATTTTTTATTTTATTTATTATTTTCAGAGAGAGAGGAAAGGAGAGAGGCAGAGAGGGAGAGAGACATCCATGTATGGTTGCCTTTTACCTGCCTCCAGCTAAGGACCTGGCTGGAGACCTGGCTTGCAACCTGGTTATGTGCCCTGGCTGGGGAATCGAACCATCGACCTTTGGGTTCACAGGCCAGTGCCTTATCCGCTGTGTCAGCAGCCAGGGCTGAAATTTCATTTTTCAGAGTAGGAAATAAGCCCAGAAGTTTACCCAGAGCCCTAGAAACACCCTTTCCCCAGGCACTTCACCTGGCTTGGGAAAGCCCAGCTCCAGCCTGCCTGATTTCTGCTGCTTCAAACCTCAGCTTCCAGAATCCAGAGGCCTTCACCAAAAGGTCTGATCATGTCAGGAGAACAAGAACTAAGATTGCTTTGGCTGCTTAATGTAACTAAAGATAGGAGAAAATCTCTCCTAGGCCTATGTCGACAGAACTTTTCTCCCAGATTTGTCAGACCTCAAGGACAGGGTTTGAAGTAAAAGGGGAGGATTAGGTTTGAGGAAAGAACCTATTCTTCTAGAGGTAGCTGTCTATGCTTTATATGAATTCCATTTTGCAGTATTTCCAAACTTCACATTTACTAGGTATAATTGGGATTCTTGCAGAGGCAGCTGGAATTTTTATCTCCATAACACAGATGAGAAGATTGAAGTTATAAGAGATGAGTGACTTGTCCAAGTTCACAAAGTTGGGTGCTGATCTGAGACTGGGACTCAGCCTAGAGTCCCACTGTCCTGCTTTGCCAGACAATGGTTTGGGAAGCAAGATTGTATCTGGGGAGAATACAGAGAAGGCCAAAGCTTGCAGGTGGCTGGAGGTGCAGAGTTAACCAGTTTCTCAGCCCCTGAAAGCTGAGGCTGGTTTGGGACTCTAGAGAATGAGGAATCGATCTGCCATTTCATGTGAAAATGGATTGTAGCCCCAGCCTGTGCGCGCCAATGGAGCTGATTAGCACTTGCGTGAGTCTCCAGCCATCGACTGATAGGTGAGAATCATTCGGGGAGCAGCAGGGAGCCAGTCCTCTCCCACCTCCCACCCTACCAGCTTCCCCCTCCACAGAGGTTTTCCCTCCCTTCCGACCAGCTGAAGTCTCCCAACCTCCTCCAACTCCCAGTCCTAATGAGCACTCAGAACTCCTCTAGCTGCTCCTGACCGAGAGAGGAGGGCGTAGAAGGTAGCCTCATTCAGCTATGCTGGGTGCAGCTGGTAGAAAGAAATAGGGTCTTTCCAAAAGGCACTGCCTGCTTGCAGGGTGCAGTGTGACCAAGTGAGTATAGGGTTTAGCTTGGAGCTTATACAATGAAAATAAATAAATAAATAAATAAGAGCTCTGCCCCATATTGCCAATGTGACACTGGGCAACCCATTTGCCCTGCTGGGCTCCAGTTTCCTTATGTGTATGTATGATGGTTAATTTTACATGTCAACTTGGCTGGGCCAAGGGATTACCAGATACCTGGTAAAAACATATCTGAGTATGTCTGTCAGGGTGTTTCAGGAAGAGATTAGCATATGAGTCAGTAGACTAAGTGAAGATGATCCACGTTTATCCGTGTGGGTGGACACCGTTCAATCTGTTGATGGGTCCAAATAGAACGAAAAGACAGAAGAAGAAGGAAGGGTGAGTTCTCTCTCTCTCTCCTTGAGCTGGGACATTCATATTTTTTCTGCCCTGGGACAACAAAGCTTCTTGTTCTCAGGCCCATAGACTCTGGTTGAATCACACCACCAGTTCCCAGGTTCTCTCTAGCTTGCAGATGGCACGTTGTGGTACTTCTCAGCCTCCAAACCACATGAGCCAATTATTATAATAAGCCTCTCTCTCTCTCTCTCCCTCTCTCTCTCTCTTTCTTTCTTTCTCTCTCTTCCCCTCCCTCCATATGTATCCTATTGATTCTGTTCTCTGGAGAAACCTGATTAATACATATGGAATTAAAAATAACTTGCTCACTGGATTGTTTGGATTAAACAAAGAAGTGTGTGAGTGTATTTTTGCAGTCTCTGGCACACAGTAAGAACTAAAAATGTTAGTTGGAAAATGACATTCCACTCTACTCAATAAGCACCCAAACTCTGGGAAGCCCTCTTGGGTTGATCCCACTCCCTTTTATTTTTTTTTTAAAGATTTATTTATTTTTAGAGAAAGGAATAGGGAGGGAGAAAGATATGGTGAGAAATATCAATGTGTGGTGGCCTCTAGAGTGTCCCCAACTGGGGACCTGGTCCACAATGCAGGCATGTGCCCTGACTGGGAATTGAACTAGTGACCCTTTGGTTTGCAGGCTGGAGCTCAATCCACTGAGCCACACCAACCAAGGCTATCCCACTTCTATCTGCCTTTTAGTATGTAAGTATCACATGCAAGTGACAGCAAGACCCTGAGTGTTTTCTCTAATCTGGAGCCCTGTTTCCAAAGAAGCTCACTCGGCCCATAGTATTGGTTGCTTTTGGGGAGTGAACTATCCAATTTCAGCAAGAGAACCAGATGGGCTCAGATTCATCAGACCCCCTAAATCCATCTGGACTTAGTTTCTTTCCTAAGCCTGTCACATGTCCTGAACATTCCTGCACCTGTCCTACCATGGCCTCTTCCATTATCCAAATTATACATTGTCTACATGGAAAGCTTCTTCAGTTAGGTTTTCTTCCTGAGATGGGCATTGAGAGACCATTGAAATTCTCTGTTGTAACAGCCGAAGGGGAGCATCTTTTTGAGTCCCCCAATCTGGACAGTGTGACTGAGAGTTGTAAACTCTGATAGTGACCCCCAGGGCTGTAGTGGCGAAGAGGATTTTGTTGAGGACCATGGACAGAATCCACAAGGGACTGTGTGCCTGTGGTTGAGGCTCCATTCAGTGGCCCTGACTCCACACTGAAGCCGTGAAAAGGGGCACAAAGTCAGCACCATGGACAGACACCATCGGCTGTCTTATCTTCCGTCTTTAGGACCCTGAGTTAGTCAGGATTCTTCTGACTGCAACAAATGAAAACCTACTTCAAACTAGCCCAATCTGCCCTTTGGATGAACCAGATAAGGGAGATGGGGCCTTTGGTGGCACTGAAGGCCAAAGCTTGTACATCACCCTTCACCTTAAAACGAGATGTGGTTTCTTTAACAAATGTAGGGCTGCTCAAGTTCTCTATTTCGTGTCATTCAAGGAAACTATATTTTTATCCAAGTTGTCAAACTTATGGGTGCAAAACTGTTCATGGTATTCCCTTATTATCCTTTTAATTTTTGCAGGATCTGCAGTCATAATCCTTCTCTGGTCCCTGATATTGATGTTGGCAATGTGTAACTTCTCTCCATTTTTTCTCATTAGTTTAACTAGAGGTTTATAAATTTCACTGATTTTTCAGTACTCTTGCCACTGCTTCCATTGTGGCAGTTTAGCAAATAATCCTCTTATTGTGGCAGCCTCCTAAGAGTATGCCCCAGCCTCCCAGTCCAGTCCACCCTGCTGCCAAGTAAAACTTCTCAAAAGGCCTGTTTCGCATGAAGACTCTCAAGGGCTCTACATTGCTTCTGAATCATTTCCAGGCCCCTTCACCTGACATTCAAGGTGCTCCCCCAACATCTGGCACACATGCACATTTCTGAGTCATCACCCACTCTTCCCCTGCATGAATCTTTTCCAGGCAAGTAGGTCCACTTGTTATTCTCATTAAATCTAGATGAGTTCTCGGCTCTGGGCTTCTACAACTCTTCAACTGTCAGCAGCTGAGGGGAAAAACACCAGACTTGCAACCATACAGCCTTACTCTCTTTATCTGAAAAGTCGGGTGATAATGCTTATCATTCAGAGTCATTCTTTTTTTTAAGATTTTATTTATTATTTTTAGAGAGAGGAAGGGAGAGAGGCAGAGAGAGAGAGAGACATCAATGTGTGGTTGCCTTTCACCTGCCTCCAGCTGGGGACCTGGCTGGAGACCTGGCTTGCAACCTGGTTATGTGCCCTGGCTGGGAATCAAACCAGCGACCTCTGGGTTCACAGGCCAGTACCTCAGAGCTATTCTTAATTCACTCAGCAAGTACTTGAAGGCATTTGCCCTGAGATTTACCTGCATACTTGTGTGCATGCGTGTACACATATGCACATGCACAATGAGAAGCAATGCCAATGCCGCAGCATGAAGGAATGTGCCCTGAAGATGTATATAAAGCATAACAATAGATAGCATTTATCGAGTGCTCATGATGTTTGTTGATTGACTACTATCTATTCTAGGCCTCAGAGATATAATGGCGAGCAGACAACAAAACTCCTTGCCCTCTTGGAGTTTCCATTTAATCTCTATGTCCTAACCCTACCTCTAATCTTCTGGAACGCTGAACCATAGGCTGAGTTTATATTTTTAATGTAAAAAGTTAAAATTTTGGTGACATACATATAACATAAAATTTACCATATTAACCAATTTTTAAATTATTTCATTTTTAAATACATACTGTTTTCTTTTTTAGTTTTTTAAATTTATTTCTTATTGTTATTCTATTACAGTTGCCTCAATTCCCCCCCCCCCCACTGTTCTCTACTTACCGCCCCCACCGCTCCACAGTAATCTCCACCCTGTCATCCATGTCCAAGTACATTCACATTGTTAGGTAACCGTTACTGCCATTCATCCCTAGAACTCTTTTCAACTTGCAAAACAAAAATTCTATCCCCATTAAACAGTAACTCCCCATTCTCCCCTTCCCCCAGCCCCTGGAAGCCACCATTTTACGTTCTGTCTCTCTAAATTTGACTATTCTAGGTACCTTATATAAGTGGAATTATATAATGTTTATTTTGTAACTAACTTATTTCACTTGGGATAATGTCCTCAAGGTTCATTCATGTTGTAGCATTGTCTGAATTTCCTTTTTAAAGGCTGGATAGTATTCCATTTTAGATTTCTTTTCATAAGCAAATTAATATGCATACTCAGTTTTAAAAAGTCAACTAGCACTATAAGTTTTACCACAAAAAACAATAGTCTATACCCCATTCCCAAGTCTCACTTCTCCTGGCAATCACTTAAAATAATTTTTAGCTATATCTATTGGTATATACCTCTGAATAAAATATGCTTTTATGCTAGTTCTTAATTTATTATGAAAGGTGATCATTTAATATTATATGACACTCCATCCCCACACTCCTCCCCCCTGCAACCTCCTATTGTCATTATATCACCATTTTTTATTAAATCAATATTATGGTTCACCTTCATTGATTTGCACACATGATCACTTCTGAAACTAATATTGCATGGCCTTTCTTGTATATATTTCTTTGTCTTCCCTTGTGTTAATGGCCTTGGGTAGTTCTTTATTTTTTCTTAGTTTTCCACATCATTATGGGTTCTTCCCAAAATCTTTAAACATAGTGCAAATACCTTCAGAATAGTAATTTCCACATGGTGAAACACACCAGGTATTCCATGAATTCACTTTTCCCCCCTGAAGACATCCCACTTGGGGCCTTCCATCACCCTCATCAGTGTTCATCTCCAGGCATTCTGAGCAGCAGTTGTTCAGAGGATTCTTTCTGGGATTTTTCTGGGATGGGTCTCTTTGTCCTAGACTCATATCTTCATATTCCTTGACTTAATTTTTCATTATGATGGCATGCATCCTTTAGTAAGTTCCTGAGAAAGAATATGTGAGAAGTAATATTTTTGAAATTTTGGATTTCAGAAAATGTGTTATTTGTTAGCATTTTGAAGGTATCACTTTAGTAAGGCTGTTGAGAGTCCTTTGCTGTTTCTGAGTCTGTGTATGTTTGCATGTATCCTGTCCTTGGACAGGAAAAAGATCTTTATCTTTTATCTTTGACCATCTAAAACTTTATGGGATTTAGGATGGGCCTATTTTCATTTATTATATTCATCACACCTTTGGGAACTTAATTTTATTCTATTATTTCTATGAATCTCTTCTCTCCAGTTTATCTGAGAGTTCTTTCAATATCTCCGGAGGGGGTGGGTATTCATTCTGGAAACCATGTCTCAGGAGTCCTACGATCTCCTCTTCAGACTCTCTCTTAAACCCCTCCTTTCATTATGACATTCTACCCTGATTTCCACTGGGTTCAGTATTCCCGGCTGGAGACTTTCTGGTTCACTTTTTCAATAGAACAAAACCTCTAGTCCCTGCCAGGGTAATGACGATGCAACCAGCTGTCCATGTGTGTGATAGGGAAGAGACCTGCTTCTCATGCAGACTTTCAACTTTTTTCTTTGTCCCATGCTTTGTTCCCACCTTCTGCAATAACTGCTGCCTCCAATATCTGTTCTTTCCCTGGTTCTGGTTCTCCAATTGGCTGACTCCCCTTTGGCATGCTTTGCTATAACACTTGGTAGGCAGCTATCCCAGCTCTGCCAACTGCATTCACTTGACATCTTCTAAAAATGTTTTGAAGCCCTGGCTGGTGGCACAGTGGATAAGGCACCAGCCTGCGAACCCAAAGGTCACTGGTTTAATTCCCAGCCAGGGCACATAACCAGGTTGCAAGCCAGGTCTCCAGCCAGGTCCATAACTGGAGGCAAGTGAAAGGCAACCATACATTAATATCTCTCTCCTTCTCTGCCTCTCACCCTTTCCCTCTCTCTAAAAACAATTTTTTTAAAACAAAGGTTATTTTTATTTATTTTAAAAATGATTTTATTATTTTTATTTTTTAGAGAGAGGGAAAGAGAGAGAGGCAAAGGGGGAGAGAGAC
Organism: Noctilio leporinus; assembly: GCA_004026585.1. NCBI lineage: Eukaryota > Metazoa > Chordata > Mammalia > Chiroptera > Noctilionidae > Noctilio > Noctilio leporinus. The sequence continues at coordinate 116,479 of PVIW01002309.1, forward strand.
ATCAATGTATGGTTGCCTTTTTTCACCTGCCTCCAGCTACAGATCTAGCTAGAGACTTGGCTTACAACCTCATTATGTGCCCTGGCTGGGGAATCAAACCAGCAACCTTTGGGTTCACAGGCTGGTGCCTTATCCACTGTGCCACCAGCCTGGGCGTAAAAAAAAATTTTTTTTTTAATCTTAGAAAAATAAAATAAATAAAAATGTGTTGACATCTGTGGTCCACCATTGCTTCTTTTATATTCCTTTACTTTTATTTTAGTGAGGTTTTTTGAGAAAGAAGATCTAAATCCATGCATTCCATCTGCTACATTGAACCAGAAATCCAAAGACTTCACTCTTAATTACTATGTTATATTGCCTCTCAAATGAAATAGTACCTCCGGGACCCAACAGTCCATTGAGGATGAAATGAGATTACACATGTGAACATACTTTATAAACTCTTAGATGCCATGTGAATGAGAGGGTCTATGTTAAATTCCCCTAGCCAAGTGCCCTCCTTCCTCCTTCCTGCTCTCTGATTCCTACCCACTTCCAAGGTACAACACAAGCTTATCTCCCCCTTGGAGCCCTCCCTGACCGACCAACTGAGCTACTTGAGATGTCCCTGGGCTCTAGGCCATCACAGGGCTCTCTGTGCATATCTCCCGGGCCCCACTGCTGCTTTATTCTGTTGCAGGCACGGAGCCTGGCTAAGATGCATAGTCAAACGTGGATCTTTTCATGTAAAACAAGAGAGCTTTCCTCCTTCTCCTTATAGGCAGGAGGCACATATTTGGCTAAACAAGGATGAGGTTTGGGGAACAGGGGAGTGTTGTGCTTCTTTGGTGGTAAGTTTAGGAGTTAAAGCGGTTTCTGTTGCCTTTCATTCTGAACTTCCCACTCTTGCCTCCTCTCCTCTCCAGGCCTCTTCTCCAGGCAGTGGTGCTGGTGGCGTGGCTGCACCCACAGGTCTGTGTCACTGGTGTGCCCTTTTACTCCCTCGCTCTTACCAGAGCTTTGATCTGGGTTCTGAGAGGTTCAGTTCCTATCCACACAGGACTTCAGCTAAGATGGTGATGGAAAACGGGCTGGTCTCTGGCTAGAAGCAGTAGATCACCACCTCAAAAAGATACTGGTTAGCTATTATTCACAACAGCTAAACTGTGGAAACAAGCCAGGTGTCCATTGACAATGAATAGATAAGCAGAATGTGGTATATACATACAATGGAACATTATTCAACTTAAAAAAGGAAGGAAGGTAGGGGAGGGGTCTGAAATTTAAAAAAAAAAAGGAAGGAAATGCTGATATGCTATGACATGAATGAATTAAGGACATTATGCTAAGTAAAATAAGCCAATCATAAAAAGACAAAGATCTGTATGATTTGATGTATATGAAATACCTAGATTAGTCAAATCAATAGAGACACAGTCTCTATGGCAGTTGCCAGGAGCAGGGGAAATGGAGAGTTATTAATTAATGAGCACGGAGCTTCAGTTTTACAAGATGAAAAAGTTCTGAAATGGGTGGTAGCGATAGTTGCACAACTGAATGAATGTACTTAATGCCAGGTTAAGATGGTAAATTTCATGTCAGGTGTATTTTACCACAATAAAAATAAATTGGGGAGTAAAGATCCTGATTATTATCCAAGAGACAGATTCCATCTGACAGACTTGACAGAACATTCTGCTAGAGAGAAATGTGCCACTTCTTGTCCCTTGGCTGATGTGATTATTATGAAGGAATCTGAGCTTTAACCAATGACTGCAACTGCAGGGAGCTCCCTGAAGGTCAGTCTCCTGGACTGGAGTGCCACTGAAGCACGTGACACATAGACACACTCACACCTGGGGACCACAGGGCGCCAACCTGTGGCAGCAGTAGTGTTGCCCTGTCCTGTGGGTATGTACCAGGACTGAAATCCAGTCCCTCTGTCTTCTCCATTTCCAGGCCCTTCATCCTGGACACCCTTGAAGCTGAGGCTGATGTGGCTGGAAATAGCCAGCAGGCACAGCTAGGGAAAAGAAGAGCCAAAGAGAAAGACAGACAATGAGGAGGTCATGTCCCTCTGGTCTGCCTCTATCCTGCTGCAGATCGTTCCCAGGCTTGGGACCCCACTTCCCAAGTTCCTTTTATGTCTAGAACTGTCATCCAATACGGGAGCACTGGGCATGTGTGGTTTACTTGAAATACAGCTAGTCTGAATTGAGGCAAGCTGCAAGTATAAAATACATAATGGAATTTAGAGATTTAGTACCACCACCCCCCATAAGAAAGTAAAATGTCACCTGGAAAAATATGTTTTTATTAATATATGCTGAAATGATAGCCTTGGGATATATTGGGTTAAATAAAATACATTATTAAAATTAATTCCATCTGTTTCTTTTTATTTTATTTAATTACATCTGTGGCTCACATTATACTTCTAGCCTACAGCCTATGTAGATCCCAGACTGCTTGGCTGGGCCCTGATCCTCTGCTTGGATCTTGTCATTTTTTCCACCCTAGATATGGAATCCTTCTCCCAATGGAGTCGTTTGCTGTATAAAAGCATGAATGGATAACGTTGTACCCACCTGATGTGGACATCACCTCCTACCTGGCCTTCTTCCCACTGTTCCTCAGGTTTGGGGACCAGAGTACTCCCTCTCCTCCTTCCCAGTATCCATTGGCTTTGAAGTCCCAGCACAGTCCCTAAGGGACTCCACCACCAGCTAGGGTGAGGACAGGGGGCCACAGAATGCTGTATCTTTTTCTCATTTTTCCTCCTTCCCACTTATCCACCCGATCCCTCTCCCTGCCCTTCCCCTCCTTTTAAAAAATCTAATTCCGAGCAGCCGGCTCTGTTCAGCCTGACTGGTTTGTTATGGCTTATAATCTGTGCCAGGATTAATTAGCTAATTACTGACAAACGTCCGCTGGCAAGATTCTGCTCCAGCTTGTCAGCTTGAAGTGTTTAATTATTTTAATCATTTACTTTCATCTTCGAAATGTATGCTGCCGAGAGTGTTGCAGGGCATCTTTTAATTATGATTTGGGGTTTCTGCTGGGCTGGGTTCTGTTCCTGGGGATAGGGAACATGATTTTTACTAGTCTACCACCAAGGCCCCAACGCCTTCCATGCCAGGGCCTGGAGCCAGGCTCCCTGGATGGGTGGCAAGGAGGGAGCCCAGAGCTTCTCTGGACACCGCCTGTTCTGTGTCCCCGGATCATGATGTGCTCAGGAGCACGACGTGAAGTAGTAAGTAGTGTTTTGTGAAAACCTATTGTGCGCTGGACACAGTGCTGGATGTTTACATCATTTCATATTTATAAGCACAAAGAGCATGGGAACAGCCTTCAAGCTGACAGAGTGGCCTGGGGTAATCACTGGTGAGCAGAAAAGCAAGGAATGGGTTAACTTGCTTGTTTGTCTCTGGCATAGTTTATAGTAACATGAGGTCATCTTAAATGTGAAGCTCAATGGTGTCACCCACCTAGAACAAGGTCCCCTAGAGACACCCTTATGCCCCCCACCAACCAGTTCCTCCCAAAGGGGACCACTTCTGACCTCTGTCACCATGGATTTGTTTTGCCTAGTTTTCACTTTCATGAAAATGGAATTATGTGGCCTGTCCTCTTTTACGTGTGACTTCCTTTGGTCAACACTTTATGAGAGTAAAGGTTCTTTAATATAAATCATATTCCCTGGTCAAGGCTTTGGCTTAGGCCCAGCAGAGAGATTTAACTCCAGCCCTTAGAGAGATTTTCTTTCTTATTAGCAATGTCCTGAAAATAAATTGGGATGCAACTTTACCCCTCCATTCCCTCTGCTTCTCTGCCTCCTCCTCTTCCTCTGCCTTCCATACCCCCTACCCCCCACCCACCAGCCCTGGACATGTCCACCACCCGGTCCTATTAGGAAATTATTTCTGAGTTTAGTTCATGACATTCTGGATACAAAGCTTAGGGATTTCCTAAAGACACATAGGTTCAGAAGAGGGGGAGGGTAGCGAAAGGCCAAAAATTGTCCCCTGTTATAGGTTGAATTCTGTTCTCCAAAAAAGATTTGTTGGAATCCTAGCTACCATGTGACCTTTTTTGAGGTAGGGTCTTTATAGAGGTAATCCAGTTAGAATGGGACCATTAGGGTAGGTCCCAATCTGATGAAACTAATTCCCTATAAAAGGGGGAAATTTGGACACAGACACACAAACAGGGAGAACACCATGTGAAGCTGAAGGCAGAGATGGGGGAGATGCTTCTAGAAGCCAAGGAATGCCAGATTGCCAGCAACCCCCACCCCCCACCCCCCAGGAGCTGAGGGAAAGGCCTGGAACAGATCCTCCCTCACAGCTCCGGGAAGGAGCCAATCCTATCCACACCTTGATCTCAGAATTCTTACCTCCAGAACTGTGAAAATATTCTATTGTTGAAGCTTGTGTCAGTTTGCAACAGTAGCCCTAGCAAACTAATGTACCCCCTAAGGGACCACTGCTTACCCTTTCTGAGTCTGTGTCATGGGACCTATTACAGTACAACCTCTACAGAATCCTCTGTGCTGAAGCCACTGAGGGTTAACCCAGCCCCAGGCTGGGAGTGACTGAGGTGACAGCTCAGAGCTGGGAAACTAAGGAGAGGAAAAAGATCGACTTAATGAGCTTAGCAATGCAATTAATGAGGCAGTAGGCAACATCCAGAGGGCTTCTATGAGAACCTACACCGGGGCAACACAAGCTGAAAGATGCCACAGGCCAGGCCAGGTTCTAACATGATGTGATCTGTCCTCTTGATGCCTTCCTTCCACAGGGCCCAGGATGGGGGTGGGAGAAGACAGAGTCCTTGCCCAGTGGCTGAGATGGTTTGGGACTCTCCTCCCCTTCTCTGGACATGGGCACGACCCTGCACAAGGCATTGCACTCTGGCATGTGGTTCATACCTGAGTGCACCCTCATACACACCAGCACCTAACTGTGCCAGGTTTGGCTATGGAACTCCACTCTATGAATATGTGTTTCCCTTCTACTCCCACCCAGCTTTGCAGTTCCATCTGAAACAGTTTGCTTCAGCGGGATGCAACTGAGCACCTTGCTAGCTTGTCTGGCAAATGCCTAGGGAACCTCTTACCCCAATGGTACAAAACCCTCTCTCCTCCGATATTCCATGCCAGAAATCCTGCCTCTATTCGAGGATCCCATCCGAAAGGTAAGAGCCAGGTCTTACTACCTTCTACCAGAGCCAGACTAACAAGCCCCTTCCTCACCTACAGCCAAAGACTCTCCCTGTTCTGTCCATGGATGTCTGTGTGGTGTCTGTGTCGCTGTCTCAGTCTGTGTCTACATAACAAAGTCTAGCTATGGAGACCTGCATTTAGAAGGGGCTTGGGGCAGACCTCCCACCATGAGACCATGAGCTATCTGAGAATCTCAGTCACAGGTGAGCATGAGGCCTGTACCTGGCCACCTTGTCATACGGTGAGAGGTAAGGAGAGAAACAGGTGGGACCTGGGTTCTAGTGCTGCTCTGCCTTTAAGTCTCAGTTTCCTTGCTTGGAAAATGAGGACAATAATCTCCATGATATAGAATTTTGCAGATTAAGTAAGACTATAACATGTAAAGTGCATGTAGTACGTATATCCTAACAATGGAATGTTATTCAGCCATTCACAGGGAAGAAATGCTGATGCATGTTACCACGCAAATGAACCTTGAAAACACTGCGCTAAGTGAAATAAGCCAGTCACCAAAGGCTATGATTCTTTTTTGTATGAAACATCTAGAGTCATCAGATCCACAGAGAAAGAAAGTGGAATGGTGGTTGTCAGGAGCTGAAAGGAGCAGGGAATGGGGAATTAGTGTTCAATGGACACAGAGGTGCAAGATGAAAAGAGTTCTGAAGCTAGTTGGTGGTGATGGTTACGCAATGACGTGGATGTGCTTAAGGTAAATATACACAACATTGTGGAACTGTGTCCAAGGAGCGCCACATGTTTCTCCTTTCATCAGGGCCTCAGCCTTGCACATGAGCCTTTCACAAACTCCTGATGAGTTTCCTGCTGGCCCTTCTCCAAACCGCAGCCTCAATTCCTCTTGCCAAGCGCACACCTCCACCACCTCTGGGCTTCAATTTCAGCACATAATCTCACTTCTTTCTAAAGAACATAAAAAGACTGGGGATCACCAGAGGCAGATCCTTCCTGTCCCCCTCCTCCAATAGAAACCTACTTCTATTTGTTCTCAGCCATAGCCTCCTGCCATCTCAGAAGTGCCCACAGCTAATTGCCTACCGGTGTTCTGTGTCCCACCACTCCTACCTCTTAGAGAACCTTTCTCCATCAACGGTCACAGTTTCCTGTATCTCCAATCACTCACTCTCTACTATACCTTTCCTTCACATGCATTCAAATATACTCAAATCTCTTCCATCTTAAAAATAAATGATTACTCTCTCCATTTCCTTCTATCTGCCACTATACCTCTCTCCTCTCATTCACTGACAATTTTCTTAAAAGAGTTGTCTTCACTCTCTCTCTCCTTTTCTCACCAACCCTTCATTTCCCAAATCACAGCTGTATTTTCTGCACTCCACTCCAGCCATACACAAGGGTCCACCAAAGGCACCAGCCATCTCTTTTGAGCTAAACCCAAGGTCCACTTCTCAGTCCCTGTAATTGGGACCGCTTAGCAGCATTGGCTGTTGTGGACCATTCCCTCTTGGAACCTCCCCTCCTGGTTGTCTTCTTTCTTGGCAAGTTTTGACTCATTCTTGTCTTTCTCTTACTTCGCTAGCCACCCTTTATTGGCCTCCTCTTTCTCTGCCCTATTTTTGACTTTCTATGCCAAATCCATGTTAATTCCACAGCTTCTACCTTCTAAAGATCTTCCAAAGGAAAAGAGCTCTAGTTCCCATCTTCCCGTGACACAGTTTTAGCCTGAATTCAAATTACACCACCCACTCTGGGTCCACTCCTGCCTTTTCTAACTTAGAAAATAAGTTACAAATCTGACTAGACTGTCAGCTGCACAAAATTCCTCATTGGCCTCACATTGCCAATAGGATAAAATCCAAATTCTGAAAGAGGACTTAATAAGGCCCTCTGTGTTCAGACCCCACCTTCTTCTGTAGCCTCAATTCTCATACCTGCTCCCTTGCATTCTACATGCCTTTTCACTTCCACATACCCCTTTCCAGCTCCTTCAAGGCAGCATGCTATCTCCTGCCATTGGGCACTTGAACATAGTATTTTCTCTGCCTTCAACACCCTCCCTTTCCCCCCAATCCATCCTCTCACCTAAATAACTTGTCCTTCAGGGCTCAGTTGGCCAATGGCTCCTCCTTAAAGACCCCCACCCCCATCCATTTATTTATTTGTCCAGTTACTCACTGAGGGTAGTTGCATGTAAAACTTAAGTACCTCAAGGAGGGTGCTCAGTCCACTCCTGGGCCTGCTGGGAAGGGAGAAAACTAGAAGGAGGGGATTACAAGGCCCCAATGATCTGGAGAGAGGCAAAGCTACTGGGAAAGCAAGTCTTCACTGAACACAGAATGACAATCAAGTTTCTCTCTGGTCATTATGAACTTATAAAGAGCCTGTAAGAAATTCTATACTGATGAGAAAAATAGACCAAGGAAGCCATATTTATTGGGCGCCACAGGCACAAGGTGAAGTATGTAATACATATTATCTACCACGATCCTTGTGACGAGATAAATACTAAAATTCCCATTTTGCAGATGAAGGGAGTAAGATTCCTTCATCTTTTGGGGCAGTAAGATCTGCCCAAATTCTCACAGCCAATTCAAGTCCAAGTTGAAACCTAAGTCTATCTGAACCCAAAGCCAAGTTCCTGATATTGACATTCTCCTGCCCATTATTACTCCTGGGGTGGGTTTAGTGGAGGTTTGAATGCCCCAGGGACTGGGGAGCCCATCGGTAGTTCCCACACTTCGAGTCCCCATGGCATCCATCCTCTGTGCGCTAACAGTTTGACAACTTGCACGGCAGCTGGTTTGCTTGGAGGAGATCTCTGTTCATTAAAATAGCACAAAGGGAGAGCAGCACACAAACTGTGTGGAGGGTAATTAATGCAAAGGAGGGCCCAGGTAAACAAGAATGCCCAGCCTCTACCTGCCAGAGCCCAGCTCCTCGCACAGCCCCCACCCCAAATTTGCTACTTCATCCTTCCGACCATGAGCTTCTACCTGCCTGCCTACCTCTGTGGATGGGAAAGGAAGGACTTGCCCTCCTTTTGGCCCAGGGGCCAAAACCTGGGCTACTACTCTTTCTGGGCTCTGGCCTCCTCAACCTCTTCTGAACTATCTATCTCTCCCAGGAGATCCAGGAGGATAGGTGGAGCCAGACATAAGCCATCCAGGGCCTGGGGCTTTGGGACATCATCTCCGAGGAAGTGTTAGTCCCTGCCTGTCCCTGCTCCATCCACCAAGCTGCCCCCTGCCTTATCTCCCAGTGCAAGAGTCTTGAACTAACCAGCCTCAGTATTTACTGTATTGGAATGCCAACCCCACCATTGCCTTTGCCCGTGGCTTGGGATTGCTTCCCTGCTGGTCCTGGATCTCACTATTCTGCTGGGGTCCTGACCTCTTTCTTGCCCCTTTGCTCATTTCATTATCACCATATTCCCAGCAGATTCACTGCCAAAGGATATCCCTCCATTACACAGATGAACAAACGGAAGTTCACAGCAGTGAAGTAACTTGTCTAAGGACAAGAGAAGTTTCCTTTCTCTGTTCAGAGGCTGCTCTTCTGAGATTCCAGCCAAGCATTCAGCTATAACTTGCTTTTCTGTTTTTAATAAACTCGGGAGGAAAGTTACAAAATTAGTGCAGAGAGTTCCTATATACCGTTCACTCAATTTCCCCATTGTTAACATTTCATATTGTCATGATGCCTTTGCCAAAACTAAGAAACTAACTTTCTGTACCTGGATTTAAATCAGGTACGTTTTTCTCCTGGGGAGATGAGCACTTAATTTCTGTCTTCTTCATCCAGAGAATCCATGAAGAGTTTGAATGCTTCCAATGTGACCCCTTCATTACCAGCACAGCACCCTACATTCCTACCTCCCCTGGCCCCTCCAAAATAAAGCCAGAGGACCATCAAGGAGGAATAGCTACAGGGCCAGAGGCTCAAATTCCTAGGCAGTGTCCTTCAGCTGCTTCATTCATCAAGCCTTTCTTTCTGTAAGTCCCCAAAAGTACCTCTTGCCCACAATCACCACTTCCTGCCTGCTAATCTGTCTACTAACTCTACCATTAGCCCTTGTGGTCACCCTCAATGTCAACCCCATCCTTAAAGATCTCAATCAACCCTGGCTAGTGGCACAGTGGATAAGGCACTGGCCTGCGAACCCAAAGGTCACTGGTTTGATTCCCAGCCAGGGCACATAACCAGGTTGCAAGCCAGGTCTCCAGCCAGCTCTGTAGCTGGAGGCAGGTGAAAGGCAACCAACCATACATTGATGTTTCTCACCCTCTCTACCTCTCTCCCTTCCCCTCTCTCTAAAAATAATAAATAAAATCTTAAAAATATATATCTCAATCAGATTCAATTCAACAAAAATTCATTAACACAGAAACAAAGTTGATCTAGTCTCTGACCTTGAACAGCTTCTGATCTTTGGGGGGAAATAGATACTTCTGTCTAGGATTAAAACAGCATGTGGGCCTTGGCTGATATAATTCAGTGGATTAAGTGCCGGCCTGTGGACCAAAAGGTTGCCAGTTTGGTACATGGTCAGAGGACATGCCTGGGTTGCTGGCTGGATCCCCAGTTTGGGGCATGCAGGAGGTAACCAATGGGTGTTTCTGTCATACATCCATGTTTTTCTTCCTCTCTTTCTCCTTCTTTTGCTATCCCTGTATAAAGAAATAAATAAAATATTTGGAAAAAACACCAGCATGTAGTAAGTGAATCAGTGCAGTAAAATGGTTAAGAGCTTAATATCATCAATCAGAAAGCTATGTGGCTTTGGATGAGTGACATTAGTTCCCCTGAGCATCTGTTTTCCCAACTCTAAAATAACCTACTTCACAAAGTGTTGATGTTCATCTAATTAAAAAAAAAAAAAAACTAAATACCTATTATTTATTAAGTAGTTACTGTTTGCCAGGCACTGTGCCAATTGTCTTGCCTTGTTTAAGTGAAGGCTTACTTACTTGCCTTTACAGTCAGGGCTAGGGACGATGGTGGCCTGAATGAAAACAATGACTTGGGGAAGGAGAGATGGATTTAAGAAACAGTTTAGAAGTCAAGGCAGATTGCATTCAGGGAGATTGAGTTGAGCATGATAATCAGAAATGTAGGTTGGGTCCCTGAGTAAGTAGATACTTGTGCTATTTATTGTAAGAAGGAACCTGGAAGAGGAGTGAGTTGAAAGCATGTGGTAAATAGTTTGAGCATGATGTGTTGTATTTGGAACATTCAAATAAAGAGGTCCATCAGAAAGTTGCATGTATGAGCCCAAAGTTAAGAATAGAGAATGTCTTTTGAGGCATCAATTTACAAATGATAATGGAAAGCATTTATATAGATATGATTACCCATTTGTATAGATACGATTGCCCATGTATCAGGGGGGAAAAAAGGAAAAAGATAAAATTCTAGGGAAAAACAATATTTAGGGAATAACTAGAGAGTAAAAAACCTGTAAAGGAGGTAGAATTTTTTTTTTGGTAACATTTTTAACCTTGTTGATTCTTACATTATACATCCTTTTTCTGGATTTTATGTGTTTCTTGCTAAAATCCACCCTTTAATAATTCTTTTAGCAAGATCTGCCTTTTTTTTTAATTGTATTGTTGTTGTATTACATCCATCTGCCTTTGTTTTTATGTGACTGAAATAACTTTATGTTCTCCTCATCTTTCTGTGCTAGTTCAGCCAGATATAGAACTCTAAGTAGATAGTTATTTTCTCACACTTTGATGATATTAGTCCATTGCCTTCTATTATCTACTGCTGCTGTTAAGAAGTCTACTGTTGGTCTGATTGCCATTCCTTTTTTATGTAATATATCTTATCTTCTCTTTTTGGTAGCTTTTAAGATTTTGTATTTTCTTTCAACGTTTTGTAGTTTCACTGTGATGTACTAAAGTGTGACTCTCCGTTGATTTATTCAGCTTGGGCCACCATTCTCATTTTCAATTTGAGAATTTATATCATTTATCAGTTCTAGAAAATTATTAGCCATTATCTCTCCTAAACATTCTTTCCCTCATTTTCTCCTTCTGGAATTCCTATTAGATGTATTTTGAAGCATCCTATCCCCTATCTGAGCCTCTTAACTTTTCCCTGTGGATCTGTATCTTGTTGTGCTATATATCCTGGGTTATTTCCACTGATCAATATGTTAGAATTCAATAATTCTCTCTTAAGTTATGTCTAGTTAACATTTAACTCATTCATTGAATTTTTTTTAAAGACTAAAACTTCAATTTTTCTAATATATTTCAAATTCACCTCAATTTTTCCAAGGTCTCATTTACACCTGGTGTATTTTATTTTCTTCCTTTCATTGAATAATTGAAACCTTATTTGATTACTATCTATGCTTTGCAGACTATATCTTATGATATTGCCTTGTAATTTTTACTTGTGAGCGTATCTTCTGAGAAACCTTTTCCATAGGATTCTAGAAATACCCTGGTTGTGCAATCAATTGTGAATTATTTCTGACCAGTGTGGTTCATTGACTCTGGGTCAATTTTTATCTTGGACTTGGGCTATTTTAAGGTTGGGGTTTCCATATCAGGGAGGTAATGCAGAATTGTAGCCCTCTAATCACATTGTTCAGGCCAGAGGGTTAGATTTCTCATGATTGACATTAATATCTCTCCTCTTCTGGACTAAGTGGTCCGTTTCCACCTCTGATTATATCCCCCAGATAATGGGCAGATAGAGAGTTTCGTAAGTCTACATTAGCATTTGAGACAGCCCTTTCCCACCTCCAGTTTTATGCAGAGGGCACAGTTCCAGCCTGTGTTCTTGACTGGAGCCCCAGCATCTAGTTTAAAAGTCCAGCCCTAAGGCTTAGATCCCAACCCCATTTGAGTTGGAGTCAGAGGACAAATTGAGGGGTTTCACATCCATGACTGGGTGGAGTCAGTATCTTAGCCCTGGTTGAAGGGGGTTAAAGAGAAGCAGAACAGGTAGGCACTTGGGGAAGGAGAATGGGGGAGGTCCAAGCCTATGGGATGATGTGGGCTTAGGAGAAGGAGCATCACCAAGTGACCTCTGGGTGAGAATCCCTCCCACAACCCAGCCTGAAGTAGGTGTCAGTCAAATTAAGTGCTGCAGGCCTGGGGTGAGGGGACTTGGGTGCTAGTGAGAAGGTAGGGCCGCCACAAGTAGTTTCAGAGAGGTGAAGTAAAGTTTTTTGGTGGGGGGGGGGGGGTACAAACCATCTTTCGTCAAGGAATATTGGGTAAACGTTTCATTTCCAAAGGTGGATTGGAAAAATTTTTTGTATGTAAATTACTTTGTACAATAGCTCTATTTGACTGGGGCTAGATCAGTAAATAAAAATAAATGAATGATAAATAATAGATTAAAGGAAAATACAAAATGAGAGAAGTCAGGGAGAGAGACAGGCAGATGGCTAAGTTAATAAATGAGCATAAAACAGCTGGACTGACCGACTCTCTCTTCCCTAAGCTTGATCTTTCTACACTTAGTATGTTCTCTTTATTCCTCCTCTTTTTCTTTTCCTTGTCTCCTCCTCTAGTTTTCTAGTTGGGGAGGGCTGGGGGTTGTTTTGTGAAGGGCTGGTTCTGAGGGCTGGCACTGGGGTGGGGCACCAGAGTGGAAGGCAGCAGCTTTCGGGACACTGGGTGGCAGAACGCAGCTGAAGCTGAGAGGCGGAGGGATGAGGGAGAGAGATGCAGAGCTGCCCCAGGCACGGAAGCTGCCGAGGTGTCAGAGACAGAGACTTAATGACAAGCCTGGGGTCCACCTGCACAGATGAGTAGGCCTGGGAGATGGGAGCAGTGGGAAAATTGGAAAAGGGACACGTTCATTTTTCAGCACACTTTCTCCCCCACTCTCTCCACATACATGCTGCTATTATTATTATTATTATTATTATTATTACATCCTCATCTGAAAACATGCTCACTGATTTTAGAGAGGGGAAGGGAGGAAGAGAAACATCTATTGGCAGTCTCTTGTATGTGCCCCAACACAGGGACTGAACCTGCAACCTAGGCACGTGCCCTCATTGGGAATAAAACCTTCAACCTTTCATCTTTTGGATGATGCTCCAACCAGCTGAACACACGCACCTTTCATTAAGAGCCAGAGGGTTACTCTGTTCTGCTTCTCACTCCATTTCCACAAAGGAACCCCTGCAGAAGGGGCTGTCCATAGGGGCAAAGAGGGTGCTGGGGAAGGATCAGGATTGCTTTCTCTCTTGGGTTTTGCTTCTGTCTATGCACCTGCCTGAGTTGAGACCCAGCCAGCTAAGTCTTTGATGCGTAGGGGTGGGGTGAGGTGGGATTAGAGAACCAAGAACAGGCTGGGAGGCTGACTTGGTGTCCAGCCCTGGAGCAGTCACCTAGTCAGAACCCCAAGCCTCAAAAGCCCCAGCTCAACCCCTTAGAAGAGGCCTAACTGCAGTCTGGGAGGGTTGGTTCCTCAGTGCCCCCTACCCCAACACCCTAGGGTCACAGGACACTTACCAAGCCCACAGCTCTTAACTCCTGTGCCGGAGCCTCTTCCCTGATCCTAGAATTGGGACAAGGAGCAGGGCTGAGCTGGACCCACTGAGCCAGAGGAGCTGGGCTGTACCTAAGGTCAGTACTTCAGGACCCAAATTCAGCCCTCAGAGCCCACAGTAATTCACATCTATGGGAGTTACACTAACACCATGTTCACAGTCAAGGGCATCACACCCAGCTCTGCGCACTAGGAAGAAAGCCCTTCCCCTGCACTCACCTGCTTAAGATAGGGTGGCCTTTGTGTTCAGTAAATGCACATCTGTCCATGCAAAAACTGGGGACTCCCTAATGTTCTTTCTTCCAGGCTATATTCAAATAGCAACAGCCTTAGGTGACCATAGGAACCCATCCCCTCTCCCATGTATTTCCGAGGATCCTAGGAGGTGTTTCCATGTTCCTCTAAATGCTTGACCAGGGAGCTCAGCGTGGTTGTGCATATTGTAGACTGTACATCTCTAGGGTACCATTCACTCAGGCCATGATGGTACTACAACCATCTTTGCATTTCTGTCCAGTCACCATGGATGCCAAACCCACTAACATGATTTCAAGTTCTCACTTTTCCAAAAGGCACAGATGACTCAAGTCAAAGAAGTGAATCATCCCAGGTGGGCAGGAAGTCTGTAATGCTCTGACAATAAAGGTGCTCTTCCCACTGGGGAAAAAAAAATGTGAATCTTTCCAAAATCAGAACTTGAGTTATTTAGCAATACCTGATTCAAGCTATCTGTGCTTGTTACTTGTAAACAATTCTTTTTTCTTGCAGTGGGTATAAGCTCATTATTTTATTAGGTGCCAACCACAAAAAATTCATTTTTCAATTCCAACTTGTAAAACACCACATGCCCAAGGAGTTAGTTTAGATCCTAAAACTCTGATGGCTGGTGTCATTTGTGCACTACTTGCTCATGAGGCTGCCGAGTGTGGATTACATGAAGTCCCTTGGGTGTCATCAGTCCAGGCAAGCCAGTGATGAGTGCACTCTCACAAGAGCAGGGCTTGTGGCAATCATCTTCTCTGTTTCTGTGTATGTGGTAAAATACAAGTAGCAAAAATTCACGACTTTTAATCATGCGTTTCTCTGGCGTTAAGTACTTTCACGTTGATGTGTAACCATCACCATCTCTCTTTTCATCTTGCAAAACTGAAATTCTACCCATTAAGCAGTAACTCCTCATTCCTCCCTGCCCCCCGACCCCCAGTCTCTGGCAACCACCATTCTATGTTCTATCTTTCTGAATTTGACTATTCTAGTTATGTTGTATAAGTGGAATCATGTAATATTTGTCCTTTTGTGATTGGCTTATTTCACTTGGCATGATGTCCTCAAGATTCCTCCATGTTGTATCATGTGTCAGAATTTCCTTCCTGTTTCCAGCTGAATATATGTCACATTTTGCTTATCCAGTCATCATTGATGGACACTTGGGTTGCTTTCATCTTTTGGCTACTGTGAATAATACAACTATGAACATGTTTGAGTCCCTGCTTGTAATTCTTTTGGGTATTTACCCAGAGGTAAACTCTCTGGATTGTATAGTAATCCTATCCCATAATGAGCTCTGGAATCTGGATGGCCTTCACCCTTGTCCTGCCTTGAGCAAATGTGCCTGGCCTTCATATACCCACTTTGGTCGTCTTGGATGTTGGCTGCCAAGGAAGGCAGTGTGACCTTGGGCCACTCTTCACCTGAGGGCAAATATAATGAGAAACTCAGCTGAGACCCCTCAGCCACTAACACTTTCAGAAATGGGAGGATGAGCATTTTGGCCCTGAAAGAGGGCTCTGGATGCTATCCTACATCATCCACTATACCAGGTACCTCTTGGAAGCCCTTGGGGATCTCAAACTGGGAATGCCTCAGACTGAACCAAACCTCCTCCTGTTGTGGGTTCAATTTTACGACCAAACTCCTAGGCTTGTTCAGTCTGAGTCAGTTATCTTCCCTCTACCCTACATCCAATGAATACTTCGTCCCATAGAGGGTATCAGACTTTGCCTAACGTTTCTTGAATGCAGCCCCATCTCCTCCTTCCCACCAACACTGACCACCCTCAGGCTCTCACAACCTTGTTACGGCACTTCAATTACCTTCCAACTGCTTCTCAGGGAAAGAGCCACTTAGCACAGAAGAGATGCTACACAAGAGATTTTTCAGGATACTGTTAAATAAAACAGAAACTTATACTTAGCCTCATTAGAAATTAGAAAGAAGGGGAAAAGGAAAGAGGGAAAGAAGGAAGGAAAGAAGGAAAGAAAAAAGAAACAAAGAAAATTTTTAAAATAGTTTTTGGGGTGTTTTTGTTTTTTTAATAAAGATTTTATTTATTATTTTTCAGAGAGAGGGGAAGAGAGAGAGGCAGAGAGGAAGAGACACATCAATGTATGGCTGCCTTTCACCTGCCTCCAGCCACGAACCTGGCTGGAGACCTGGCTGGAGACTTGGTTATGAGCCCTGACTAGGGATAAAAAAAAAAAACAAAACAGTTTTAATAACATATAGTTAATTGTAAGATTCTCTATAACAATATATCGTAAATATTGTTAATTATTATATATTCATTATATCTGATTTGGTATTTACTAAATTTGCAAGGATGCCTTTTTCTAAGATTTTATTTATTATTTTTAGAGAGATAGAGGAAGAGAGAGAGGCACAGAGGGAGAGAAATATCAATGTATAGTTGCCTTTCACCTACCTCCAGCTATGGACCTGGCTGGAGACCTGGCTTGCAACCTGGTTATGTGTATCCTGGCTGGGACTCGAATCAGTGACCTTTGGGTTCACAGGCTGGTGCCTTATCTCCTGTGCCACCAGCCAGGGCCAAGGATGTCTTTAAAAAATGACTTTAGAATATTTCTCAAGAGCCATAAACACTTTAATGCAAGAATTTTAACTGCCTTGACTAGTGGCTCAGTGGTTTGAGCGCTGGCCTGTGAACCAAAGGGTTGTCAGTTTGATTCCCAGTCAGGGCACATGCCTGGGCTGCAGGTTTGGTCCTCAGTGGGGGTGCGTTCAAGGAGCAGGATGATGGATGTTTCTCTCTCTTTTAATCTTTTTAAAAATTCTAACTCTAAGAATTTACCCCAAATAGTTTGAAATATAAGGAAATATATGAACACAAATGTTAATTATAGCATTATTCATTGTAATTTTAAAAGTCAGAAGCAACTTAAATATCTAACAATAGGGGATGAGTTAAGTAAATTGTAATTTGTTTTATGTAACATGTAATTTTTTAAATGTTCAGAAAGTCTATGTAAAAGCATGGAAAATGATTATTAAATCAAAACATTCAGAGTCCTCATGCTTAGGCATTATAGTGGCAACTATGTAAAAAGTTTGATCAGGGAAGCCCTGGCTGGTGGCACAGTGAATAAGGCAGCCGCCTGCAAACCCAAAAGTCACTGGTTCGATTCCCAGCCAGGGCACATAACCAGGTTGCAAAGCCAGGTCTCCAGCCAGGTCTGTAGCTAGAGGCAGGTGAAAGGCAACCGTATATTGATGCTTCTCCCCCTCTCTGCCTCCCTCCTTGCCCTTCTCTCTAAAAATAATAAATAAAATAAAATTTTAAAAAGTTTGACCAGGGAAAACAGCCTGAAAGAAAATACAGAGTCCCTGTATTAGAGAAAAGAAAGTGCCCTGGCTGGTGGCACAGTGGATAAGGTACCGGCCTGTGAACCCAAAGGTCACTGGTTCAATTCCCAGCCAGGGCACATAATCAGGTTGCAAGCCAGGTCTCCAGCCAGATCTGTAGCTGGGGGCAGGTGAAAGACAATCATACATTGATGTCTGTTTCTCTCTCTCTGCCTCTCTCCCTACCCCTCTCTCTAAAAAATAATAAATAAAATCTTAAAAAAAAAAAGTCATCCCAGGTCTCTTTAGCCCCTTTCCTTCCACCATATCCTCCCTCCTCATGCCTTGATTTTCTTAGTGTGTAAAGTGGTATGGAAATGCAACTTCAAGATCCACTCCCTTCCATCAGGCTGCTGTGGGATCTCCACAACCATCTATAATCCCACATCCTATTTTTCAAAGTTGTAGACATAGCCTTGCTACTTTTATAGTATGATATAATATGTATATAATTATCATACAATAAATTAAAATGCAGCAATATTTCATTCTCTTTATTTTAAGTACTATTTAATTATATGGATATACCACATTTTGTTTATCCATTTGTCATTCGAAAGATATTTGAGTTGTTTCCATTTTTGGCTGATATGAACACTCATGCACAAGTCTTTCTGTGAATATATGTTTTCAATTCACTGGGTTGTGGAATTAAGCTAACTCTACATTTAACCTTTTGAGAAACTGCCAGATTGTTTTCCCAAGCAGCTGCATTGTTTTACATTCCCACCAGCAGGTCATGAAGATTTCAGTTTCTCCACATCCTCACCAACACTTATTATCTGTTGTTTGGTTATAGCCAGCCATCCTTGCATGTGTGAAGTGGTATTGATTTGTATTTTTCTGATGGCTAATGATATTCCCCATTATTCACTTGCAGCCAAAAGCAAATGAAATAAGGTTGAAATGTTCCCATTACAAAAAGTAATTCATACTCATTATTATATATTTTGGAAACAATTGTTTATTTTTTATTTTAAATATTTAAACCACACCCAAAGAGCACCGTCTAGAGGTAACCACTGTAAATAGTTGAGTGTGTCTCCTTTGATTTTTTTTCTCTTTATTCTTTCAAAATATGATTGAAGTTGCATGACGTTTGCAATTTTGCTTCTGGCCTTTTCACTTAATATGATAAAATGGGGGCCCTGGCTGGTGGCACAGTGGATAAGATGCCAACCTGTGAACCCAGAGGTTGCTGGTTCAATTCCCACCCGGGGCACATAACCAGGTTGCAAGCTGATGTCCAGCCAGGTCCATAGCTGTTGGCAGATGAAAGGCAACCATACATTGATGTCTCTCTTCCTTTCTGCCTCTCTTCCTTCCTCTCTTTCTGAAAGTAGTGAATAAAATCTTTTTAAAAAAAAGATAAAACACCAATTCAGAAGAACCTATGCAATCCTATGTTCATAACAGTGCTATTTATAATAGCTAAGTCCTGGCCTGGAAACAGCCTAAATTGCCCCTTAGTAGATAAATGGATCAAAAAACTGTGGTACATTTACACCATGGAATACTACACAGCACAAAGAAAGAAGGCTCTCCTACCTTCTGTGACAGCATGGATGGAACTGGAGAGTATTAAGTTTAGTGAAATAAGACAGGAGGCAAAAGACAAATACCATATGATCTTATCTAATACTGGAACCCTAATGAACAAAACAAACAAATGAGCAAAATAGAATCAGAGGCATGGAAACAAGGAACAGACTGACAGTGACCAGAGAGGGTAAGGGGAGAAGGAAAGAAAGAAGGGGAATGGTTTAGTCAAGGAACTGGTATAAATGACCAATGGACATGGACAACAGGCTGGGGATTGACTGTGGGAGAGGGGTTGGGGTGTGCAGGGCATGGGAGAGTCATGGGGGAAAAATAGGACAACTGTAATAGAACAACAATAAACTTTTTTAAAAAACAGTCAAAAAAAAAAAAAAAAAAGATAAAATGGGAATTTTTCCCATCCTCTTCCTAGACATGATTGGATGTAATGATTTCCTTAGCTATTCCCCTATTGGTGGACACTTGGTTGTTTCCAGCTGTACTTAATATTGTAAACGATGCAATAATGTAGTATTTTGATATTGCTCTTTTTGACTCTGTGTTCCATCTGCCCAGTAAGGCTGACGTCTTACTGGGCTTACTGATGATGAAGGACCTGTCTTCTACTCCCTTTCCACCCATCTACATCTTTCCAGAATAGTACTTGGTACAGAGTAAACTTAGTAAGTTCCTATGGGCCAGGCACTACCGTGCTTATCAATGCATTTAATCCCCACAACTTCCCTGCGATGTAAGTACTATTATTATTGTTATCCCTATATTATAGATGAGAAAATTGTCTAATTGGTGACTTCTAAAGGGGAGAGGGTTGGAGGGCTGGGTGAACGGTGAAGAAATTAAGAAGTACAAATTGTTAGTTATAAAATAGTCATGGTGATGTAAAGCACAGAATAGGGAATATAGTCAATAATATTCTGTTCTGGCCAGCATGGCTCAGTTGGTTGAGTGTTGGCCTATGAACCAAAGAGTCACCGGGTCCATCCCAATTAGGGCAAATTTGCCTGGGTTACATGTGATTCCATCAAGGCATATGTGAGAGGCAACAACGGATTGATGTTTCTCTCCCTCTCTTTCTCCTTCCATTGCCCTCTATCTAAACAATAAATAAATAAATATTTAAAAATAATATGCTAGTAACTATGTATGTCAGGTGGGTACCGGAAATAAAAGGGGGGCACTTTGTCAAGTATATGATTGTCTAACCCCTATGCTGTACACCTGAAACTAATACAAAATAACATTGAATGTAAACTGTAAAATAAAAAAACAGAAAGAAAGAAATTTGTTCAAGGTCATCAGCTGGTAAGGGACAGAGGTGGAAACTGGCAGCTTGGCTCCAGAGTCTGAAACTTACCTTCCAGCCTTTTTGCTTCTCTATGATGATGGAGGCAGATGGGGTTGGAGATGGGAGGGCAGCCATCAGGGCCCCGGGGTGGGCTACTCACATGTTTGACATCAGGCACTCAACCTCCATCGCTAAGTTGGGAGGAAAGTGGGCAGTCAGGAAGCCTCCAGAGAGGGAAGAAATTCAGATCCACCTCCCAGGATAGAAGCTTCTATCTTCAGCCTTGCACCTTTCCATTAGCCCCCAAAGCAGCAGAGTGGTCTTTCTCAAATAAATGCAAGTCTGATTCTGTCACTTCCCAGCTTAAAGCACCCTGTTGCTCTCAGGATAAGATCCCCAGATTCACACCTGGCATGAAGTCCTCTAACTCCATCTCTGTCCATTCTCCACTGGGCCTCTCTTCTCCACCTTACAGGTCCTTACCATGCTGTCTCACTCTTGCACCTGTTGGATCCTTGGCCTGGAGAGCACATTCCTACCTCAGCTCTACTTACCTCACTTTGGCCCCATTCTAAGTCTCTGTTTACAAATACTCCTCTCTTCTAGGAAGCCTGCACCAAAACCATCAGCTGGATTGTGTTTCCCTGATGGACCTGTACTTCTCTCCTGACACTCATCACATTTCTTGTAATTGCTTTTCTGAAAAACAACATATAAAAAATTTACATGACTTAGCTGGGTGGCTCAGTTGGTTAGAGCATTGTCCTGATACACCAAGGTTGCAGGTTTGATCTCTGGTCAGGGCACATACAAGAATCAATGAATGAATGTCTCTCTCTTCCTCGCTGCCTCTAAAATCAATTAAAAAATTTTTAATTTACAAATCATAATTATAATAACATTATTATGCTTTACAAAGTTCACCCCTATGCATTTCCACATAAATTTCCCCCAAATGAGGAAGGCTTTCTGTGTCACCATAATATGATGATCATATTCAGGAAATGTAAGATACAATGAAATATCTAATAAAACAATCCATAGTCACATTTTGCCAAACGCCCCAATGCTATACTTTACAGAAATGTTTTTCAATCCAGCTTCTGATTCAGAATCAGGCATTGCACTTTGTTGTCTTGCCTCTTTAGCTCCTTTGGGCTGGCAAAGTTCATTGCTCTTTGATGACATTGGTATTTCTAAAGAGCCCCTGTCCCTGACTCTTAGCCTGACCCTGAATTTCAGTTTGCCTGGGGGGATTCCTCCTGGTTCTGCGTTCCTCAGGTTCTGCTGTCTCTTTGGCAGGATGGTACGCCCTCGGAGCTTCACGTCAGGAAGTAGATGTCCGTTTGTCTATGAGGACATTGATTTTGATTGCTAATTAAGGTGTCCTATAATTGCTTTAAATTTTTTAAAATGATCTGTTTTGGGTTTTTTTGTTGGTTGGGTTTTTTTCCTGCTAGACTATGAGCTTCATGAGGGCAGAAGCCAGTCTGTTTTCTCCATCTCCATAGCTGCCAAGTAGAGCAGGTGTAAGCTGAAAAGGGGCACTGCCCAGGACTGGGTTCCATGCCTTGTCCCCAATTCAATTCACAGCAATCCTGGGAAGGGCTAACTGAGAACTCAGGTGAGGAAAATGAGTCTCAGAAACGGACAGGCTCCAGAGCAGAGTGATTTTTTTTTTTTAAAACATCTACCTGAGCTGTTCTCTCCCTTCAAAAACTCTCCCTTTGGATGGCACCCAGGAAAGGCACCTACCTACGCCCCGCTAAAATATGGTTTCAATGGAAACAGAAAAACTCCCAAAAAGAAAGAAATCGCATTAGCGGTCCGTAGCCTAGGGGTTGGGGGAGAGAGGTGGGAGGGCCTATTTGCATTTTTTCCATTAACAAGCTGGAGTTGAGCTAGTTTGCCTGGGGAGATAATTTGAGAGGGAAATCTTTGCATATTTTATTTAAAAGCACGCCACGTTAGGCGGGTAATAATGCAGAGGGTGGCGATTAGGTGAGTACTGCAGGGGGCAGGGATGGGGTCCTTTCCCTCCTTTCCTTCTACCACTCCATCCCACCCGCTCCTTGCCCTCACCCTCCCTCATTCCTGGGAGCCAGCCTCCTTAAAGGAACAGCATTTGCAGGCCTCAAATGCCATTTGGGGTTCAAGCCTCCATAAGCCCGACACTTTCCTGCTGAGAGCCCAAGAGGGAGAGTTCCTGGAACTGGGATAATAGAAAGAGGACCGGTGTCCAAAGCTGAGACCCTAGTCTGGCAGGGGGGAGAGATGAATGTGGGTAGATACCACCCCTATAGGAAGCTTTTTTAAAAATAGAGAGATCTCAAGAACCTAGTATAAAGGAACCATGGACATGGACAACAGGGGGGATAGACTTTAGGGGGGAATGGGTGGGTGGGGAGGGTGACAGAGGGGAGCAAAAAGGGGATGGATGTAATACAACAACAATAAAAATTTTAAAAATAGAGAGATCTTTTGGTTGTCTCAATAATTTGGTAGGCAGGGCTGCTGTTATTTCAGTTCTAGGGGAGAGGGATGTTACTCTGGGACCCTGCATTGCCCAGGACAATCCCACTCAAAGAATTAGCCAAATGCTAAGGGCATTCCCACTGAGCCAGCAGTGCTTGGGAGGAGGTGACTGGTGATGATGGTGATGGGAAAAGTGACACAGACATACCTGTAGACTCTGCGGTTCTGAGCCCTCTGGGGATGTGGCCCATCTAGAGGGTTTTCGGACAGAGATGAGGGTGTCCAGCATCCTTGGGGATTCAGGAAACTGGAGTAGCCCCAATGGCCTGAGGGAGCCCAGGCAAGGGCAGGACCTCATCAGTCTTGTAGGAACCCAGCTGTCCTACATGTGGCAGGCATGTGTGGGCAAGGCTGGGCCAGTGCACACCATATTTGGTGGGTCTGGCTTCCCTGAATCATCCATTACCTTGTAGTTCCCTGGACCTTAGGGTTCTGAAGGATAGTTCTGCGAGGAACATGGCCAGACAGCGATTTCATTCCTTTCCAGAGAGGAAAATATCCTCATGAGACGCCTTAAGGAAAGTGCTGTGGACTGGACAGAAAAGTGTGGAACACTAGGCCCTGGGGAAAATTCAGGCCACCCGGGATGCAGGAACCAGCCAGAGATGGTCTTGCAGGCCAAGCTAAGCAAGTTGAGCCACTGGAAAGCCTTTGGAATGTCACTCTTAAATTGGAGGTGACATGGAAGCCTGCTCAGGAGCAGTGTGGTGAATGGAAGGGAGGGAGCCAGACCAGGAGCCTTTCAGTTGTCCAGGTGAGAGCTGAGGGTGGCCCGAACCAAGGTGGGCGAAGTGAAATAGAGGAAGGCATGGGCTGGAGACATTCTTAGGAGTTGGAAGGGACTGGAGTTGTGACTGAGAGCCATGAGGGGTGAATGACTGGGAGGGGTGAAACTTACAGGCCACACGACTCAGCGAAAGGACCCAGTTTGTGGGTGGGAAGGAGATGAGCTCCGTTTTGGCCATGGGAAGTTTGAGTTGCTGTGGGTGGATACGCGGTGGGGGCGAGAGGCAGAGACCCTGCTGGAGGCAGGTTTGGGAGTCCCGAGTAGGAGGGGGGACTGAAGGCACAGAGTGGAGGAGATTCCAGGAGGGTGGAGGCAGGTCCCAGGCCAGCGCACGGGAGCATCAAGGTCTGTGGAGAGCTGACTGAACACTGGACGTTGGCGGCCGCCTGGAGTCCAGAAAGCATGCGGAGCCGCCCAGGTCCCGTCTGGCGCACGACCTCGCTCCCACGCAGACGAGCGCACCCACAGATCCAGTCCCACATCTGTTCTCACTTGCAGCCCCACCTCACCTGCACACCCCCGCACACCCCCGCACACCCCCGCCCTCGCAGCGGAGGGCGCACCCGCAGCTCTCTCCGGCTCTTGCCTCGGTGGCCCCACCCCTCCCTGCAGACCCTAAAATTAATCCTCCCCACCCCCGCCCACAGATTAGGGGCGCTGCCCCCCTTTGTGCGCGCAAGGGCCTGAGGCGAAAGCCCTGGACGGCCGCCGGCTTTCCAAGCAGCTGAGGTGGGGAGGGTGGGGAGGGCTCCGGGGAGGAAACACAAAAGGGGGGAGGGACCCCGGCGGCAGCTGCCCCGCGAGGGGCGCGGACAAAGGGCCTGCTGGCCGCGAGCCGTTTTCATGCTTGTTGGATTAGGCGCAGGGAACGTCGCTCGCAGCCCGGCGGATCAGCAGTCCCGGCGCGCGGCGCGTGGGGCGGCTCGGCCCCGCCCGGCCCCGCTTTGTGGGGAGCCCCCGGCCCGCACGGCTCCGAGGCGACCGCCCCTTTGTCTGCGCCTTTCGGGGGCCGAGCCCCGCCCGGAGGCCGCTGAACACCAGCTGAACGCCGGCCTCCAGCCCTCGCCTTCCCTGGCGCGGGGCACTGGGGCTCGGCCTCGGGCTCCCTTATGGGGTCGGGGTCACAGCCCCGGCCCGGAGCCCCTCGGACTGTTCCGATCCCAGGCCCGAGACCTCTTTCATCCCCGGTGGGTGGGGGCGCAGGCCTTCGGGGGACCTAGTCCCTCTCCCGACCCTGACCCCGCGCACCCGCTCAGATGGGAGTGATTAGAGGCCCGACCGCTCCGAGCCGAGGGGTTCGAGGAGAGGAGAGTAGCCCGAAGGAAAAGCCTTCAGGCGTGGAGAGGAGAAGCGGACACCTTTCTGGCGGTTCCATGCTGTGGCCGGGAGAATCTCGGGGGGGCTGCTGGGGTGTGACAACCTCCCCAGGCTAAGTGAGATCGTACTTCTGAGAAGGGTCGGGGAGAGGTGGGATGCCTTCCCGTCCGGGTCCAGGAGTGTGCACCTGTGGAGCGCTTGTGTGTGCCCGTGCACACAGGCATAGGTGTGGTGTCGGGCGCCCCTGTCTGTGGGTGCCTGGTGGGCGTGGGCATGAGCATGTGTGGCTTTGAGGCCTGGCTCAAACGCTGAGAATCCCCACCTCACGCTCCTCCTCTCACCACCAGCTCCCATTAAACTCATGGGTCTGGGACTCAAGGCCCTTCAGCAACACTTCTTAATATACAGCACAATTGCCCAAGGGCATCTCCTACCTCTGTGGCCTCCTTCTCTCCTAGTCAGATAATAACATTTATGGACTGCTTCCTGTGTGCCAGGCTGAGGTCTAAGTCCGTTATGTGTGCAAACTCTCACATAACCCTATGAGAGAAGTACTGATTGCCCTCAAGACATTTGGATCCAGTCTGCACTGGAAATCATTATCCTCTATTGCGTCAACTTCAACTCATTCTTTAGGCTCCTATTCCTCCAGGAAGCCTTCCTTGATCAGGTGATCTCACTGCTTCCTGTTGGGATGATTAGGAGACACTGAACACTGGGTTTTGGATGAGGTTTCTAGAAAGCAGTCTGGTAGACTGGTCATCAATGGCCACCAGAGGGCATTCAATCTACACAGAACCCTGATATTCCAGGCCCCACGCTGGGGAGCCTGCCCACCACATTCTGAAGCCCCTCCATATCCCCCTCCTTATTTTCTCAACTCCCTTGTCATGCCCTGCACCCCAGGCTTTGAGCCATCCCCTCTGACCATGCTTGATGGAACCGACCTATTTGGGGTCTCTGGAGAAAAAGTTTTCCATGGACCTAGCCCTTCCTCCACCTCCCCCCTCAATCCCTTCCGGACTTCCATCCTATCCCCTTGGCTTGTTCAGGCTCCTGCTGTGGGCTCTGCCCCTGTGGGTCTCTGGGTCTCAGCCCCATTGTCGTTCCTCATTCCTCCTCCTAAGCAAGACTCCTCAGGTAGTCCCAGAAACCTGAGTTAGGCTTCCCTACTTCTGGTCCTGGGATTTCATTCTGGTTGGAAGGGAAAGGTGGTTGACTGGCTAATCTCCTGTCTAGCAGATGACCCTTCCCTACTCCCTTTGCTGTCTCAGGGACTAAAAAATCCCAGTCCAGTGACTTGAAAACAACTTCCTAAGTTATTGAGTCTCAGGCAGAGGTCTGCACAGAGGACTAGAACCAGCTTCCCCTCTCCTAGACTCAGAGGGGCCTGTGCACTAATCTGTGGATGAAAGTCCCATTGATCAGTGCAGGTGAGACCTGCTCAGGGGCAGGGGCAGGCTTTGGCAGGACCTTGTGTGGAGGTGCTCCATCAGTTTTAATGCATACAATGCGTCTTCAGGTCTATTTCCTTATTTGATCCGTATAATTGCCACAGATGGGGGCAGTCTACACAGTCCTGGAACAGGTCTGCCCCACACAAAGTACAACAGTAGCTTCAACCCTTCCCATGACCAGGCCCCATGGCCCGCACACTTGATGGGAAACAGCAATTCTTGGCTGGATTGGTTCATCCACTGGGGTCCTACCTCATTTTCCCCACCCTGAATGGCTGCCCTGGCTGAGACTCTCTGCTCTTGCTCTACCCCTTCCCTCACCCATCTTCCCTCACCCACTATCACACCAGGGGTTGGGCCTGTCCCTAGACCCTCGATAATTGGCAGAGGCCCTGGATGCAAACAATTCACTACATTGGGTCTTTAGTCTGGCTTTCATCTTTTTCTCAGCTCATAAAGCTTTTTTATGGAAAGAAATATGCCAACTTTTATCTTTAAAAAGCTTTCCTGAAAAAATGAAATTTCATTTTAGATTCAAATTTCTTATATATTCATTTAATCCTTGAGACAGCCCTATGAGGTAGTTACTGCCATTGCCTCCATTTTAACACATTGTTGATGAGTCACAAAAATAACTTGTGTTTTCAGGCTCTGGCTGGTGGCTCAGTGGGTAAGGTGCCGGCCTGCAAACCCAAAGATCGCAGGTTCGATTCCCCAGTCAGGGCACATAACCAGGTTGCAAAGCAGGTCTCCAGTCAGGTCTGTGGCTGGAGGCAGGTGAGACGCAACCATACATTGATGTCTCTCTCCCTCTCTGCCTCTCTCTTTCCCCTCTTTCTAAAAATAATAAATACAAATCTTAAAAAAAAAAAATGTGTTTTCAAGCTCAAATGTTGTTGACCAATAATGAGTTAACTCGTGCTTGCACTTGCGTTAGATTTTGCTATAAAATTGCTGGTCAATGTGTTAATGAACAGATGAATGTAGTTTGCTACATGCGTTCACTTGTATTTGCATTAGATTTTGTATAAACTTGCCAGTCAACAATGTGTTCAAGATGAAGAAACTGAAGTACAGAGAAGTTAATTAACTTGCTCAAGGTCACAGAAACAGAGCAATGGGGCTGACACCCAAATCCAAGAGTCTGGCTTCAGTCTGTGCTCTTAACTGTTGGTGGTGCTCAGAAGAACCTTTACACATCTGGGAAAGTAGTCCCCTCTGAAAAGTCCCCCTCTAGTGGTCTGAGAGCTTGATGCTATCTCATTGTTACAAGTCTCCATGGTTAAAGTTATTCAAGTTTAGCAACAGCCCTTTGCTAGAACAACATCTCTTAATCAGTGGAATTTGTCAAAACAGTATTAAACAATATTTGTTCAATATTGTTTCTAAATGTCAAATGTAAAGATGGTAAGAATTATTCATAGCTTGGGTCACTATTTCAGAGAGGTATGCTTTGTGAGGTTTAAAATATATATACCCAGCCCTGGCTGGTGGCACAGTGGATAAGGTGCTGGCCTGCAAACCCAAAGGTCACTGGTTCAATTCCCAGCCAGGGCACATAACCAGACCAGGTTGCAAGCTAGGTCTCCAGTCAGGTCTATAGCTGGAGGCAGGTGAAAGACAACCATACACTCATGTCTCTCTCCCTCTCTGCCTCTTTTCTTTCCCCTCTCTCTAAAAATAATAAAATCTTTTAAAATAATAAAATTATATATATATATATGTATATATATATATATATATATCTTACAGGGGACATTGTAAAAAAGGATATTAGATTTCTTTTAAAAGTTTCCATTTTGCCCTGGCTGGAGATCTCAGTTGTTTAGAGCAGTGTCCAAATACACCAAGGTTGTGAGTTCAACCCCTGGTCTGGGCACATACAAGAATCAACCGATGAATCCATAAGTGGAACAGCAAATTGATGTTACTCTCTCTTTTCCCTTCCCCTCTCTAAAATAAATGAAAAAAATTAAAATGTTTCTATTTTTGTAAGTGGAATACTTTTACTTGTGTAATTTTAAAATAATCAAACATAATTGGTGGGCACAAGACAGACAAGTGAAAGTTAAGAATATAGGAGAGGGTAAAATCAGGGAACTAACATGCATGACCCATGGACATGAACTAAGGGGGATGGGATTGCTGGAGGGAAGGAAGGTCCTTGGTGGAAGGGAGCAAAAGGAAAAGAAATTAGGACAACTGTAACAGCATAATCAATAAAATATACTTTAAAAAAGAAAAAATAAAATATTTTATTTTTATAATCAATGAAAATATGCCTTCTGTGGTAGACAGCTTCTAAGATGCTCCCTGATGCTCCCCACCCCCTGGTACTTAGATTTTTGTGCAATATCTTCCCTTTGAGTAACTTATTTCTAACCAACAGAATCTTGTAACATAGTGGAGATGACAGTTCTATGATTAGGTTGCGGAAAAGTGTGACTTCTCTCTTGCTAGTACTCTACAATGTTCTTGGTTTGCATGCTTTGATGAACTGAGCTGCCAGGTAGGAAGAGCCCACATGGCAAGAAACTGAAGGTGACCTCCAGCCAACAAACAGCCTTTAAAGAACTGAATGCTCCCAACAAATGAGACCATGGACCCTGGACCGACTCAATCTTGATGGCAACCTTGAGAGATTCCTGACCTACAGAATGGTGAGATGATAAATGTGTATTGTTTTAAAGCACCAAGTTTTAGGGTAATTTGTTATGCAGCAAGAGGTAACTAATAAACTTCCTTTATAAAAGTAATGCATTTTCGAGACACCAAGAAATCATCATACAAACTAATATAAAAATAGAAGATCTAATTTGACTGGCATTAACAAACATCTGAAGTCATGTACAGCAGCGGTTCCCCAACCGTTTTGGCACCAGGGACCAGTTTTGTGGAAGGCAGCTTTCCCCTTTTCCACAGAATTGGGGTCGTGTGGAGCTCAGGCAGTAATGGGAGCAGCAGTAGGATGCAGCTTTGCTCACTCACTTGCCCTTCACTCACCTCTTGCTGTGTGGCCAGGACAGGGTTTGGGTTGGGGACCTCTGATGTACAGTACTGTCACATCCAGGGACGTGGTGGCTCTAGAGTAGGGTTGATAATGTGTTTGTGTGTGTTGAGGGGGGGGGGGCCCTCACAATCAATGCCCCATCTTTCAGGCCCAAAAGTGCCTTAGGACAAGGACAATCTCAAATAGGGCACTTGCAGAGGCCAGGCCTCCCCTGTCAATCCCAGAGGCCCCTGAGAAGAGACCTCACTACCCTACCATCAGACTGTCAACCACAGCAGGCTGGATTCCTCCTTCCATTGTCTTCTCCCATCCCCACCCCCCAGCTCAGAGCCCTGCTCAGAAGGGGAGCTCAGACAATATGGCAAAGAGGCCACTAGATGACCTACAGAATAGAAACAAAAACTCAAAAACTGCATTTCTGTACTCCAGTTTATTCATCTTGGTTCACACTCAACATGCAAGAACTAGACACAAAGTCCCCAGGGTCACTGCTTCAGCCTCACTCTCCACTGCTTTCACCCATCCACCCACTAACGATTGAACTCTTTAGAAATGGTCAGAAAGAATCCCCACATTTTTCAAGTAGAAAGCCTGAGGGCCAGAGGCAGCACCAGTGACCTCCACAGCCCTGGATCTTGTAAGCTGTGGGCTCCCAGAAACAAACCATAGAGCCTGGTTACCTTAGTCCTGGGCTTTCCCTGGAACTCACCAGCTCTCTACATCACAGCTTCTTCAGCTGGAGCCTGTCAATGTTTAAAGGGCCATTAAGTGATGGAAGGGGTATGACTCAGCATCCTAAGAGTTTACAGAGGCAGGGCTGCCACTGCCCACTGCCCACCTTTGAAAGCAGAACTGGGGCTCCTCTGGGCACAGTCTGATTTCAGGGAAACGAACCAATTCAACATCCATTGCCGCTGAAGCCGGAGAGGCATAGCAAGGAGAGGCACAGAGAGGGAAGTGAGATTTTACCCTATATGCAGGCTTATAAGCACACATTCCTTTTTGCCAGAAGCTTAAATCAACCTGGTCTGCAAGTGCTCCTTTGCAGAGGACAGAAGATGGTTTGTGGTTGGTTTGAAACTATTTGGAATTCTGTCTCAGAATTCCCAAACTCCTATTGTTTACAGGATTCTGCCATCACCATTTCCCCATCCCCATCTCCCACATGCCCAGGGCAGAGTTTGAGTGTCCTTCGTCACCCCCAGCTCCCTGATGCCTCCCTGATATTAATTCCCTCATATAAATGACAGCAGGCAATCCTCCTTCCAGGAAGCAGGGTAACCCTGTGGAGAAAAGAGGCTACAGTAGGCCATGGGTAACATAGGGTGTGGATGGATGCCCTACATGTGCAATTGAATATATATTTGCACACACTTGTTCAGGAGTCTGCCTATAAATACACAGGTTCCTAATATACACCTCCATGCTTGCATCTGCACACATCCACCCCTACTTACAGGCCTACACACACAAGAGATCACTCACATACACCTGCCATAAACCTGCACATTCCAACTCACTCATAGACACACACATCTTTTGCCTGTACTGTTGATCCTTGAACAATGCAGGGGTTAGGGGTGCCAACCCCTGAAACAGTTGAAAATCTATGTACAACTTTTGACTCTCCAAAAACTTAACTACTAATAGCCTGCTGCTTACTGGAAGCCTTATTGATAACATAAACAGTCAATTAACACATCTTTTGTATGCTATATGTATTTTATACTGTATTCTTACAATAAAGCTAAAGAAATGTTAATAAAATCTTAAGGAAAATACATTTACAGAACTGTATATATTTACTGAAAAAAATAAAATAAAAAAACCCACATATGTATAAGTAGACCTGTGCAGTTTAAAACTGTGTTGTTAAAGGGTCAACTATATATCCTCACTCATGCACGTATACACACACTATTGGGTACCTGTTCATGCATGAATATAAAAATTTACTCCCTCTTACATACAGGCCATACATATACAGATGGACATACTCACACAGAGGCCTGTGTGAGTTAAGTTAGCCTGTGTGTACGTACAGCACACATAAGCTGATGCACAGGTGCTCATTCACACATGCCTGGCACATGTTGCACATACATACTCACTTATGCTTGCCTGCACTCGTACCAGTTAATAATCATGTACTTGTGTACAACCACACGCATGTCTGCAAACATATACACCCCAGTAGAGGCACACCCTTAACCCTGGTCCTGCGGCCTGGACAGTGCTGCTCTCTGTTGGAAACAGCGGATAAGCTCCTTTCGGTTGTCTAGGATGGTGTCATAGCTCTCCTGCAGGCGGGCCTGCTGGTCAACCAACTGGTGCTGCAGGCCGCGGATCCACTGGAGCAGGGCCAGGCGGCGGTACATGACCAAGTGCACATGGTGCTTCTCCTTCTCCTGCTCTTTGTAGCGCTCTTGAGCCTGCAGCTTTTGTACAGCTTGGGCCACTGAGGGCAGAAGGAAATCTGAAGGGCTAGGGCTTTGAGGGGTCCCACAGGCAGGCTCAGGGCTGCTGCTAGGGCTGTCAATGCTTAGGGAGCTGCTGGCATAGCCATTGTCCTCCAGAGGGGAGCAGACGGTGCCCGCACTACCCATCTTCTCAGGCTCAGCTCTGGGGATCTCCGCCCCCTCCGGTGGGCTGCGGACCTCTCCTTCAAGGAGTCCAGGAGCCTGGAAGGCCTGGTTGTCAGAGGGCAACTTGGAGGAGCTCCTCATCAGGATGGGCTCCACTGGGTCTGGCAACCCAGGCCAGTTCTCATTGGCGTCTTTGGCACTCGCCATGAAGTTGGAGTTGCTGTCCGGTTGGAACTCAGGCTGACATACTCCAGGCGGCGGGCCTCCCGGGAGCTGGCCCCCCTCAGCTACCCCTGGCTGGATGGCGAACATCTGGTCGATAAAGGGGAAGCAGAAGGATGAGTCAGAGCGGGACAGGATGAGGTGCCCTGACTGAGTTGAGGCAATGTAGCTGCAAGGACAAGGCAGCAAGCACCAGCCTGGCTGCGCCTTCTCAGTCCCTTTCCCTGCACTCAGGCAACACCTCCCTCCACGGTTTTCCTCCTCCCTGTGTCTGCTGCTTCTCAGTCTCCTGCACAGGCTTTCCCTCAGCCCTTCGAGGCAGATGGTCTTCTCACGCTAAGCATCTCTCCCCAGATGACCTCACCATCCTCTGCTGTAGCTTCAAGGAGCATCATGTGTTGGTGACTCAGCTCTGCCTGCAGCCCAGACCCGACTGCTGTCTAACTCTGCAACCAACCACATGCTCTTCAAATTGTACGTGTCCACACCAGCTCTCCCTCTGCAGTGGTCTCAGCAAAATGGCTCACTCTCTATTCAGTTCCTCCAGCCAGAAACCTGAGAGTCTCCTGGCTCGCTGGCTCTGCCTCCTTTTCCCATCTCATTGGCCACCAAATTCTGACAATTCTTCCCCTTAAAAACTTGGGGGGGGGGCCCGGCTGGTAGCACAGTGGATAAGGCACCAGCCTGTGAACCCAAAGGTCGCAGGTTCGATTCCCCAGCCAGGGCACATAACCAGGTTGCAAGCCAGGTCTCCAGTCAGGTCTGTGGCTGGAGGCAGGGCAAAAGCAACCATACATTGATGTCTCTCTCCCTTCCCCTCTTCCTAAAAATAATGAAATAAAATCTTAAAACAAACAAACAAAAAACAAAAAACCTCTGTGTGTGTATGAACACACAGGCCATTTCTTACTTGGATTACTAACTGCCCTAGCCTTTTCACTGATCTCTCGGCCTCTGGTTACAAACTTCAATTTAATTCATCACAGCTCCCTAACCTCCTGCTAAACCATTTCCTGGCCGACAAGATGGAGCTTCCTCTGGCTCCTGCTTATGCTTCCAGACTTGCCTCTTGCTGCTCTGCCCCTCCTGCTGCACCAAAGTGCTCAGAGATCTCAGAAATGTGCCACTACTTTCCTCAAATAATTCCCTTGGCCTTCAATACTCTTCCCCTCTTCCCCCATCTAAGGTCTTCCCTTCTCCACCTACCAAATTCTTTTTTCTGCTTTAAAACTCAGCTCTAATATCCCCCGGCCTCTTTAAAGCCATACTGATATCTCCCCACAGCCCCAATATACACAAATATGCACTGCTTCCTTCCGGTCCACACTGCCCTGGGGCCATACTGTCTAATTCACCTTTGTTTCTTTGTTTTTTTTTTTTTTTTTTTTTTTTAAGATTTTATTTATTATTTTTATAGAGAAGGGAAGGGAGAGAGGCAGAGAGGGAGAGAGACATCAATGTATGGTTGCCTTTCACCTGCCTCCAGCTACAGATCTGGCTGGAGACCTGGCTTGCAACCTGGTTATGTGCCCTGGCTGGCCTTTGTTTCTTGCTCCTGGCACATAACTGGTCAGTAAATGTCTACTCAGTTAAAAAAAAAAAGAAGAAGAAGAAGAAGAAGAAGCAAAAAATAAACACCTCCCTTGTAACAGAAGCTTATAAAACTGGTCTCCAGGCCCTGGCTAGTGACTCAGGGGATAAGGCGCTGGCCTGCAAATCCAAAGGTTGCTGGTTTGATTTCCCAATCGGGGCACATAACCAGGCTACAAGCCAGATCTCCAGCCAGATCTGTAACTGGAGGCAGGTGACAGGCAACCATACATTGATGTTTCTCTCCCTCTGCCTCCCTCCCTTACCCTCTCTCTAAAAATAAGTAAATCTTAAGAAAAAACAAACAAACAAAAACAAAAAATAAAACTGGCTCTCTAACTTGATGAAGAACTTCTCTATGTATCCTCTTATCATATTCCCAGGAGTCAGCACGGAGCTGGACACAGAGCAGGTGTCGGTCCATTCCTGGAGCGGGTTGGGGAGAGGGAGGCTGCAGTGGGATAGTTGTGCTCAGGGAGAGTAGCCGAGGGCTGCTGCTGGCTGCTCAGGGCTGGAAGAGCTGAGTTCAGATCCTTCCTCTGCCCAGGAGGACTAACTCCCTGCTGACAAGTCTGTTAGACCTTACCCCATTCCCTCCACACATGTTAGACTACCTTGTGTCCCTGCCCCTAGCTTGCTCCGTCTGGATGCCCTGGGGGGAGGGCGTGCGATACTATTTTTTCCTCCACGATCATCAGCTTCTACCAAACTCAGGGGCTCAATTACAAGAGGTGTCAACTGACCACATATTACTAGAATTAGAAAATTCAGGTATCAATAAGACTGAGGGATAATGTGACAGGGACCCTCGTCACATCCAGTGGTGGGCAGAAGTCCGGGGTGGGGAGGAGGTGGTGTATGGATAGTCCCTTTATAACCTACAAACTCCCTGCTACGCAAGGCGGCGCCTCGTGATCTTCCCCGCCCAAATGTTTTCTTTTTCCTAAACTTGGGCGGTGCCATGAAAGAAGCTGGGATGCGGCGGGGGTGGTGTCACAAACCACGGGGTTCCCAGAGATGGTAAAATGGGAACTCAGACACCCCAGGATCAGGTTTCCCTTCAAGCTAATCTGCAATTTGGATGGGGAGACTCAGCGTTCCTTCTTGCCAAGCCTTGCCGGAGAGGGAGAAGACGGAGGAGAGGGCCCAGCCTTCCTTCTCTAATCTCCCCGTAGGAGGCAGTGTGCGGGGGTGGCGATTTCCCTCCCAGCCCAAGAAACCCCTGCGGCTGAGCTCCAAACCCTCCCCTTAAGGCCAGACTCACGGCCTGGAGGCGCGGGTCCCAGCGCTGCTCTGCTTCCACGGGCCGCACCGCAAGGACTCAACCCTCGGGGCAGGGTGAGGGCTCTCTTGGCCTGGGAGTCCACGCGGGCTGGCGTGGGACGTAGGATCCCGAGCTGATCTCCTAGCCCCTGGCGCCGCCGACTGCGGAGCCCGGCAGCGTCTGCGCGTGGGGCGTGGCGGCCTGGCCCACGTGGGCCGGTTTGGTTTTCCGCAGAGCAGCTCGTGCCCCCCCACCCCCTGTGCCGGAACGGCCTGCCTGCCTGCCTTTGCCTTCCGCCTTCAGCAGCCTTGACCGAGGCCTTGCAGGTCGTTTTATTTCCTAACTGCATTCACGGGGAGCCACTCTGATTGGCCTGCCTCACTGCAGACACAGTGACATTTTTGAAATGAAAATCTGATCATGTCGCCACCCTCCTGCCTCTAACCTCTCAATGGCTTCCCCCCTGCAGGTGAATGCTGGAGGCAGCCGCCTCGGGGCTCTGAGCACCCTAAACTGGCTCCCGCTGCCGCGGGGGGCTCCACCCTTGCAGTTGGGCCTGGCGCTCCTTCTGCTTCTGCACACACTGTACCCTCCCCTGTTTTAGATTTCTTCTCAGATCAACCTTTTCTGACCCCTTTTATATTATCCCTGGACACTTTGTTCCTTTTCTTCATAGCATCTATCACAGTTTGAAATTATGTATTAAATTCTTTTTTTTTTTTAAGCAAGAAGAAACATCAATTTGTTGTTCCACTTATTTATGCATTCTTGTTTGCTTCCTATATGCGCCCTGACCCGAGATCAAAAGCACAACATTGGTTCATTGGGATGACAGGGCACTAACCAATTGAACTACCAGGACCAACATTATGTATTCATTTTGTGTTTAGTCATTAAAGTCACTTATGAAGGCTATGTTTTTAAGAGGAGAAAGAAAATCTGCTCTGGGACAGGCATGGGGCTACTGCCAGCCCCAGGTGGCTTTCCATGGGACAGAGAGTAAACACCTCAGTTTTTACTTACTGAAGCCTGACTCCCTCACTCTCTTCTTCCTTGAGGCAACATAGGGTTTAGGGGCCCAGTTTGCTATTAAAGAAAACAGACAAATTGCTGGCTTTAATGATAAAATAAGAAAGCACTGGCTGGTGTTACCTTAAGGCTCCTTGAAATAAGTTCCCCAGAATGAAGACTAGGACAAATTTAGCCTTCAGGGCACATGAGCTTCCAGGAGGTCCCTTCCACACCCGCATTTTACTGAATAAGCTATTCAGTTGTCTATACCTTCCTCATGTACTGCCCCACCCCATTTCAAAACTAAACTAACATGGATTCATTATTGAATCATAATACATTTAAAAGACCACATCTTTCCCTCATCCCTTTCTTTTGCTTTTAATGAGGAAGAAGTCAACTCTGACCTTCACACTGGGGCATCCTCTTCCAGTTTCAACTTGATTCCAACTCACCATTCTGCAACCTAGCGACTAAATACAAATTAAATCACACCAACCAATCCTATATACAAAAATATGGGAAATGAGAGAGGGGGAAAATGCCATTTTATGATTATGACAACTCCTATTTTAAGAGGGAAAAGGAAATAAAGGAAGAAGGCAAAAGTAACTTAAACTTGGGATACTCCCCCAGATTGGGATATACAGGTGGAAACCTCAGCCTCATTTCCATTGTACATCAGGTCCTAGGTCAAATTAGTCTTCCCTTTTTCTTTATCTACTGTAAGTTCACCTTGCCTTCAGCAACAGTTTTATTACTTATGAAGAGACCCAAATCCTCACTTCTAAAGTTTCTGACCTTTGGTGGTCTGCAGTTATGCAGACCTTCCCATGCTATTCAGCCATAACATCATCTGATTGTTTGATGGGCCCAGAACAGCTTTTCCTTCAGCTCTGTCTGCCCGAGCTCTAACCACACGGATTAAACGAGAGTATGCTTGCTGAGTCCAAGGGTAAGACTGCCCACTCCCAGTGAGTCAGTCACAGTTCTTCTCTGGGACTTTCTGACATGAAATTAAAGGAATACAAAGCAGGGAAGACATGAGCCCAGCACTATAGCAATCACATTCCCTGGCAAGTGAAAGTCAGTTTGTAGGAGGAGAAAATGATGCTGACACACAGAAGCAGAGACAAAAGACAGAGTCCTGGTGATGTTCCAGTCCCAGCTTCCTGAGTCCTTTGTATACCTTCCAAGAAGGCCCTTGTTTTGCCAAGACTAACTTGAGTGGGATTTCTTTCATTGGCAATCAAAAGAACCATGATTAATAGAGCACCCCTGTGTCCCACTCATGCACCTCTTTGTCCTCATTAAATAAAAGCAGCTCTATTTGCCCTTGATGGCCATTATCAGTCCAGCCTATACAGTGACCTCCTATCTTCTATTTTCCTAGTTTTATGAGGAGCTTGAAATGCAGTGGAATCACCTTTGTGTTCCCTGGAAAGAAACGTTCCTCCCTAGATGCTAAAACCCTCTGGCCTGCAGAACCTACAATGTCAATGTCAGACATTGACGTTGAGAAACTGAGAAAGTCAGTTGGTACAATCATGTAAGGTGCCACACCTACCTCTCTCTCTTCATATGTGTTATGGCTACAAAAGACAAAGAATTATAGATTGATTGTTGATTTAGAGTCTGTACTGTACTCAGCAGAGAAGCATCTAACCTGGCAGAGCTGAGTCATCAATTGTTCATTCCATTGTTCTATAAAGCTAATTGTTCTAAGTAAAATAATACCCGTTTAGCCCTGGCTCAGGTGTGGCTCTGTTGGCTGGAGTGTGTCTTGGACCTGCCCAGGTTGCAGGTTTGATCCCTGGTTGGGGTGCACATGAGAAGGCAACCAATCAATGTCCCCCTCCCGCCCTTTTTCTCTCCAAAAGCAATGAAAAAAAATGTCCTTGGGTAAGGATAAAATAATTAAATAACATGATACCAGTTCAGTCCAGTGAATTCAGTCAGCTTCAGTGAAAGGCATCAGATTGAAGCTGAAGGATAAAGTGGGTGAAGAGGTGAAAGGACTTGACCACCATTCCCAAGAGCTGGGGGCAGCAGGGAAAGAACAGGAAGCCCCTAAATATTCCACACCAGAACAAAGCATAGACTCCTAATCCTAGAGTACAAGCCACTTCGCTTCCTGCTTCATTCTCTTTTCCTGAACTCCTATCATCTGTCAACATCTTCACATGGCTTTGGGAACTTTGGCAAATCAAATCATTTTAACTTTCTTTCTTTCTTTCTTTCTTAAATGATTTTAGTCATTATTTTATTTATTTATTTTTATAAATTTTTTTTAAAGATTTTATTTCATTATTTTTAGAAAGAGGGGGAAGGGAGAGAGGCAGAGAGGGAGAGATACATCAACGTATGGTTGTTTTTCACCTGCCTCCAGCCACAGACCTGACTGGAGACCTGGTTTGCAACCTGGTTATGTGCCCTGGCTGGGGAATCGAACCTGTGACCTTTGGGTTCGCAGGCCGGCACCTTATCCACTGTGCTACCAGCCAGGGCTTAGTCATTATTTTAGAGAGAAGAGCAGGGAAGGAGGAAGAAAGGGAGAGAAACATTAATGTATGGTTGCTTTTTACCTGCCTCCAGCTACAGACCTGGCTGGAGCCCTGGCTTGCAACCTGGTTATGTGCCCTGATTGGGAATCGAACCAGCGAGCGACCTTTGGGTTCACAGGCAGCACCTATCCACTGAGTGACCAGCTAGGGTCTAACCTTTTTATGTTAAATGAAGTTAATATGCCATGAACATTGTTAAATAACATTGTAACATGAATATCCTTAGTTGGGCTCCCAAGACCAGAAGGCAACCAATTCATGTGTATAGCCCTGAAGGACCTTTGAAGTACTAGAGAACCCTTAAGGCAGATTAGAGGGGAAATCATTCCCAAGAATTATTAGCTCATCCTGGGGAAGGCTTACAAAGCTAGTGACCTAGATGTTTTGTTTATCCATTTCTCCTCTGTCTCTTAAAGGTAAAGTGTGATTCTAGTCTATGGAGAAATTGGTGTGATCACGTTAGGTAAGAAAGGTCCATACTCTACCACCAAAATGGCTGTTTCCTCAGCTGTAAAATGAGAGGGACATACATCAAATTCGAAGTTAAAAAAAATCGTTTTAAGGCTTGGAGTCTTTCATTTTCAGGCAAATATTTCTAATATGCTCAGTTTGAGATCTCCTCTCCCCACCGAACCCTTCATCCTAAACAGCTCTTGGGGGGCTCCCAAGAAGCTTTCTAAAGCTGGGACAGTTTCAAATCCACTGTACCGCATGATCCTAGAAGATGAGTCCTGCTGCAACCCTTCCCTTCCACTTCTGAAGGAAAAAGGGGGAAACTGAGGGGTGTTTTGGAGCTCTTAGAAGAATAAAATAGACTCCTTCTCCCCAAGGCATCCAATGGTGTCTTCCAAACCTCTCCCACCAGATCAGAAAAGTTAAATCCAAGGTTCCAAGGCTGTTTGAGGACCCCAGAGCCCACAGCAAAGGGAGTGAGCTAGACAGAAAATCTGATGGGAAGGAGAAATGAGAGAAGGGGTGCCTGTTCCACCCCCTTCCTAGCAGCTGCCTCTGTGGGCTCCATAATCCCCATGCCCTCTCCCCCACTCCATCCTCTGGCCTCCCACCTCTCCTCCACCCACCCCATTCATCAGTAGGAGGGCTCAGTATCAGCACAGCCTTTCAGGGCCTGACAGGTCCTTTCTGGGTGCCCCCCACGTGTAACCACTTAACCTGTAGCACAAAGAACCAGCCTGAATGGGCTTGGAGCTGGTGGCTCGTGCAGAGGGGGAAGCCTCAATAGGATTTGGGGAGCTGGGTGTATAAACCGCTTTGCTCCAGCAGCTCTCAATGGAGGAGCTGGAGTCCGGGCATGTGCCGAGAGGAGGAGCCCAGCAGCTGCATCCCGCCCCTGAACAATGATTTATTCATTCTCCTGGCACACACAGAGAACACGGGCTGGGGGGCTGGGGGAACCTTGCCCCACAAATTGCCCTTGGCCTCAGCTGATTCCCATGGCAAACATCCTGGTTGTAATTTATTGGCTAAAACCTGCCCTTTCTCTCCCCCATAAGGAAGTAGAGTACATTATGGGAGGCCCTTAGGAGCCTGAAGGTCAGGCAGGCAAACTTTGAATTGGGTCCATCTCATCTCAATCCTGCTCTCTATGAAGGCTTTAGGTTTTTCTCTCATCCATTAAGGGAAAAAAAAAAAAAAAAAAAAAAATGTCACCCAGGGAAACTGACATATTAAAAAAAAAAAAAAAAAAAGAGGAAGCATTTGGACTGTCTCAGGACTACCTGGGGTAGAGGGTGGGGTAATAAGAAAGGAGCAGGGAGTTGGGGAACTTGGCCTGGAAATAACTGACAGGTAACTAGAATGCAATCAAGTCTTGCTACATGAGTTAACAGCCAAATTTGCTGTCCTCACTCCTCTCTCCTGCCCCCACCCTCTAGCGATGTCCGGCTCCAATTTCTGGAGGAATCTTTGGGAGAACTTTAGGACTAGGGGAGAGAATGATGACAGGTAAACAAAGGTACTAAAACCTGCAGATTAAAAGAAAAATGTTGGGTGGGTTGGTAGTTTCAAGAAGCGAAACTGTGACAAGAATAAATGTGTTTTGCCCTCTCGCCTTCATACTTCATGTCACCAGGGCCCGATCACACAAAAAATCATCATAATAAATAAAACTAAAAATCAATAATGTTAGTAGAACAGGGAGAACTGGATTGAAGTGACCATCCTCAGACTGGCCCCTGGGCCTCCTGGCCCGAAGCTCATAATTACCTTGTCACATAGAAAACAAATCTATTGTGGATGGTAAGTGTGGTGGGTTAGGAGATTCTGGGTAAGGAATTTGCCCAGCCAGAGGGAGGGAAGGGGGTTGCAGTAGGAAGATAGATTGGCTTTTGGTGCTGTAGGTGACGAGGGTCAAGACTGACAAAACTAAGGCCTAGACAGTTTCAGGAAGCCTTCTTCCCTTAGACAGGAAGGTGGACAACACTAAGGGAGATCATCAGCCTGCCTAATACTGAAACTGGTGGTGGGAAAAGGCCCCAGCCCACTCAGCGGAGCCTCAGGAGGGAGGGTTGCTTTGCTACTGCTGCCCTCTGGTGGACATAAAAAGGAATCACCAACACCTCCTGTGTTGGCAACAAATACTGGAAACTGCAAAGGGATCTGTCTTTTCCTGTCCTAAAGCCTTGGCCACGGACTAGCACACTCCCAGGCTGGATTCTCCAGGAAGCAGATGTAGGCAGTTTAGCATGCAGGATGTTTATTAAGAAGCATCTTTTGGATCAACATCTGCGGCAGGGAGGGGACATGCCCAAGAGAGCCTCAGTGGACCCCTAGGGGAGCTGGGAAGCTAGAATGGCCCATCAGAATTGTCTGGAAATGAGCGGAGATGGCCACGTGTTTACCTCTGTTGTCATTGGGTGTGGGCTGTGCTGAAAAGGGGCATGACCTTGGGCAAGGAGTTCTCTGCCACTGATGCCAATCCCCAAAGGGGCCAGTTGCTCAAGCCGGTCTTCAGACAGCGCTCCCAATAGCTGGGCCAAGGCCTTCATTGAAGGGGGGTGGGTGGTACAACACGGGGTTTACCCCACACACCACAGATACTCATTCAACATGAGTTAAATGGATGACAGGGTAAAATCATGTCTCAGGCTCCAGGCTCAATGAGACAGCCCTTAAGTCTTATTCAAGCTGTTAGACATCGATGTTTGGAATTGGTCATTCATTCAGCAAGCGCTCACTGAGGTTTACTGTGTGCTAGGTCTGGCAGCAGACACTGTACAATTCTTTTTTACTTAATCCTTACCACTGTGGTGCTAGTATTAACTCAGATTATTCAGATGAGATCAAGTTATTAAGTGGCTTTCACAGTCCAATGACACTTTTTAAAAAATAACACAATGGGACAAGAGCTATGGCTGCTTCCAGATTCCTCAGGCCAGAA
Organism: Noctilio leporinus; assembly: GCA_004026585.1. Lineage (NCBI taxonomy): Eukaryota > Metazoa > Chordata > Mammalia > Chiroptera > Noctilionidae > Noctilio > Noctilio leporinus. The sequence goes on from PVIW01002309.1 coordinate 158,407, forward strand.
AGGGTCAGTCTTGGCTCTGTTCTGTGTGTGCATGTGTGTATGTACAGATGGGTCTCTCTCTACTTTCAGCCAGAACATTTCCTCTCATGCAGCCAAGAGTCACACCTCCATTGCCTCCTGCTTCAGTTCCTTCCTAATAACACTGCTGCCCAGAATTAACAAAACCCCAGGCTTTAAACATTGCTGGTTGTAACTACACAGCTAGCTCCTTCACTGGATATTTAAGGGAGGGACAATCCTTAATCCCCAGGGTTCTTTAGCATCTGATCATCAGAAAGTTCTAAAATGGTAAATTTTCCCCTCAATGTCTAACTGTTATAATTGTTGTGGTTGTTTTGGGTTAACATCGAAGGGACAGAAGTGAAGGTCTCTGCTTCAGAAACCTCTGTACCTTGAGCCTCTTGCTAACCCAACTGGTTCTGTAGGAGGCAAGGTGGAGAGAGAGAGAAATCTGTCAGCTGCTGTTCTATTATAGCCCTGACATGTTCTTATCCTTGGCCAATTAAACCTTTCAGCACTCCCAGCCACCAACATAAAGCTTTTAGTTTTCTCATTTAGGCTCTAATCATCAAGAACTTGGAGGAACAGAAGGGGGAGGACTTGGGTATCATGGAGCAATTTCTGGGTCTGACTATAGAGACATAAAGCACCCTCAATATTCCTCACCCCCTCCCAACTACACACACACACACACACACACACACACACACACACACACGCCTTTCCGCCTAGGCCCTCAGAACCTAATTTTTCACATTTGGAAAACCCAGATGATATTTTTTGCCTGGGTCCATCTGGTTTCCAAATAACCTGTCTATTTGATAAATAACATAAGTTAAATTAGACAAGACAAACAAAGAGAGGGGTGGGCAGTCAGCTTTTTTTCCTTCCCTCAGCCTTTGAGGAAAAGAGACAGGGGATAAAAAAAATCTGCATCACAACTTATTCCCAACCAACTCTGCCCCAGCACTTTCTACTCTTTAGACTGGGCCCAGTGATGCTCCAGCCTGAAGCTGGGAGCTGCCTCTTCACTCCCACCTCTGGCTCATCAGCCATCAAGAATGCTAGACTATGGTTCATTCTAAAATAAAGGGGAAGAACTCAGGCATCCAGCTCCACAGTTTCTGCCATTCACCCTTAGGCTGTAGTTACTTCAAATACCCTTTTCCCATTATATATCCCGCCACAGGGAAGAAGTAGATCAATAAACTGAAAATGAAAAACCTTTAAGGTGAGAGAAAAGAGGACAGAAAGAGGGAATGGAAAGGATGTGGATAGTATAAGACCAAGACAACACAACCTGTAGGGACAGAGACATCTGGCACCTAGGTATCAAAAGGTAAAATCCCAGGTGACACTGGCCATATACAAGACTGCACCTATTTTCCCAGCTCTCTGCGAGAGTCCAGGCACACAAGCAGCTGTCTGGCCAGACCACTCTCACAAGTCCCAGCACTTAGCTAGCCACCACTGGTCCTGAGGTGGGTCCCTGGGCCAGCAGTTGTGGAGACTGGTGAGGCTTGGCCGCTCCTTCCCACTGTGCCAGACCCTTAATGGGCATCAGCACCAACCTTTCCCCAGCAGGGGCTAGCCAGCATTGGCTCAGCCTCAGTCATGTCACATGAATTTGTTCCTTGGATCCTAACTGTACCCCTCTGAGCTAAACCCGGCCATTTTACTTCAGCCTTATTTTCCAGTTTAGAAAAAAGTTAAAAGAGAATGACTTTTTCAAGGTCCTGTTACCTGTAAGTTGCAGAGCAAGAACTGAAGGTCTCCCTTAGCAACAACCTTTATTCTACCCACCCAAGAAAACTTCTTTGTAGGCCATTCAGCTCCAAGGTTTTCACCATTAGCTCTTCCAGGCTTCAGATCACTCATTGCTCAAGAGATACTTGGGTATATGCCAGGTATGACACTACTCAAAGCATACCTGTTTAAACAAAACAAATACAGTCTCTGCTTTCACAGAATTAAGTCTAATGGGGAAGAAAGACCTAAACAAACATTAAGGTGGCAAATGATGATTAAAAACAACAAGAACAACAAAAAAAGAAATTGTAAATCTATGTTACCTAATTAAAGGGGTGGTAACAGAAGTCAGTCATCTCTGAGGAACTTAGATCTATGCTAACATCTGGGGAATTGTGTTAGCTGGAACAAAGGAAGGTGGCAAATGGATTTCAGGAAAACAAAGGACACTCTGGAAAGCCCTGAAGCTGAGTGTATTGTAAAGGGAAAGAGTGGATAGGAGGGTAAAAGGCAAAGCTGTACCACAGAGGGCCTTGTAGGTGATGAGGAGTTTGAACTTAATTTTGATCACAATGGAAGACTTTGGAAGGTTTTAGGTGGGGGAGTGGCATTTTCTAGTTTGTGTTCATACAAAGGTCACCCTCTAGCAGCTGTGCACAGGTTGTACAGAAGGGAAGCAAAAACAGGAATGGGGAGATCAGGAGGCTACTATAGTAAGTACCCTGGAAAGAAGTTATGGAATCTTGGAAAAGGCTACTGGCTACAGAGCTAGAAGAAGTGAGCTGACTTAAGATGTAATTTGAGCCCAGTTGGTTGGGTGTTGTCCAGCAAACCGAGAGGGGTCACTGGTTGATTCCTAATCAGGGCACATGCCTGGGTTGGGGGCCAGGTCCCTGGGTGGGAGCATTTGGGAGGCAACCGATTGATGTTTCTCCACATACCAATGATTCCCTTTCTCCCTCCTTTCACCTCACTCTTAAAAAATAAATAAATAAAAAAGCCCACTTCGCCTCCCCATTCAAGAGTCCCCCTCCCAGGAGTGGAGCCCTCCCAAGGGCCCCTCTCCCATCCTCCAGCCCAAAAAAATTTTTTTAATTAAAAAAAAATTGATGTAATTTGAAAGTAGAAATAACAGGATTTAGAGATTGTTTGACTATTTGACTATGAGGATAAGAAAGGTGTCAAGCCCTGGCTAGTGGCTCAGTGGATAGGTGCCAGCCTGCGAACCCAAAGGTCACTGGTTTGATTCCCAGCCAGAACACATAACCAGGTTGCAAGCCAGGTCTCCAGCCAGGTCCTTAGCTGGAAACAGGTGAAAGGCAACCATACATTGATATTTCTCTCCCTGTCCTCCTGTCCCCCTGCTCTTTTCTCTAAAAATAATGAATAAAATCTTTAAAAGAAAGTGTCAAGAATGCCCTTGAGCCCAAGTAGGTGTGGCTCAGTTGGTTTAAGTATCATCCCATAACCAAAGGGTTGCAGGTTCTATTACTGGTCAGGATACATACCTAGGTTTCAGGTTCAATCCTGGTCTGGGGGAGAACAGTCCCAGTCTATGTACAGGAGTCAACCAATCAATGTCGCTCACAACAATGTTTCTCTCTCTTCCTCTCTCTCTAAAAGCAATGAAAAAAATATCCTTGGGTGAGGATTGAAAAAAAAAAAAAAAAAGAGGAATAGCTTTTAGTTATAAAATAAGTAAGTGATGGGGATCTAACTTACAGCAGGGCAACTGTTAATAATAGTTAATAATACTCTACGGTATGTTTCAAAGTTGCATGCCCTGGATGGTGTGGCTCAGTGGACTGAGTGCCAGCCTGCAAACCAAAAGATTGCCAGTTTGATTCCTGGTCAGGGAGGGTGCATGCCTGTGTTGTGGGCCAGGTCCCCGAGGTACTTGATTGATGGTTTTTCCCCTTTCTTTCTCCCTCCCTTCCCTTCTCTCTAAAAAATAAATAAAATCTTAAGAAAAAAAAGTTGGTAAGGGAGTAGATCTTAAAAGTTCTCATCATAAAAAATATTTTGTAACTATGCCACAAATGTTATTTAGACTTATTGTGGTGATCATTCTACAATATATATGTCATTATGTCATACACCTGAAACTAATAGTTATACTTCAACATCAACAAAAGAAAATCCTTTCAATTCAAATCTGAAGACATAAAATGAAATAAAGAACAATGGCCATCAGATTTCCAGCCTGAATGACTGGGCGTGTGGAGGTACCTTTTACTGAAATAAGAAATGCAGAAAAAGAGCAGGTTTTTGGTGGGGGGGAGGATCACATTTTTAAAGATGTTAAGTTTGAGGATCTTATGAGATAACAGGCCTTTAAGAAATGGTCTGTAAAACATGCTGCTGTTGTGACATTGGCAATTTACATGACATAATGCATTCACATCCATTTTCCAACTTAAGCTTCACAGCAACTCAGACGAGCATGAACTACCATCCTCATTTTATAGATATAAATGAAGTATCTGAAAGGATGTGCAATAACGCTTACCTTGGACCCATGGCTGCCAATCAAAGGGCTGTAAAAAGCGGTACCATTTAAGTCAACCCTCCTCAACCCAAACCATCTGGCAAATTAAGTTGATTAATTTCACTGGCATTGAGAGGCCAGTAAGGGACAAGTGCAGCAGCCTCTCACTCTAGACCCAGGGGGCTTCCCTTGGAGACACCCCAAAAACAAAATGCTCTTCAACATTAGAGAGGCACTGACATAAAAATGAGCATTCAATCTGGACAGAAAATCCTGCCTCCAAAGCATTGATTTATTGAAAAACTACATACATATTAAAACATCTTTACATACATTTCCCCCATAAGATTACAAATATACAAACATAAATTCTGTCAAAGTCAGCATCTTGTGTATTAGAAACAACTGGAGAAAACCGTGTTCCCCACCTGTTAATAAAAAATTGGCACAATTCATCCAATTTCCCAAGTCCAGCTCCTGACACTGACACCACATTATTCACATGGAATGTTTTTCCAAAGCAGCAGTGATACTCAGTTCTAAAAAAAATCTGTCTAAAATATGAGCGCCTCATGGTATTTTAGGGGAACTCAGGAGTGATGGCAATTCTTTTAACAATATTTTTATTCAACTCCAGGATGGTCTTCTCTGAAAATAAGTAATGAAGTATTAAATTACCCTCTGACTGATACGACCAAAGCACTCCACCAAGCTGAACACAATAACTCAAGGTTATATATATTTTTTGTCAGGATAAGAAGGGAGGCCCTTGAGCAAGTGTTTCAAATTGAGAATTTAGTCCCAGGAGAGAGCTCTCTGTCCCATGGGATATGTCATGTAGACAGACTGCTGTAACCCGTTATCTTCATCCCCATATACCAGAAAATTGGGACCAAGGTCTTTCTAAGTTGGGTACCAGTTTGAGTCCTTATTACAAAGGAAGCAAAGGCTAACTGGACACTTGGGGCTGTCTTGGGAAGAGGCATACAGGAAAATGGAAGGCACAAGGCTAATGAACAGCCCAGCTGTTTGCCTATGAATCTCTTTCGCTGAGTCCTGGTCACCCTGGTACAGATCTCAGGGGTATGAAGGAGTCATGCTGGTATTGACATTCACTGCTTTCTGTGTTTCTGTAATGCCACACTTTTTCCTCCTCCTCCTCCTCTAAGCACTCATTCCACAGAGGTATCAACACAGCAAGCTGCTAGGATAAAATATCAAGTACTTTTTGAAAGAAGTAAGTCTTCACCCAAGTGTCCCATGAGTCAATGTGGTAAATACTGCAGAGTTAAGAACAGTGGCCAACCCAGGAAATAATACTAAGAAAGGAAAGAGATGTCCAGAGCCAGGAAGTGGAAAGAACTGGAATCTCTGTTGGCAATCTTAATGCACTGATTATGAAGGACAGGAAGAACCATCCACATGAGCATCAATTCCAACTTTCAATGCCAGAAGTTCTCGAAGTAGGTGCTGGCACCCCTGATGGAGTTAGCTTTCCAAGTATCTGAAGATGCTTTGCTTCAATCCTGAAGTGCTATCACCTGTTTTGAGGCGCTTAGGTGAAGGAGTTCTCATGAAGGATGGACCCTTTCTCCTCACCTATAGAGCAGAGAGATAGAGTCAGGCCAGCTCAAGACCCTCAAACAACTGCTTGCTTTCAATGAGCTCTTCAGCAACTCAAAGTTAAATCATAGATGATGAATAACAGGAAATAAAAAAAGACAAATAGAAGCTTTCCAGGTAAGTTTTAAAACTGATTACCTATTGGGGGTAGGAATCCCCTGGTGCCTTATTGAGGACTGTAAGATTAAGACTGCGGCATAAGCCTTTAAGCTAGAAATATATTTTTTAAATTAATAATGAATGCAATTCTGCTTTGGAAAGCCATGGAATCATTTTTCAAATTCCTTACCTGAGGCCGAGATGATTCCTTTGCTGCCTCAGCCTTGACAGGAGAAAGTGTATGGAAGACAAAGTTTCTTGAATTTCGGGGAGCACTGGGGTTGAGGTCAGCGAGGGCAGCTAGTTTCTGAAGTACAGCTTTGGGCTGGTTTAGCAGCGAGCCTGTCTTCCGCTGAGGAAAGAAGAGTCATCTGGTATCAAACTCCAAGTGCCAAAGAAAGAATGGGAAGTCAATTTCTCCCTGCCTCCCCAGGTACTGAGGGGACAGACTCCAACCCCACCCAGTAGAAGAAAAATAGCAGGGTACTTTGCCATCTACTTCCATTTCCTATAACCATCTCCCTCCCCTAATGAGAGTATTCCCTCAACTTGACCTGGACCTTTATAACATTGCAGATCATGATGCAACGAACCTGGTGGGCACTTCCCGGTCTGATGGTTTCAAAAGGATTCCTGAGTAAAGACACTGATTCTTGAATAACCACAGTGCGATTGGCTAAAAAGAAAAAAAAGAAGCTTGTTCTGGGCAAAATTGGGCAGAGTACTTTTAAATCTAAACAAACCAAGAAGCCTTGAATTAAACCAATCAACTAAGCTGTACGAACTCCGCTTATTTCACAATGGTGACTTGAAACTAAAGCAGGTGGCTACAAGAGGACAGACAACCAAGTTGAACTTACTGACTAATCATTAACAGAAATAAGAAAAACCAAGAATGGTATAAGTGTGGAGTACTGTTTCAGAGCCTTAGCTCTGGAGTTAGATATATCTGGGTTCAAATTCCAGCTCTAACACTTAGGTATTTAATTCTGGGCAACTAAATAAAAAATACAGAATTCACACCTTTGAACTATCTTAGAATATAAAGCAAAACCATCTACCTATACTCCTAAGTACAATACCCCCGGCCCAATAGACTAAAACCCAAGAACAACGTCTCTCCTCACCACTTTTAGACATTAGACAGAGGTTCATGACAAAGCTACGACAGCCCCTGAAGGTTGGAGTCACCTCTAAGGCTCCTGCACTAATACTCTAGTGAACGAGACCCTGAGAAAGACCAAGAGCTCACCATTTTTCTGCAGCGCTTTTGCAGTAACTTTTTTAGCCAGCATCATAAACTGACTGTCTTCCCCAATTTCTTCTTCTTCTTCAGTTGCAATTTTCCCCTGCTGTGCCTCAAAAATAAAAAAAAATCACACAGTATTAACAGAAGTCTACAATTCCCCCAAGTAGTTGGCACAGCCTGGATTATGAAGCTAAGGTACCTATGATATCATTTAAATATATATATTTAATATATACACATATAGACAAACATAAAGAAATGGCAACAGTAAACCTCAAAACACAAAGGAAAATTCAAGGATTAAAATTCCTTGAATTTTGAAGCTATCATACGTAACAAGATAGGTAGGTGTCTAGGTCCTCTCCTCGTACACTAGGGGTCAAAAGAGATGAATTCCTCACAAACTTCTTACCTGGTCCCGCAGCCACTGCTCTCTTTGAATTCGTTCCTTTCTCCATCTGGCTTCTGTCTCATCAAGCTGTTCTTCTACCTGTTCATCATCAGAGTCTCTGTGGAACAAGTCCATCTGGGAAGCATCATCTAAAGCAAAGAGTTAAGGCTATGAGCATTTTGCAATTCCCACAGGAGGAGGCCTGGACAGACACAAATGAATTCTTATCATTTACAATATACTGACCCAAACTTTCCCCATCCACTAACAGAAGATAAAGGTTACAACCAAGTCCTCCATAACAGCCTGCTATGGTTTTCATTTCCATTTGTCATTTTAAACTGGACAAACGTGCATGTTATACCACTTGCTTCTAAAGGTGACAACCACCCTGACTGGTGTGGCTCAGTGGGTTAGGTGTCCTTCCACAGAGTGAAGGGTTGCCCATTCAATTCCTGGTCAGGGCATATACCTGGGTTGCAGGCCAGGTCCCCAGGGTGGGTGTGTGAGAGGCAACCTATTGATGTTTCTCTCTCTCGTTCTCCCTCCCTTCCCCATTCACCATAAATAAAATCTAAATAAATAAATAAATAATAAAGGCAACAACCAAGATACCTATGTTTTTCCATCGGAATTTCCTCATTCGTCCAGGGCCATCACTGTGCAAATCCCCATCAGCAAGGTACCTCTCTTGATATAAACGTAGCTGCCGCTTATCATCATCCAACACTGTTTTCCTATAACAAGAAAAGTATGGTGTTCAAGTCAAGCATCATTCTTGCTGGCTATAGGGCCCACCTTACCTACCACATACCCCATTGCTCAGAAGGGTCTATTGGGATACTAACATGTGTATTTTCTTGACTTGATTCTGTAGTTCCTCATCAGAAGGAAGTACTTCATCAATTACATCCTCTTCATATTCATCAATCTCTTCCCCATCATACTCATCTTCACTTCCCACATCACTCCCTGACACCTCTGCCTCATCCTCCAGGTATTTCTTCAGTCTCCTAGAAAGTAATTTTGAAGAACAGAAAATGCAACAATGAATGCACACACAGGGAAGCAATGAGGCCCTGGCTGGGTAGCTCAGTTGGTTAGAGTATTGTCCCAATCAGCCAAGGTTGCAGGCTTGATCCCAAGTCAGGGCACATACAAGAAGCCACCAATGAATGCATAAATAAATAAAACAACAAATCAAGGTTTCTCTCTCCTCCCCAATTCTCTATCTAAAAAAAAAAAAAGAATATGGAAGCAATGAGGAAAGCAGAACATAGAGCCACCTCTAATAATAATAATGTTTAACTTTATAATAACAATTTTTGATAATACCTAAGTCTATCATTTCATAACACTATGTGCCAGTAATTGTGCTTTACAGACATCATTGCATTATCTCAGGAGGAGGCACTATTATTCCAGTTGATTTATAGTTGAAGGAACTGAGACTCAAGAGATTCTGGATGATGAACATTTTAATTTAATCTTTGTATTTTAAAAAAATATTCTAAAATAAATGGTTTGTTTTCATGATCAGTACAACAAAACATTGAAAAAATAAGCGCAGCTCTGGCTAGACCACTGTCCTATACACCAAATGGTTGTGGGTTCAATCCCCATTCAGGGTACATACGGAGGCAGCCAATCAATGTTTCTCTCACATTAATGTTCCCCACTTCTAAAATAATAAACATATTCTCAGGTAAAGATTAAAATAGTTAAAATAAAAATAAATGGGGGTCTTTTGCCTAAAACTAGGATGAAAGAAACCTGGAATGACAGTAATTCATAGGAAAAAAGATCCAGGGAATTGTAGTTGACTACTAAATTCTCAGGATTTGCAGTGACTCAGCTCTTATGACCTTTGGCTACATTCTAAGCAGTATGTTATGCATCCAGAACAAGGAATATGGCTGTATCACTACATACAGAGGTAGTGAGACCACACCTGAAGGTAAAGAGAATATCCAGTAGGTGAGAAGTATGGAAACAATGTCATGTAAGAAATAGCTTAAGGACCTAGAGATGCTCGTTGTAGAAATCACTTACAAAGGACATGACCATTCTTGAATACAAGAGGTAACACGCGAATGGATTTTATTTAATCCATGCTAACCACGAAAAGCAAAAACAGAATCAGCATATTTAGGTAAAAAGGTAACAAGTTACAATGCAACTGTTGGAACTTTCTAGCAACTGAAGGAATAGACACAACACCTACATTTGCCTTTTCAACTTCTCAGACCGCCTCAGCAGTTCTTCTTCATCATCATCTTCATGGTCTTCCAGTGCCTCATTTTCATTATCGGAGTCACTGTGTTCATCCTGCAACATCATGTAGGGTCACACCCAAAGTTAAGCAGAATAAGTAATCCTCAATTAAAACAGGATTTATAAACTTCTGCCCAAACATCCCATTCTAGGAAATTGCTTCTGATAAGCTGCTAAACTTAGAAGTTTCAAGAACTCAGAGTAGGAAAAATAAAACATACAATAGCCAGTCAAAAGTTCAATTATGATTACTTTGCTACCCTCAAACTCACCTCATTGCTATCAAACTCATTATCATCTGGGACAAGCCGAAAGTCTCCAAATTCCTCCTCTTCACCTTCTTCTTCCCTAAAATGCAAATCCATAGATAGATTGTTTCAAACAAACTATAAGGACTAATAATATCTTATTAGTACCAACCATCTCTTAAAGAAACAGGAAACAAGATATCTTGCCTTTAAAAATTTTTTAAATTGCGATACAATACATAGAACGTAAAATTTACCATATTAACACTTTTTTAAGAGTACAATTCACTAGTGATAAGTACATTCACATTGTTGTGCAACCAACCTCCAGAATTCTTTTCATCTTGCAAAACTGAAACTGCTACCCTTTAAACAACAATTCTTCATTCTTCCCTCCCTCATCCCCTGGCAACCATCATTCTATTATAGTTTCTGTCTCTATGCGTTTTACTATTCTAAGTACCTCATATAACTGGAATCATGTAGTGTTTGTATTTTGGTGGTTGGCTTAGTTTACTTAGCATAATATCCTCACTGTTCATCCACACCGTAGCATTTATCAATTTCCTTACTTTTTAAGGCTGAATAAATATTTCATGGTGTATGTACATATACATACATACAACACATTTTGTATTTACTTGGGTTTCTTCTACCTTTTGACTACTAAAAATAATGCTACTATGAACAGGGGGATACAAATATCTATCTGAGTTCCTGTTTTCACTTTTTTTCTTTTCTTTTTTTTTTACTGTAAAATCATTTTATTTTCTGTCACATACACATCTTTCTCAGGTAATGTTACCAGAACAACCTGTTTATGGAGTTTTACAGTTTAGGGTAAATATATATTTTTAAAACTTATCGCTATTATACAGAGTTTCAATATAAAAGTGATTTATAGGCTACAGTTTCAGAAAGCAGTTAGATTAATCCTGCCTTAAACTTTCTATTTAAATCTATAATATGACATGAAAAGATATGATTTTAAAAATCTCTTGATCAAAAAGCTTGTGATCATCAAAGGAATGTTTACTGCCCTCCACAGAGAGCCACTAGGATTTTTTCATAATCGCCTTTGGTTTCATCCAGGATGGCTTGGCAGAGAGAGATCCCATACAACTTCTGATAGCATGCTTTGATATCATTCATGTCAATTTCAGAATGGGAAACCATGATCCTGATCAATGTCTTATGACGAGTTCCCAAACCCTTTATGGCCTGATGAAGGTTCTCAGCAAAGAACATTGGTTTGTTTGTGGCACACTTCATGATCGTTATGAAGCATTTCTCAATGTCACCTTTCATCTCCATTTTCAGAACTTTGTTCATGTCATGCTGACTGTACTTAGTGTACTTCTGAAACGCTCTGCGAAGATGGGGATAGCTTCTAGTGGTAAGAATGGTGTTGAACACATTCACATCAGTCCCCTTTCTCTTTTCTCCTGCTTCATATAGTGCCCTGGCATCTGAATCAACCAAGTTCTCATTTATGCCATGATCCTCAGCTTGGTCACCCTTAGCAAGAGAGAGCAAAGCTTTCTGATAATCCCAAGAGGTGTCTGAGGTGATGTCTTTCACCAGATCTCTCTTCGATTCATCTCTGTAGACTCTGTTAATTTCTCTAATTTCTCTGTTACTTCTTGAGGCCAATATTTCATTCAGAGTATCTTCATCAGTTCCAAGGCCCTTCATGGCAGCCAAAAAGTTCATCAGCATCAAAACTGGGCTGGAGTTTTTAACAGAGCCAAAACAACCTCTTCGAGGTGACCTGTGAGGGCTTTCCTCAGAATTTCATCCAAGGGCTTTCCTTTTTCCTGGAGATAAGCTGCTTTGATCTGTTGATGCTGTGCATTGTTTCTCTTGGTTAGAATGTCAATGATGGTTGCTTCATCCACACCTTTAACCATTATCGCTTTATGCAAAGCAGCAACATCCGAGCATGGGTTGAAGCTGGGACAGGGGCTCTCCGCTGACCCAGGACCACCTTTGCATTCTTTTACAGTTGTGATGTATTCTTGCTCTTCATTTTCAATAAACCAGGCCTGCTTGAGGAATTCTTGTACCATTGACATTTTTAAAGGAGTTTCGTTTTTTCCATCTCTGCCAAAGAACCAGAGATCCTTCTCTGAAAGTTTCACACTCTGTTTTCACTTTCTTTGTATATAAACCCAAAAGCAGAACTGCTGAATAACATTGTTTTGAATTTTTTTGAGAAACTGTTATTTTGTTTTCCACAGCAGCTTATTTTTACATTCCTACGAAGCACAAAGATTCCAATTTCCCTATATTCTCAGTGATACTCATTATTTTGTTTTTTTGATAGCCATTCTAATGGGTGTGAGGTAGCACCTTATTTTGATTTGCATTTCCCTAATTATTAGTGATGTTGAGCACTTTCATGTGCTAATTTTTACCTTTTTTTTACTCTATTCTCTACCAACTAAATGAAAAAATTATAGGTTGCTTACATGCAAATATGAGACTGACCTATTGTAACGCTCTCAGACAGGATATGAAGCCCCCAAGATGGACAATTATTGCTAAGTCCAGAGAACCTGACTTCAAAATTTTATCAGAAGATCAGGCCTTCCCAAGTTTCCACCAGTCACCGAGACTTACCTCTCTGTTGGGAAAGAGCCTGAACAAAGAGCAAGTACTTCTTCCATTGGATCATCCACACTGCTCTCCTTCTCCTGCTTATTTAACTCTGATGGAGCCAGAGTGCAGTCATCTACACCAAAACAATGAAAAAGACTTGTCATCAAAAAATGACACCTTTATCCTCTTTTCCCAGCCATCTAAAGACATGCCAGCTTGCCTTCGCTGGTGTGACTCAGTGTGGTGGGCGGTGCTCCATGGACCTAAGAGTTGACAGTTTGATTCCCAGTCAGGGCATATGCCTGGGTTGAGGCCCAGGTCCCCATTTGGGGGATATACCAATTGATATTTGGTGAGAGAAAACCAATTGATATTGTTTCACACATTGATGTCTCTCTCCTCTTCCTTCCTTCCTCTCTCTAAAAATAATTTTTAAAAATATTAAAAAATAATAATAATAAAGATATAACCACCTCAATACAATTCTAAGGTACACTTGCCAAAAAGAATTCACCATGCCCTGGCTGGTAGTACAGTGGATAAGGTGCCGGCCTGCGAACCCAAAGGTCACAGGTTCTATTCCCCAGCCAAGGCACATAACCAGGTTGCAAACCAGGTCTCCAGTCAGGTCTGTGGCTGGAGGCAGGTGAAACACAACCATACATTGATGTCTTTCTCCCTCTCTGCCTCTCTCCCTTCCCCTCTTTCTAAAAATACTAAAATAAAATCTTAAAAAAAAAAAGAAAAGAAAAGAGAAAAGAATTCACCAGCTATTCTTTCATTCAACAAATCCTTACTGAGTGCTTACTAGGTGCCAGGGACACAGTAGTGAACAGAAGAAAGATCCCAAGTCTCACAGAGCATACTAGCAAGGGTTTCAGGGGACAGACGTGTGTAATAAATTAGCACTTATATGAAATTTACTACACACCAGACATTTTTCAAAGCTTTACACAACTATTAAGAACAATCAGAAGTTGACACTTGACCACTTAAGAAAGTAGGGACTCTAAATGTCAGGAAGCTAAGCAGTGAACTTAATCTACATGCAAGAATTTGTTTTCTGTAAACTTTTCACCCAAGAGTAAGGGGCTTCTTTTCAAGGACATTTGGCTATGGTAAGCCTAAGGCACTTTGTTATGTATTTACCCTGAGAGGTGAATTTTCCTGAACAAAGATTCAGAAGTTCCTCCATGTTCTCCTTCTTGTCGCTTTTCCTGGGCAGAGCTTTCTCAGCCTGAGATGTGAATTTTCCAGTACACAAATCCAGCAGCTCATCCATGTTAGCATCCATGGCGTTCTCATCCATACTGGCCAATGGCAATCGAGGCTTCAAAGCTTGGTACTGATTCCTGTGGTTTCTAACATTTAAGAACCTACAAGCACAGTAAAGAGTGTAAGAAACACTCTAGGAAAAAAAAAAAAGTAGTCAGGGGAAAACTCAACTCATTTCTAATACCAAAGTTAGAAACTGAATCCCAAACCAGAAGAAAAAACATTCAACTTTTGTCTTGTGATAATCTAAAGAGGAGGAGGGAAGTTTTACAAAAGAATAAATGTGATTCAAAAGGGAAAGGGTAAAGGGGGATGGGAGAAAATAGAAGAAGGTAAAGAGGGGATAAATGGTGATGGAAGGAGACTTGACTTGGGGTGGTGAAAACACAATACAATGTACAGATGATGTATTAAAGAACTACTGTATATACCTGAAGCCCATATAATTTTTTTTTTTGGCAATTTATATTCTTTTTTTTTTTTTTTTCTTTTAATTTTATTGTTGTTGTATTACATGCATCCCTTTTTTGCTCCCCTCTGTCCCCCCAAAATATGGAACGCTTCACGAATTTGCGTGTCATCCTTGCGCAGGGGCCATGCTAATCTTCTCTGTATCGTTCCAATTTTAGTATATGTGCTGCCGAAGCGAGCACCCATATAATTTTTTAACCAATTTCATCCCAATAAATTCAACTTTTAAAAAAGGTAGGCTGGTGTTATCTCTCCATACCATGCTCCTCTCCTTTCTTAGACAGTGAATAAAATCTTTACTCTCTTAAAAAAAAAGATAAAGGATAAAGGACAATTTTGGCTTTAGATGATGTTGGAGTATGGCTTGGTGTCATGTCCCATGTAAGGTGCCACAGGTCTGTCAATTCTTTCAATTTATTTATTGATATGAGAGAGAGAAACACCAATTTGTTGTTCCACTTATGTATATATTTATTGGTTGAATCTTGTATGTGCCCTTGCTGGAGATTGAACCTATAACCTTGACGTCTCAGGGTTATGCTTTAACCAACTGAGCTATCCAGTCAAGGCAGGTCTGTCAATTCTCAATCCCAACCAACAATCATAACATAGTAGGAAGGATACATGGAAATTTGATGCTTCTACAAGAGCTACAAGGGGGAACCCCTAAAAAACCTGGAATTATCTTCTGGAGGGCGGGCCCCTGTAGTAGTGGCTTTCCCACTAGGTGAGTGCTCTAGAAACCCATCTATATCAGTGTACTAACTGGTGTTGTGAGAAGATGTTTTCAGCTTCTGTGAGCTTTTTATGAGCTTTTTCAAGTGTTTGCCCATTTCATGATGAATGATTTACCAGCACACCTTCCCATAATGCTCTGAGTGCTCAGCAATTATTGACCAAAAATAGCATGACCCCTATATCCCACCCTCCCCCTATTCACCCCATCTCACCCCAAGCCAACCGTTTTTTATTTCCCTGCATGAAAAAAATTCCTCAAAGGGAAACATTTTGCCAATGTGGCAGATGTAAAACAAAACATGGCAGAAGCCCTAAAAGGCGTTAAAAAAAAAAAAAAGTAAGTTCAAAAACTATTTTGAGCAATGGAAAAAATGTCTCAACATGTATATTGCATCAAATGGAAAGTACTTTGAAGGTGACTGAGATTGAAATATGTAGGAATAAACACAATTTTTTATAAATAAACTCCATTTTTTTGGGTCCCCCCTTGTACACATCTCAAATGAGGCAAATATTGAAGGATGTAAATGAAGGCTGTTTACATTGTATTTTCTAAAGAGACTTAGTTCAAACTTGTAGAATGTAATACTAATGGTCTGTACACCTTTTTTGTCTCCGAAGAGAAAGCACAGATGGACTGACAGAAGCTCACTTTATTTTTAAACAAAATTAAGCAGTACCTAGCACTATCCCACCCACCGAAACATAGAGCTACCTACCCATCTGCATCCAACAGTTGGCTCTGAGTGTCATCTTCTAAACAGAACTGGAAGTCTCCTGCTCCTAGGAAAAGTGTCTTGGGCTCTGGGGAGGCGTTATACAGATCCTGGGAATCGTCTATGGGAAGTGAAGGCTCAGACAGCTTTCCTGAACTCTGCCACCAAAATAAAACCAAACAAAAACATAACAGTTCACAAATGTCATTCAGTCATGACAACAGCAGAAGGTGCAATTTGCAATATTTCATCTACTCTCAGGCAAGTGCAATTGAGAAGGACAATACAGCCAGGAGAAGCATAAAGAAAAATATCTCTAAGAAAGTAACAATACTAGATAAGCCTGTTTTTAATACACGAGGGATGAATTTTTAGACAACATACATAATGTGGTGGGAGTTGGTTGGCTTGGACACACTTTATTTAGCACTGTGGGAAGCAAAAGGCAGAGGGGATCAGAAATCATTACCACCTTACCTTAGATGCAGAGCTAACCAAACTGGCTCGAAATAGCCCAGGAGAAGGAGATCTGAATCCTGCTGCGGTAGGGACAAAACTTGTCCCAAGGCTTGTGTGTCTGTTGCAAGGCTGATAGGATGGAATTGTGGAGCCAATCAGCTCAAAGCTGCTATTGTGGCTGCTCTCCTTTGTTAGCAATGAGCATGAATCATCCTCATCTAAAGAACAGGAAATAACTTTTAAGTGTGTGATTCCAGAAAGAAAATGGGTTTGTTTAGAAAAAGAGTTGAGAATGAAACTGTCAGATAACATTCACAGGCAAATCTCTCAAATTATATGTTTCAGAACCCTAAGTTAAAAGGTAAATTACAAGCCCTGGCTGGTGGCACAGTGTATAAGGCGCTGGCTTGGGAACCCAAAGGTGGCTGGTTCAATTCCCCAGCCAGGGCACTTAATGAGGTTGCAAGCCAGGTCTCCAGCCAGGTCCATAGCTGGAGGCAGGTGAAAGACAACCATACACTGATGTCTCTCTCCATCTCTCCCTTCCCCTCTCTCAAAAAAAAAAAAAAAAAACAAAAACAAAAAACCTTAAAAATAAAAAATAAAAAGGTAAATGACAGTACTAAGATAGTATTACATAATCAAGGCTTATCACTCATAGATCACTCTCTCCATTATCTAATTATTTATATGTCTCCCTTTGATCTACATGGAAATATTCCATGGTTCACACAATCAGTACATACAATACTGACCTATTAGATGCCCACAGTCAACTATAAAGAAACTTCATATAAGTTTTAAAAAACTGGACCAAGAGAAATATTCTAGTTCATAAATTGCTTTCTTTGCTACATGTAGGGCTTGGAAAGTCCTCTAAGGTTCAACAAATGGTATCTTACAGAATCACAGTCCTAAACATCAAAGCTGAAAGATCAAAGAAAGGTTAAGTCCTGCCTAAGAATCATTACTTACCCAGTTTGCTAGGTCTTCTGCCTGAGTTTTCATCTGTTTCTGATTTTTCTTCACTGGGAAAGTAACTACAAAATAAGAAGGTAAATTGTTTGAATATCTCTTTCTGCTTCTTACTAGAGGAGCAAATCCAAGGGAAATTTATCTTTCCTTTGAGAGAATTTCTTACCCCATCCTGGAAGAGTTGTCTTTAAACAGGAGTACGGTAGAATCTGATGAGAGAGGCTTGAGAACAGACTTGCCAGTTTCACTACTGTCATCATTATTTTCTTTCTCCATTTCTTTCTCTTCTTTAGTTTCTATTTCTTCATTACCGAGAAGGAACTCTGCAATCTATCAATCACACCACCCCAAAATGAAATAATACATGTCAAAAATATTCAAGCAAGCATACTGTTAGCCTGAAACATGGCTGCTTAGTCAGTTTGTATCTGAAAAGGTAAAACCTGAAGGAAGTTCAGTCCCATCATTATTGATAGCATAATTTCCAGATACTTTTAGAGCTCTTTTATTCTTATTTTACTTTTAACACTCCTGAAATTGCTACAAGACTATGAAAGAAAACTGGAATTATCATTTTATTGAGGCAATAAGTGGTTAAATGATTAGCCTGAGACTGTAGGACAACTACCGACCTCAAACTACCACAACTATGACATGCTACACAGTTCAGCCATTGCTTTCTTCTTTCTTTCCCCAGGTTAAATATTCATCAACTTTTTCCAGCAAGGTCACTTGACAAGAGAGCTTTTCTTCTTTTCTAATGCAAAAAAATCCTATCATCTATGTTCCCTCGTGGAAAACTATACGGTGGAACAAGAGTAAGAGTCCCCACTACAAATATCCTCCTCAACAAAGAATGCAGTTTATTCAGGAAGGTCTCAGCCTGCCTGAGAAGTGATTCCAGGCCTCAAACTGGCCAAGGTTAAAACATTTTTTATTCTGAATAGAGAAACCTAAATAACCAACAAAGATAAAAATCCCTGTTCATGCAAAGCCATTTCACATTATAGCTTTACGTGTATATTACATTCTGTAAACGAATACAAGCCATGGCTCTGTGTAATGCAGGTATTTAATGATGCCATCTGAACTGAATGCACTAAGATTGAGGGATGTCTGACCTAACTACTTTCATCTCTGCCCCTAAAGTCTCTTAGCCAACTGAACATGACTATTATACTTCTATTCAAATCCGATTCTTGTCTTTTCCTTATTCATCATGACCAAGTAATAAAATCATATAATTGCCAGAGACCTCCTGATTGCCTTCTTCCTCCTCTTCTACTTTCTCTTCTTCTTCTTCCTCCCCTTCTTCCTCCCCTTCTCCATCTTCCTCAGACTCATCAGTCATTTCTTCCTCTTCTTCCTCTTCTTCAAATCCATCTTCATTATCTAATTTAAACAAAGCCAGGCGCTTTTGGCGTTCTTCAAACCTTCGGAGTTTCATTGCTTCCTGCAGTTTGGCTTTTAGCACCTGAAGCTTTTCACCTGAACAGAAATATGAAGACATGCTTCAGACAGAATGACTGACTACCCACTACGATAATGGAAGTGTGTCCTAGTAACATTCCAAAAGGAAAAGCAGAGACCTTAATGTTCTATGCTTTGTTAATTGAACAAATGGGGATTATTATGTAAAAAAGAACTTCCAGAATTATGTTCTACACCCTGGGATAATGCCATGCAGAGATTATAAAATTATTAAAAGAGAGAAAGAAAAGAGGAATGAGTAGGACTTCCAAAATCTCCAGGCAGGCCCTGGCCAGGTGGCTCAATTGGTTAGAGCATCATGCTGATACATCAAAGTTGCTTGTTTGATCCCTGATCCGGTTCACATTCAAGAATCAACCAATGAACACATAAATAAGGGAAACAACATATTGATGTTCCTTCCTCTCTCCCTTCCTTTCTCTTAAAAAAAAAAAAATCAATTAAAAAAATCTGACTCAGAAGCCATGAAGGGAAACATTGATAGATTTATCTATTTTTTTAAATAAAAGAAAAAATCAACAGTAAAATGGGCAAAGGATATGAACTGAGAGTTCATAGAAAAATGAATACATTTTTATTTTTTTCTTCCTCATCCAAGGATATTTTTTCACTGATTTAAGAGAGAAGGGAAGGAAGAGAGAGAAACATAAATGCAAGTGAGAAGTATCATTGGTTGCCTCTGGATGCATCCAGATACCTGACAGGGATGGAACCAGCCACCTTAGGTGTGTGCCCTGACCAGGAATCAAACCCACAACCCTGTGATTGTGGGACAACACTCCAACCAAACCACACCAGTGAGAGCTGAATATATTGTTAATAAACAAGTTAAAAATGCTTACCCTCACTTTTAATTGAAGAGATACAGATAAAAATAATGACATAATTTTTTATAATTCGGCAAAGATTAGGTTTGATAATATGAATTAACAGGAGAAAAACAGAAACTTTAACACACTGCAATTCAGAATATAAATTGGTGCAACTATTTTGAAGAACAACAAAATGATTTATTTCAAAATTTGACTCCACTATAAGAATTTTGCATCCAGATATACCAACACATGTATATCTCATACTAAGATATACATTGTATGAAATACCAAAAACTGGAACAAACACTGTTCATTAATAGTAGTAAGGTTAAACAAATCATGTTATACTCATACAATGAAATATTATGCAGCTGTTAAAAAACCTTCAAAAGCAACATAAATGTGCATCTGAACATTGGAGTTAGGTCTTTGGGATTAGGCTAATGGTTCTAGCATTTGAGAAAGTTGTGTAAGTGCTTTGTATATCATTTCCACAACTTTTGTACATGAAGTAAGGATACTAATGCTATTTACTGTAAAGCACCTAGAGCAATGCCAGGCAGAAAATAAGTATTAATCGCTTTCTCTCTCTCCCACAATGGTATATGCATATGAAATTTTCTAGGGCAAACAAAAATTGTTAACAGTTGCTCTTGGGAAGACTAATTTTTCATTTTATACCCTTTCTTCAGTGTTTCACTTTTTTCTATGTGAAAAATTTCTATATGTTATTCATATTTTCAAAGTAGTAGAAACAACAGACCTGTCTGTAACAGTTAAAAAAAAAAAGCAGATTACAAAGCAGAATGGTATAATCACATAATTGTGTTAAAAAAAAAACCATACATACATACATATGTGTAAAAAGAGTTTAAAAGGATAGATATACAATATGTTTGTATTCGTTATCTTTGAGAGAAAACTGTAGAAGTTTTTATTTTTTTCATGCATTTTCTACAATGAATAGTTAGCTTTTTAAAATAAGACAAAGGGCCCTGGCTGGTGTGGTTGAGTGCTGAGCACCAGCCTGGAAACTGAAAGGGCTAGTTCGACTCCCAGGCCTGGGCCGCAGATTAGGTCCCCAGTTGGGAGTGTGTGAGAGGCACCCAATCAGTATTTCTCTTACACATTGATGTTTCTCTCCCCTCTTCCTCCCTTACTTTCCCTCTCTATAAAAATAAAAATAAAATCTTTAAAATAAGACAAAGGTTATTTTTAGAACTAAAGTCATTTTACCCATCCCACACCTCTAGGCAATGCTACATGTGAATCATACTAGAGGTACTATTATCTCCTCTGCAAAGTCTCCAAGAAAAATGATTCTATAACTCTCACTATAGGGTTAGCAGCAGCCATAAAGACCTGCCAGAGTACAAAGTTCAAAGCAAAAAGAAAATAATAATAATAAACTCAAATACCTGGTTTTGTGTGGCTTACTGCATCCAGCTTCTCAGCTGCCAAGGTCACAGGCACCACATCAGCCTTCAACTCTTCCTTCCCGTCAGTGCCCACATCTTTCACAACGATGTTCACATTCACCTTCTGACCAGCCCTGGGTTTGGCTACCGGATGAGCGTGCTTCCAGAAACGCTGCTTCAAGGCTTCCAGTTCTAAACCCAAGTATCAACCAGAATGTCAGTTTGCCATGCTCAAACTCTTTCCTTTAAGATTTTAGTTAGGAAGTATAAGCTAAGATTTTTTAGCTCTGTGAAGTTGTAGAGGTAAAAACACACAATGAAACACCAAACATTCCTTTGCTATGAACACCTGTGTGAATTTATATAATTTAACCCAAACTAATAGACTGCCACAACTATTTGTCCTTAATACACTTTAAAAATCATTCTAGGTAGGAATTTATAAGCAGTTTCTAAATATGTGCTATTTTCTTATAAAAAAGTACAAAATAGGGCCCTGGCTGGTAGCACAGTGGTTAAGGCGCCGGCCTGCGAACCCAAAGGTCGCAGGTTCGATTCCCCAGCCAGGGCACATAACCAGGTTGCAAACCAGGTCTCCAGTTAGGTCTGTGGCTGGAGGCAGGTGAAACGCAACCATACATTGATGTCTCTCCCCCTCTCTGCCTCTCTCCCTTCCCCTCTTTCTAAAAATAATGAAATAAAATCTTTAAAAAAAAATTTGCTTGTGTGCTCTCAAGCAATTTATTAAAAAAAAAAAAAAAGTACAAAATAGACCTGACTGGGGATTAGGCTAATGGTTCTAGCACCTGAGAAAGTTGTGTTAATGCTCAGTTGCTTGGAGCATCTTCCCAAATACCAAAAGGTCGAGGGTTTGATTCCTGGTCAGGGCATATACCTTGGTTGTGGGTTCAATCCCCTGTCAGGGCATGTATGGGATGCAAATGATAGATGCTTCTCACATCAATGTTTCTCTTTCTCTTCTTTCCTCTCTTAAAAAAAAATCAATATACCTATCCTTCGATAAGGATTTAAAAAAAGTATCAGCCCTGGCTGGTAGCGCAGTGGATAAGGCGCTGGCCTGCCAACCCAAAGGTCGCAGGTTCGATTCCCTAGCCAGGGCACATAACACGGTTGCAAACCAGATCTCCAGTCAGGTCTGTGGCTGGAGGCAGGTGAAAAAAGCAACCATACATTGATGTCTCTCTCCCTCTCTGCCTCTCTCCCTTCCCCTCTTTCTAGAAATGATGAATAAAATCTTAAAAAAATAAAAAATAAAAAAAATAAAATAAATTAAAAAGTATCAAATGACAGAAATAAATACAACAACTCTAAATTATTCAAAGGCTTCATTTTCATTGGTTTCAGCCTCTCTTTTAAAAATGCCCTATTTTGCACATTTTACTATTATTAGAAATCTTACTAAATAGAGGCAAGGTCAATTAAAATATAGGAAAAAGAAAATTACAACAATCCAGGCAGCGATGTAACTTAGCAACAGATCTGGTAAAGTTTTTGGTGAAACTGTTATATTTAGTACAATCAAAATGGAAATCTCACTTACAGGTGTGCTCCTGAAACTCACACCCAACTTGTATACAAGACAATAAAGAATCTCCATCTTAGATATTAAAAAATAGCTTTCTTTCCTTTCCTGTCTCTGTCCAGGACTATTTAGTTTAACTTCTGGTCCCATACAACAAAATTTAACAAGTGTCTAGTATAGTAAGTACTCAAAAAATATTTCTTCCCCATCTCTTAGTCTGGAACTTTTAAATAACTTCCAGTCTGACCTAACAAAACTTTCCCTCCATGTTCTAGGCAACAGCTTATTCCTATACCTCTTTGCTAATGAAGCTATGCTAGTTCTGTTACACAGATCTTCCACCCCACCTCCTGCTCTGGTCTAACTGACCTACATAGCCTCCCAATACGTACCATTCCTTCTGTGCCTTCCAAAGCTACCCTCTTCACTTTCACAAAGTCCATCCATTCAATCAACAAAGACTCAATGAGCCTATTTTACACACCAGATAGAGTGGCTGACAACACCTGCCACCCATAAACTGTTCGGTATGTTTTAATGTATTAAATTTTCACTAATAATACTAGTAAAAGTAGCAGGCACTATTTGAGTGCTTCTTTATGCTAACTGTATGCATGATTTCCTTATAAGAGCCCCAGGAACCAGATAGTGCTATTGTTTCTTATATTTTTTAAAAGATGGCTTAGATAGGCCAACAGCATACTCAAGGTTAAACAATAAGTAGCATAGTCTAGATTCAAACTCTGGTCTTGCTATAAAGCTTAAGCTCCTAATTATCATGCCGCACTGCTTCAACATAGAGACAACACCCAATTTTACCTATGAGTCAGGAAGTATTACCTAATATGGTAATACTTGAGTTCTGTTTTGAAGGATCATTCAATAAATATGAATGCTTACAATGTATCCTCCACTGTGGACGCACTAGGGACAGAGTAGGGAACAAGCCAGAAGACCCTACTCAAAGTATAAAGGAGAAGTCTGTGAACAAGAAATTATATCCACCTAGTCTTTAAGCCTTCCTTTAACCACTTATGAGAAGAAAGGTATCCCTCCTCTGAACTCCATTAGCACTTTATTCTAAATGTTTTTCAGTAAAGAATACTTTTCTCTTTCCTTCGCATTATTTATTTTTTTCTAATTATCAGTGACATAAGTTTGCCATAAAAGATGTCACTCGCTACTTTTTCTCTTGCATACTTATCTATATCCTTAAGCTACAGTGTAAGTAGCTTAAGTGCAGAAAAAATGTCAGATTTCCCTTGCATGACATATAGAATCTTGCATGTTTAACATTTATTGTAAAAAATGAAAAAAAGCCCTGGCTGGTGGCACAGTGGGTAAGGAGCTGGCCTGTGAACCCAAAGGTCGCTGGTTCAATTCCCAGCCAGGGCACATAACCAGGTTGCAAGCCAAGTGTCCAGCCAGGTCTGTAGCTGGAGGCAGGTGAAAGGCAACCATACATTGGTGTCTCTCTCTCCCTCTCTCCCTTCCCCTCTCTCTAAAAATAAATAAAATCTTTTTTAAAAAATTGATTGAAAAGAAAAAAAAAATTTTTGCAGGTAATTTCCTGAACCAAAATATTTCTCTGTAACTGAAACACTGAATAGCAATGCCTTTATGAATGTCATACCACATTACAATAGCAATGTACCTCATTTGTATATTAACTATCAATAGGCTTCCATCATAAACAAGGTTTAGAATATTCAGATACACTGCCAAATTTTCCTAAATGGGATTCTACCCATATCTGGTATAGGTATTCTTCAGAGACAGTGCACTTTGGTTCCAGGCCAATGCAATATAGCAAGTATTGCAATAAAATGAGTCATAATCTTTTTGCTGGTGAAGGCTCCTGCCTTCAATTTGTAAAAAAATGCAACATCTGTGAAGTGCAATAGGTCACATGTAATAAAAATGAGGTGTGCCTGTATATCCATAGAATAAGATCATGTGTGGTTATTGGTTTTTCCTATGCTCCCTGTCCTCCAAAGTGGTATGTAATTGAAAGCATCCAGAATAAATCACTCTGGAGAGGCTCCCCACAATTTAAAAGATTACCTCTGTTGGTTTCAGGTTCCTCAAGTATCACAAAGGAATCTTCATCAGCACCCAGCCGAGGTTTAACGAAAACATCTACTCCCAGTTGCTTAAGTCTATCCAGAGTGAACTTCCTCGTTTTTTCAGGTGGCACAGCTGCTGCTGATTTAGTTTGCTGCCTGGGCTCTTCCACTGTCATATCTGCTTCTGTTTTTTGCAGGTTTTCTTCTTCCCCCGGGGCATTGGGTTCAGGTTTCACAAGTCCTCCAGTTTGATGATACCTGTCATTGTCCTTGTCCCCAAGAAAGCTGGATTCCTGCTGGGCCACTGAGCTATCCCTAGGTGAAGGCTCAGCATCACTCTGTTTGTGTTTCTCCTGAATTTCTAGTTCTTCACTTTGCATCAAATCTTTACTGCAAGACTCATCTGATCCAGTAGTCATATGGGGTTCCTTTGAAACTGAAGGGAATGCATTAGTTTCCATTTCATGTCTTGTACCTGTTGTTAGCTGAGAGTCCTTGCTATGACGGTCACTACTCATCTCAGTAGTGTTTGCAGTGTCTATTTCTTTGTGATGGCTTGACTGATACTTAGACGACCTAGAGAAAGGGAAATGAGCTAGAGTTGAAAATTATCCTAAACGGGAAACATTCCCATCCATTAGCACAGAATGAATCAGTTAAATTGGTTTTAACAGTGTAAGGAATCTAAATTTGTTCACTACAAAATGGACTGTTTATGAAAATTACAATCATAGGAAAGAGGGTTCTTACTTCAGTAATGCCATGGCATTTCCCTGGCAAGTGGGCCGGGGCTTACGTTTGAAGAAATCATGAATGGTTTTATTCTCAGGCACATGATATGGAAGATTAAGTGCAGACTCTACAAAATGGAACAAAACAAGCAAATTCACATACTATATATTCTGAAGTGTCACTTCATAGTCAGTTAACTAAACAGTATAGCCAAAACCATCAACAGAAAGAGAAAACAATCCTGGCTTTAAAAAAGTCAGGATCTAAGGAAAAAAGAACTCCCTGAAGGCCAATGGCTTTGAACCTCGCTGTAAAAATCAAACTGGTCCAGAAAACTTTTTAAAAATACAGATTCTTGAACCCCATTTCAAGCCTACTGAATTAGATTTTTCTGTGGACTCTTAAGAATTTACATATTTATAAAGTTCCCAAAGGGATTCTGATGCAGCTGGTTCATAGAAAAACATTTTTAAAAACCCTTCCTCCTTACCACTACAGTGCTGAAGATTTTCTCAGTTTGTAGTAATATCCCAGGGGCTTCAGAACAATAGCCACCCATCAAGATCAATTCTAAACTTGGTATTCATATTAAGAATGTTAAACAAAAATCCCCAACATCTAAATTAAGCTTACAAAGAAATATTGTGATTTGCCTCAAAGTTTATTGTACTGATTCACATTACCTCGAATAAGGCGCTGAGTCTCGCTATGCAGTTTTTTCAATGCTTCCTTACTTAACTTGGCTGCCTTCCTTTCCTTAAAGAAAACAAAAAGTGAGATTACATTAATGCTATAGATATATTAAGTAGAAAGAGAGTTTGCTCTCTCCAAGAAAAGAGGATGAAGAGGTGATAGTAAATGCAAATAAGCTCAATACAACGTAAAACTCAAGGAGCTCATTTACTCATATTAGCAAGTCATGTAGAATAAATTCAATCCAATCCATATCTTTCTCCCTTCTACGTGCAAAGTATTATCTTGGGTATCAGGAAAATATGATAGATAAGAAAAAATAGGTATCCCTGCAAGATTCAAAATCTCCTAGGGAAAGAAACCAACATGACAACTATACAGTTCAGGGCTCTACCTTACCTTTCTCCCAGCATCTTTTGATAACTCACTTTCTTCTTCAAATGTAGAAACCCCACTCTCCAAAGATGGTTGCTTTTTCTAAAAGATATTACAAGTTAATATGGACAAAAATGAAACTAAAATGAGAGGATGTTGCTCACTCAAAGATTGCTTTTGTGCTCCAACATTACATCATTATGTCACTACATTAATAATCTATCAATAATCATTAAATAGAAAAATTTAAACTCTGGACACAATAATGCTTAGAAAACCCTTTCTTATATCTCTGTGTTACATCTTTCCCTAAGGAGCGACAATGACTCCTGGGCAGCTAGCAATAATCTTAGGAAAAACAACTGTGCTCCCAAACACTTAGGACAACAATGCTTTGATAAGTCTCTTTGATACCCTTCCTGAAACCCTATTGGTTCATTTCTTAGAGGCCACAAGATTATAAAATCTATATCTCTGTCCCATTATGTCTCTGCTTCTTATACAACATAAAGTATCCTATTTTCTCTCCCCAGCATTTCCATGGGGGTAATCAAAATACTAGTTTCCAAACAAGTCAGTATGTCTATATGATTCCAAAGTTAACAGCTGAAAAACTTAAGTCAATTGACACATTTTTCTTCAGCTGAAAAAAAAGTAAGGCTCCAAATCAAGTAAATCAGAAAATAAAACAAAGGTTAGAAGCAACAGGTTAGGTCTTACTGCAATAATCTTTTACTTGCCTTATGTTTTTTCACTTTGCTTTTCACAGCTGCCCTTATGGATTCTAATGATTCTTCATCTTCCAGTGGAGAGTTATTTTCCTCCTCCAATCCAGTTTCAAAAAGGTCCTCATCCAGAAGAAGACAGCCACTGTCATTAAATGTCTGTTTCACTACTTCTTCCTGGGTAATTCACATTGAAAAACCAAAATCCAATCATTTCAAAATTCAGTATTTCACAACATCATAAAGCAATTTGCATCAGGCCAGAAAAAGCCCATGTTTCATCAACAAATATATGACATTCTAGAACATACCCATTGGTTCCTCACCCACAGTCATCCCTTGAAGTCTATGCTGTGATTTTATGCAATGTCCAAAACTAACTAAAAAAAAACAGTAAATATTTTTAAAAATTCAATTAAATATGTATTAGGCAACTAGTTTATAAAACCGGAGGATGGTTTTTCTAATTAGCAAGTAATGAATACACTAAAAAAATCCTTTGAAATTTAAATTTCAAATCAGATCAGATCAGAAGCAGCAAAGAATTACCCTATGTGCTCACAAAGAAAATCAGAAGCCCAGTATTTTGGAGGTGTCCTCCATGTACCTGAAATGGAGAATGACACCAAGTTTTAAATCATACACCTCATTACTCATAATGCAAAAACAATTAACACAAAACTACGTTCTGAGTGCAGAAAAACCTAAGAACTAAGAACAACCTTTTCCAAAATGTTAATCTGCCTTAGAAATAGCAAATTGTTCTTTAAAATGTACCTCATTTTTTGTTTCCTTCTTTTTTAGCTGCCTTATTTTTTCCACCTTTCTTTCCTCTTTCTCAAGTCGTCGCTTTGATTTTACTTTTGCTTTTCCTCCAGTTTCTTCTTTATCACGTGTGGGTTTTCTGTAAATCTTTCTGTCAGCTGTAAAGTCCACAGAATTTTCAGACTGGAGGCTCAGCTCTAAGGAAGATGTCACTTGGGTTTCAAGATTTTCCTGGTATGAGGACTCCTCAATGTCACTTTCATCACTGTCTGCCATAGTTTTGTAAATCCTTCTGACCTTCCCATTTTTTCCAGCATATAAATTCTCTTTATTTTCCTCTTCCACACGGTCATAGATAGCTTCCTCTGGAGAGACATTTGTGTCCTCTTCTTCAGAATCACTGTCTTTTAGCACCTTCCTGCTTGTCAATTTCTTACTCACAAATATCTCTTCATCAGAATCTGAAGGAAACACAAGTGTTTTTTAGCAATCTGCTTTCATTTGGCCTTTCTCCTACTCCCACTAAACATATCCAGTTATCCAAGTAATATAGCACCTGGAAAATTATGTAACTACCACTAAGGACTGATTATAGCAAATCAAACCTAAAAATACATTTGAAGAACATTTTCTCTGGAAAAATATCTCACTAAGGAATATAATTACATATCTTTACAGCGGGAAAACTTGTTCTAATCCTTCTAGCAGGTATTAAACATCCTTTTATTATAGAATGAACGCATTCAACCAGGCAATATGGTAGCTTCTAGACATTTTACACATTCAATATAGAAACGATTATTTTCAAAAGGGTACAACCATTATTATTTTGCTTTTATAATAAAACAAACAATCAAGTTGGGCATTAATAATG
This sequence comes from Noctilio leporinus, assembly GCA_004026585.1. NCBI lineage: Eukaryota > Metazoa > Chordata > Mammalia > Chiroptera > Noctilionidae > Noctilio > Noctilio leporinus. The sequence continues at coordinate 187,260 of PVIW01002309.1, forward strand.
TAATAAATCAAGAAATTAATGAAGTTAGTCCAATCTTACAACCCAAGCCCCTATATTCTAGTCCTAAAAATAAAAGTAGTATTACAAACCTCTTTCACTCAAGGACCCAATTGTTTCATAGCTGCCATGTCCACTCTCTGGAGGACTATCCACTTCTTCTTGTGAGATAAGTTTTGGAGCACTGATTTCCAGGTGAACCTAGAAAATAATATAATTTGCATTAACCAGCAGGTGACAGGTGCTCTAAGTACATAATGATACACAAATCATTATGGGATCATCAGGCTGAAATAAGCAAAAAAAAATAAATTCAATGGTTCAATGAAGGGATGAAATTAATAATTCCTGGACAGGCTCTGGCTGATGGCACAGTGGATAAGGCGCAGGCCTGCAAACCCAAAGGTCGCTGGTTCATGTCCATGGGTTGTGCCTGTTCTTTGGCTTCTCCATTTCCTTTACTATTCTTAACATCCCCCTGTCTAATTTGTACCTAAAAATTATGCTTCTTAATCCCTGTACCTTTCCTTCCATTTCTCTCCCTTCCCCCTCCCCACTGATAACCCAAGAAGGAATTTCTGTAATGGTAAATAAATGAAAAGAATGAAGCATTTATTATGCTTTTTCTGTATGAACTGTTTCTCGGTGTATTCAAATGACATGTTAAATAACACTGAAGAGATGCAATCCAGGTGTGGGACACGCTGTAAGACAACCTATGTAGTTTCTTTTTTTCAAACTGAATTTACTGGGGTGACATTGGTTAATAAAACTATATGGGTTCCAAGTGCATGATTCTATAAAACATCATCTGTATGCATATTGTACAATATTGTGTTTACTACCCAAAGTCAAGTCTCCTTCTGTCATTATGTATTCTCACTTCACCCTCTTCTATGGGCCTCCACCCCATGTGGTTTCTTTAACAATAATTTGAAAAAAAACAAGAGAGGGAGGGGGATCTATAAAGAGTTAAGATATAGACATACAAACATATATTAATAATTGTAATATGCCGGCTTCTACTGGATTCTAATTTAAACAAAGTGAAAGCATATATATATATATATATGTATATCAAGGAAATCTCAACACTTCTGCACAATGACTAGATGTTTAATATTAAGCAATAATTCTGAATTTTTAGAATTAAAAGAATTAAAAGATAACATTGTGGTTATCTTTTTCAGAAAGCCATGACCTTCTAGAGATGCATAATAAAATACTTGTGGATAAAATAATGTCTAGAATTTGCATCCAAATAATCCAGTGAGGGGAAAATGGATGGGGCTATAAATGATTGGCATGATTTGATAATTGTTTTGAAGTTAGATACTATTTATTATACTAGCCCTTCTACCTTTGTATATTTGAAATTTTCCAAACAAAAGTCACAACTAAAAAAACCTAAGTGCCCCCCACACCCGTGCTTGACTGACTGAGTGTAAAAAAAAAAAAAAAAAAAAAACACAACCTAAGTGATCACTTAGTGACCAAGTTGTCTTAAACGCCAGGTTTCCAACCTCCTTGGTGTTCTTAGGGCTCTGAATCAATAAGGGGGAAAATATTAATATTTGTCATGTAATAGGGCACAAGGCCTCATGCCAACGGCTTCTCCAAAAACTATTAAGTTGATTTCAATGCCTGGTATAATTATTAAAATAATAGCCAAAGATAACATGTACTGACTAATCACTGAGGGTAATCATGCATAAGTTGCTGGTCCTCCTGACAATCCAAAGCAGTAAGACTATTAGCTCTGTATGCTGATCCCCAAACTGAGCGCAGGTAATTACACAGTTCAACACAAGATGTTGTTAATCAGCTTATTCTAGGCAGTTTGCAGCACTGCCAGCCAGTTAAAAGAACCGGGAACATGGTGAGAAGGTCTCAAACATTTTAGTAGTCAACATCATTTTTTTTTTAAATAAATATGCAACATTTTTTACCCTGGCTGGTGGCTCAGTGGATAAGGCACTGGCCTGCAAACCCAAAGGTCACTGGTTCGATTCCCAGTTAGGTCCATACCTGGAGGCAGGTGAAAGGCAACCATACACTGATGTCTCTCTCCCTCTCTGCCTCTCTCCCTTCCCTTCTCTCTAAAACTAATAAAATCTTTAAGATAAGTAAAAACATTCAATATTTTTAAAAAACTCAAATTGGCAAATTGAGGTCAGTCGCTGGCTTTCTATAAACAGTTTTATTGAAACTTTGAGGGTGAGGTGGGTGAGGCTGAGTAGCGCCGGTGCGGGGTCAAATTTTGTCTTTACTTAAAAGTTGGATATTTTATTCAGTATCAAGTCATGGGTGTTTATTTGCACTGATTTTTAATTTTTATTTATTTTTTAAGATTTGATTGTTGTTGTATTACATCCATCCCCTTTTTGCTCCCCTCTGTCCTCTTCCCCCCAACCCTGCATTAATGTTTTAAATGTTGCTTTAAAGTAAATTCTTGATTACTGAGGGCTTTATTGTTTTTTGTTTTTTCGCGTCTCCCCAAATTACGCTCCCAAGAAGCGCAAGCGCCTCACCCTAGTCCCGCCCCAGAAGAGACGCAGGGCGGGACTCCAGTCGTTCCTAGGCCCCATTCCGCCAGCCAGCCCCGCAAGCGTCCCACCTGGGACGTCCCCTTCACGGCCCGCGCGAGGACCTCACAGGCCGCGCTCCCTCAGACCCCGCGGTCCCCTGAGTGGGGCCGCTACCCGGCGTCGCAGCAGCGGGGGCGGCTGGGGCCACCCTCTCCTTTGGGAGCTGAGAAAGGAAGAGCTTCCTCGGCAGGAAGCGCGCCAAAGCGGAGAGCGGGCGGGGCAGGCGAGGAGGAGCTGGGCGGCCGGCTGCGCGCGCTGCACACACCAGGAGGAAGACAGCTAAGGAGACAGAGGCGCGGGAAGCCCAGGACCCGGACCGGAGCGCGAGATCCCGCAGCCCGGGCTGGGGTCGGGGCTGTTTGTCTCTCCCAGCAGTGAGGCCAAGCCGCCCGGTGCGTGCCGGGAGTTGTAGTCCTCCCAGCCTCTGAAACCCATTCAGTGCGGCTCGACCCCCTGTCCCATCCAGCCCCCCGACACCCGACCTCCGCAACGGCGGATGGAGCCCTGTGCACGAACTCACCTCAGAAGCTACTTCGTCTGTCATGACTCTGGCCTCTCCAGCTCCGCTTGGGACGAAACAGGTCTCCGACCCCCCCAAGCCACTTCGCAGCTGCTCCCGCGGTCTCCAGCTCCACAGCGACTTTGGAGCTTTCGCGCCTACCCGGAGCGGAGGTCTGGCCCTTGAGGATTTGCACCAATCCAAAGGCGGTGTTCTACCTGAGGCCACGCCCCCACGCCATCCAACCAATCAAAAAGCGCCTCCGGCCAGTTGTACAAGTGTAGTGAGGCTCGGGTTGGCCGGTCGCGGCTCCTCTTGTCAACTGAACCTGCCTGAGGCTAGAAGTGTTCCGGCCACTAGGGTGTCGGGTCCTCTGGCCGTGAAAGACAGTGCCTTGTGCCTTTTAAGTGGTGGTCTTTGACCTTTCACCCTTGCCGTATCGCGGTAGCTTCCTTCAAGCAGCAGTTTGAGGAGCAAGTTTCTGCTTCAGGCAGGAAGTAAGCCGCGAGATCTCTGAGCACCGGAGGGCACCCCTGTCCTGTGCTCGGATCCAGTGCCCGCGAGGATTTCCTCCAGCACCTCCATCCCTGGAGCAGCTACGCCCGACCTGCTCCTTCCTGTGCAGGGCACTCATACCCGTGAACGTCAAAAAAAATAATAAAATAAGGACAGGAAAAAGAAAAAAAGTTGTGCGGGTTGCTCAGATACTAAAGAACATCCGTGGATAAACTTTCTAACTTTATCATTCTATTTACGATGTATTCGAGGATGCAGAAAACACCCACCCATCCCACTCCGAGGCTCTTCGGAGAAGGAAGGAAAGAGAATAAAAAAGTACGGAATCGGAATGATCCCAGACAATTCTACTCCCTTGTCACCGGGCTGGTTGCTGTCTTTTTGCCCCTCCGCATGCATTCTCTGTCTTTCCTTACCCTGCTCTGTCTAGGCCAGGCTGACTGCCCCCTCGCTTTTCTGGGCTCCCTTGCCCTCTGGCTTACCGTTGCGTCGAGCTACTGGAAGGTACTTACCGAGGGGGAGATCAGAGGGCGCCGAGAAAGGAAGTTGGCAGTGTTGCCACCCCACTGCGCCCCCCGGGATCCCATCCACTGTTTGGGTGACCTGCTCATCCCAATTTCCCCAGGACTTTCTCGGGTTTAGCACCGAAAGACTCACCTAGGAACCTCCTCAGTCCCAGGCAAACCAGGGGAGTCAGTCACCCTGCCCACTGGCCTCGTCTTCCCAGTTTCCAGCATTAACTGCGCTCAGCTAAAAGTCCTCTCTCCTCATCCACGTTTCTTCCCCTCCTCGCTTCTCAACCCAGTTCTGTCCCCGCCACCAAAAGCCTCCTTTCTCTTTCGCATCTCAGTCTGGCCGCTGTTTCACCCACTTTATTAATTTCTACAGTGGCGATTCCCAAATACACATCTGTCGCACTCCTCCCTCACATGTCAAGGGCTTACGTTTGTTGGGGAGTTGCCCTGTGACAGAAACACTTGCAAGAATTTTGCAAACGCTACCTTATTTAATCTTGAGCAACTTTGTAAGGTAAGTGACATTGCTACCTCAATTTTAGCAAATGAGGAAACTAAACCATTAAAAGGCTAGTAACTGGTGGAGCCCATATTCACTGATTCCAGAGCCCATACTCCTCAGAAAGACCTTTCCTGAGCACCTTCTACCTTCTTCCCTGGTCTCCTGTTCTACCTAAAATTTTCTCTCTGTATATTGTTGCTCCAAAAAGGCAAGCACTTTCTTTTCTTTTTTAAAGATTGTATTGATCAGTTTTAGGGAGAGAGGCACAGAGGAAGAGAGACAGCCATGTATATTGCCTTTTACCTGCCTTCAGCTAGGGACCTGGCTGGAGACCTGGCTTGCAACCTGGTAATGTGCCCTGGCTGGGAATCGAACCAGGGACCTTCGGGTTCGCAGGCCGGCTCCTTATCCACTGCGCCACCAGCCAGGGCTCAGCAAGCACTTTCCTTAACACCATAGTTTTACCATCTAGAATAATTATTCTCAAATTTGAGCATGTATCAGAATGATGTGAAGGGCTAGCAGAAATAGATGGTTGGACCCTACTCCTAGAGATTCTGTCTGATTTCAGCATGATACCTGTGTGGCCTGAGAGTTTGCATGTCTAACAAGTTGCCAGGTGAAGCTAATGCTGCTGCTATGGAGACTATACTTTGAGAACCACACTTGAGAACATACCTGGCTCATGGTAGAGAAGTCAATCAATATTTGTCGAATGAATTAATTCAGTCACTTGACAACAATATGATTCTTCTTAAGCCCTCTCTGCAAGTGAATAAATGAGATAATACTCCTGATGTTAGCATTTTCTGAAGTAATTAGCATTTTTCTCTCTTTATAGAGCACCTCTTCAGTAACCGGAGAAACTGAAAGAGAGAGAGAGCTCTGATTTGAACAATGAGTGGAAGGGGTGAGCTAGAAAGGGAAAACCTTTTATTCTGTATACTAACTTGTGCCAAGCTGAAGGGAGTCTGTATGTGGAATTAGCAGTCTATGCTCAATTTTGGTGAATGGAACCATAATCCATTACCCACCAATTCAGAAACCTAGGAGTCACCTTGACTCCCCTTTGTCTCTTGACTCTCACGGTTAATTATCCAAAAAGTTCTATTTATGAAGTTGATAGATGGCAGCAAGGGAAAGGTCTGGAATGTTCGCTCTGCAGGGATAAGCTAGAACCTGTCCCATAAATAGCTTTATGACCTTAGGGAAGTCATTGAGCTTCTCTGAACCTTGTTTTGTTTCTGTTTTTTTTTTTTTTTTTCCCCCATTGAAAATTAGAAAACATTAGTTTAGATTATGATCCTCAAATAGATTTAATTGACAGAGCACCTGGAAGTAAGGTACTCTACAGAAAATACTTTGCAGTACTGACACATTCAATCTAGTCATATAAATTAGGAAACGTTTTCACTAGGATCTTTAATTATATCCCCCATAGTCAGTCCAAAAAGCCATTCTGAGGTTACGTGTTTGAAATAATAAGGAATGTAATTTAACATGCTCAGCGCATTCCAAAATTCTATTTATACTTGCTTGAAGGCAAACAGAAACAGATCTCAAAGGCTGACGAAAGTTTGGAGGTAAAACGTTGATTATATCATATCTTTTAGCTCATCTTTTCTAGAAATTGAGAAAGGCTACTATATAGGTTAAAGTTTTAGTAATAGTGTTCTGCAGTAAGGTGTGAGAACTACTTGCTTCTTTCCAGTCCTAGGCCACTAAATCGCCATTCCTAAGGAAATACTGCCACCTTGTGGCAGAGCTTGGTCATGTCAGCTTACCTATCCTAAAAATTGTTTTTCTCTTTTTTTCTTTTTCTTTCTTTCTTTCTTTCTTTCTTTCTTTCTTTCTTTCTTTCTTTCTTTCTTTCTTTCTTTCTTTCTTTCTTTCTTTCTTTCTTTCTTTCTTTCTTTCTTTCTTTCTTTCTTTCTTTCTTTCTTTCTTTCTTTCTTTTTCTTTCTTTCTTCCTTTCTTTCTTTCTAGATTTTATTTATTATTTTTAGAGAGAGGGAAAGGAAAAGGGGCAGAGAGAGAAACATCAATACATGGTTGCCTTTCACCTGCCTCCAACTACGGACCTGGCTGGAGACCTGGCTTGCAACCCAGTTATGTGCCCTGACTGGGAATTGAACCAGCGACTTTTGGGTTCACAGGCCAGTGCCCATCCACTGAGCCACCAGCTAGGGCTCTGTTTTTCTTTTTTATTCTAAAAACTACTCACAGAAAAACAAAAAACTACTCACAGAGTTGTTTAAACTTTCTTTCAGTACAGTGAAATAATTGCACCTCCAAGAATGAGCTTTAAAAAATAATTTATACTGTGACTCCATACGGTTATAAAGCTTCTTTTCAAGAGTGCCCTACTTGATGGCCAGGACTGTTCTTGCTTAATGTACCCACTGACATTTAAAAATGGCACAGGACCTGACACATAGTGGGTACTTAATAAATAATTGTGGAATAAATGGTTAAAATACCATGGCCTAAAAAACGAAACAAACAAACAAACAAAAAAGGACAGCAGGGTCTTTTGCCAAGGCATCATGAGAGCATGCGCACCATCAGTCTCTTGTATGCATAATCTTCTTTACTGCAGCTTTTGGTAATTTAGAGTACCTATAAATTTTTCAGCCACTCATTTAACAGACCTTAAGCCTATGCCTGATACGGAGAATATAAAGATAAATAAAATACAGTCTTATTTTCAGAGAGGTGTCCATTGCCTGGAAATAAGCAAGCCAGCAAGCCTGGGTAATAGTGGAAGTGTGTACCTACCCGTAGCTGTGGAGCTCCGAGAGAGAGGCAGCTGGTTTTGCCTGGGGTAAGTCAGGAGGAGATGACTCCTGAACTGAGTTTCAAAGATGACCTGGAGTTCTCCAGGCTGGCACAGGGAGAAGAAGGCATTCCAGGCGTGTGTAGGGGCTTGATAAAGCATGTTGTGTTTGGGGAACTGAAAGTAGGTCAGTGTGACTAGAGCACAGGGTATGTATGTGTGTGTGGTGGAGGTGGGGGTATCCAAAATGAAGGCTGAATGTTAAACAAAAGGAAAAGTCTAGAATGCTATGCGTAGAATTTGGTTTTCAGACACTGAACTGGGCAGCTGGGGGGTGGGAGGGCTGTTAAGAAGGAGAGTAACATGGTTAGATACATGGTTGAGGAAGATTATTCCGGTAGCGTCTAAAGGATGGATTTGGAAGGGGATTAGACTGGAGGCAAGGAAACCAGTTGTCTAGGTGGGAGATTATAAGGACCAGAACTAGGTCAATGATAGTAACAAGGAGAGGAGGAGATGGATTGGGGGAGAAAAGAGGCAAAATTGACAGGGCTTGTTGGATGACTTATTTTGAGGGGCAAAAAAAACGGTGGAGTTGGTGTGACTCTCAGGTTTCAGGATTAGTTGAATGATAGGTTATGGTGCCTTTCACCAAAATTGAGAATACTGGTCACTAATTCCAAATACAGACTCACTTCAGCTTGGTGCAAGTTAATATGTGGAATAAAAGTTTTTCCCTTCGTAGATCACCCCTGTCCACCTAGATTCCAGACTGGAGCCCTCTCTGTCAGCTCTTCTTGTGACCTAAGAGCTTCTCCTGAGGCACAGGGTCATCTCCCCATTCCATTTCCAAACTGCCAGTCATTCAGGACCCTAAACTTTCATTCAGCAGCTGTAAGTTTTTTATTTATATATTTTCTCTTGAATTCCCTTTTCCTTTCTGGCTAGCAACCCAGAAAAATGTATAAGAGAATTTCCCCTGCCCTACTTTATTCATTTTGTTTCCTCAGGCTTTTTGATTTGGTTTTTGTAAAAACCCATGTTTTCAATGACCCAACCTTTGCCCAAAGCCAGCCATGTAGAAGCTTAATGGCTTGGTGGTGCCAGTGGTGTTTATGTAGACATTTTAGCATCCTCAGGACTTGGTCAATTATGTCTCAAATCATATATGCCTCAACCAGTCTAGGGAGACTCCACCCATATGTGTCTGTTTAGGGGCAGGGGATTCTATCATAGGACAGCAGGTTTCTGCTTCACTTCTACTTTGTATTAATTTTTTTTTTTAATTGAATGCCTGACCCTGTTCAGGACATGCCAGATAATTCAACTGTACCTAGAAGGGCAGAATTCTTACAGTCATTTCTTCAAGCACGATATAGTTGGAGCAGGGGTGGTACTAGACCGGCAAAACAATATTATTCCCACTGTAGGCCTAAAGGATGGTTTTTCAAATGGTATTCAACCAGAGGATATAACAGATTATCATAATGACCCAGCCTCTATTGGAATTTAGGGGATAAGGCCAAGGTTGCTAAATGTCAGTGAGAAACACTGAAATAAGCACACAGGAAGAGGGAACATATTTTAGGCAGCAAAAATGTAATGAGTAAAGGTACAGAGACATGAATCATGGTAAGATTTTCAGGGAATTGCTCAACTAGTGGCTTTATGATAATGGAACAGAAGGTAGAGAATAAAGTGTCAAGGTTGTTCAATTAAATTTAACTAAGTAAGGCTCTACAGTGGCTCTTTGGAGCCTCAATAACTGCTAGATAATGGGATATAGAGAAAGAATAAAACAAGATATGTTCCTTTAAGGATAAAATACGAACATAGCCCCAGCTAGTGGCACAATGGATAAGGCACCAGCCTGCAAACCCAAACGTTGCTAGTTCGATTCCCAGCCAGGGCACATAACCAGGTTGCAAGCCAGGTCTCCAGCCAGGTCCATAGCTGGAGGCAGGTGAAAGACAACCACACATTGATGTCTCTCTCCCTCTCTGCTTCCCTTCTCTCTAAAAATAAAACATAAAAATCTTTTTAAAAAAAACATGAACACAAATAAATAAATTACAAAGCAGATTTTGATGAGTGCTTTGGAAAAGATATGAGATCTATGTTCTGGAAGCAAGATTATAGCAGATCTTGAATATGAAGTGTGAAACTTTAGACAAGCTATACCTGTAATATAGTCAATTCATTTACTCCACAAACCTTTATTGAGCATTGTGATAGCTTATTAAAATAATCACAGCTTTCTGTGTCCTTTCCCTTTTTCAATATGATTTTGCTATCCCTCCCATCTAATTCTCAATCCCTTAAATCTGGATTGTCCTTGTTACTTGTGTTGATCAACAGAACATAGTGAAAGTAACATTGTACATGCAGCTTCTGAGGCAAAGCCTGAAGGAGCCTTGCAGCTTTGACCTTGAGAAGACTGCTGCCACTATTTAAGAAACCCCAGGTTGGATGGGCCATGTAAAAGAAATTCAGGCACTTCCGCCAACAGCCAACTGCCAGACTTGGCCATCTTTGATTATTCCGCCACCTTGAACCTCCATATGAATGCAGCCATGTATGTGATCAAAGGTGAGACCAAGAGAAGAACTGAGCAATTAAGCCTACCTAAATTATAGGCTTGCGGGCAAACAAATGAGCCACTGTACTTTGTGTGGTTTTCCAAGCAGCAATAGACCAGTGAAACAAACTCCTGCCATGGATCAGGCATGGAGGATCCAGTTTTAAATAGTTTCTACTCCTATGGAGATTATATTCTTATGGTAGAAAATAGATAATAAGCAAGTAAATAAATAAGTATTGTCAGGGATTGATAAGTGTTTTAAAGAAAAGTAATGAATGTTAAGGAGTTAGAGGGTAGACCCCAAATAGCCAAAGATATCTTGAGAAACAGCAATAAACTGGAGGCATAATACTCCCTGATTTCAAACTACTATATTACAAAGCTCTAGTAATCAAACCAGTATGGTATTGACATGCAAACACAGATAAATGGAACAGAATAAGAGAGCCCAGCCCTAGCCAGGTGGCTCAGTTGGTTGAGCATTATCCTGTACACCAAAAGGTTGCATGTTTGATCCTTGGTCAGGACACATACCTAGGTTGTGGGTTCAACCCCTGTTATAGTGCATACAAGAAGCAACCAATCAATATTTCTCTCTCACATTAATGTTTCTCTCCCTCCCTTCCTCTCTCTCTCAAATCGATTATAAAAATAACATCCTTTGGGCCCTGGCTGGTAGCACAGTGGATAAGGTGCCGGCCTGTGAACCCAAAGGTCCCAGGTTCGATTCCCCAGGCAGGGCACATAACCAGGTTGCAAACCAGGTCTCCAGTCAGGTCTGTGGCTGGAGGCAGGTGAAACACAACCATACATTGATGTCTCTCTCCCTCTCTGCCTCTCTCCCTTCCCCTCTTTCTAAAAATGATGAAATAAAATCTTTAAAAAAAAAAAAAAAACATCCTTGGGTGAAGATTATTTTTAAAAGAAAATAAATGTTTAAAAAAGTGAATAGCCCAGGTTGCAAGCCAGGTGTCCCACCAGGTCCGTAGCTGGAGGCAGGTGAAAGGCAACCATACACTGATGTCTCTCTCCCTCTCTGCCTCCCTCCCTTTCTCTCACTCTAAAAATTTAAACAAACAAACAAAAAAATCTTAAAAAAAAACAAAACATTAACTTGAAAAGATTAATGCACCCCTCTGTTCATTACAATATCATTTACAATAGCCAAGATATGAAAACAACCTAGTTATCCATTAATTGATGAATGAATAAAGAAGATTATACACACATATATAATTTTTTCAGCCATAAAAAAGAATGGAATCTTGCCATTTGCAACAACAGGGATGAACCTTGAGAGCATTGTACTAAATAAACCAGGCAGATAAAGACAAATACCACATGATTTTACTTAAACGTGGACTCTAAAAACAAACTGAGCACATAGGTGCAAAGAACAGATTGATGTTGCCAGGGGTAGGGGATGGAGGGTGGGCAAAATGGGTGAAGGTGTTCAAAAGGTACATGCTTCCAGTTATGAAATAAGTCATGGGGATGTACTGTACAGCATGGTGGTTATAGGTAATAATACTATATTGCATATTTCAAAGTTGTTAAGAGAGTAGATCTTAAAAGTTCTCATCACAGGAAAAGAATCTGTATTTATGGTAACAGATGTTCCCTAGACTTATTGTGGTGATCTTTCACAATATATACAAATAGCGAGTGATTATATTGTACCTGAAACTAATAAAATTTATGTGTCAATTATACCTCAATAATTTTTAAAAATGTTTATTTAAAAAGGGGGAGTAAGCCCTGGCTGGTAGCACAGTGGATAAGGTGCCAGCCTGCGAACCCAAAGGTCACTGATTCGATTCCCCAGCCAGGGCACATAACCAGGTTGCAAGCCAGGTCTGTAGCTGGAGGCAGGTGAAAGGCCACCATACATTGATGTTTCTCCCCCTCTCTGCCTCTCTCCTTTCATCTCTCTCTGGAAATAATAAATAAAATCTAAAAAAAAGAAAAAAAAAAAGGAGAAAGAGAAATATTCAAATTATTTTTTAAAAAAATAAAAAGAAGGGTTAGAGGATGACAGGTGAGATTAGGGACTAAGGAGAATACTGCTATTTTAGAAAAATTAATTCTTTGAAGAAAACATTAACATTTTCTTTTTTTTTTAAGTGGTTTTTATGCTTAATGACATTTCAGCAACTATCAGTTTTTCCATGACCTTAACCCAAATCCTTATAATTGAATTAATATCCATTTATAGAATTATGGAAGAAACTTTAGTAGTCAACTCATCTTATCTCCTCACATAAAATAAACTGAACCTCAGAGAAGGTGTTATGTTGTACATAATTTACTTGTATTAATGTTATTATATACATATATATATATATATCATTATATGTTAAGCATATATATTAAAATATTTCAGACTAGAAAGTTTTTAAAGTTTTTATTTATTTATTTTTAGATAGAGGAAGGGAGGGAGAAAGAGAGGGAGAAAAACATTGATGTGAGAAAAACACCGGTTGGTTGCTTCTCACACACGCCCTGACCAGGACCGAACCTGCAACACCCCCAGGCAAGTGCCCTGATCAGAAATCGAACCTGGGACCTTTCACTTTGCAGTATCATGCCCAGCCAACTGAGCCACAATAGTCAGGGTGGGACTAAAAAGTTTTATGTACATGTTTGTTAACTAGTTTTAGTGTAAACCTTGAAGGCTATTAGTTAATGTTTAAAGTAACTGAATAAGAAATATACACTCTAGGGATGGTTGGCTAGTACGTGAGAAATTCTCATCAATAGTCCATATTCCAGTAGCAACCACAGCAAGAACTTCAACTATCTTTATCCCCAGTCATCACTAGAAGGCTGTTAAATATGGTTAGATGTTAGATATGGGTGAAACAAGTGGCTTCAAGATATGTGATTTGGCTAGAGGAATTGTATTGTACAGGCACCTCCAACCGTGCCTGACCAAGAGATGAGAATCTAGTGAGTCCAGCAACTAGGTTCTTCAACATGCTGTTATGAGCAAGGATTTCTTCAGTCCTTTTCTCTCCATTTAGTGGAGAATCCTGTTACCTGATTCCAACTAGCATGTGCATTACAAATATTCTGACCAGAATCCTGCTGCTAGAATGTTATTCTCTTATTTACCTAAAGTAAACTTTCCATGCAAAGTGCTTGGCAACATGCCTAAAAATATCAAGAGCTGGGACCTCACTGAGCTTACAAGTTGCATGACTGGTTTTGCCTGCTTGCTCATGAATATTTGAGCATGTGGCAGATTTTAGTGTGGAACTTGCTTTCATTATAATACACTACTTGGTAGTAAGGTTTGGAGAAGGAATATGTGGCCCATCCCTCACTTTGGAAGCTGCTGCTCTCTGTTTAATAACAACAACCAAATAAAACCCCATTCAATGGGGCTGGAAGGAATTGAGCAAAAAAGAAAAAGAAGAGAAAGAACTCATGAACACGGACAACAGAGTGGTGAAAGCAGGAGGATAGGGGTGGGTGGGTTGGAAGAGGGTACGGACGTGATTACTGATAATGGAAGAAAAGAAGTCAAAAGCCCCACTCAGTTATCAACAAGTGTTTATTAAGATAATCTGATTAATAAATGAGCAAATTGGCTTGGGTCAGTTTGCAACAGAAAATAATTTCCTAAGATCACATAACAATTTGATTCTTGCCACCATTAAATGCAAAACAAATCATTTGCACCCACATTAATAAAAAGACAAGCCCCCGAATGCTGAGGACAGGTAGACAATGCAATGTTCTAGAAGTTAGCTTACTGCGGTTTGGAGAATGGGTTGGGAAGAGAAACCCTGGAGACAGGATCACCAGCAAGGAGGTTGTTGCTACAGCCCAGATGGGGCAAAATCAGGTGCCACATGCTGCAATGGAACATGCCTGCCTGACACTGGCATCAGTCGTGTAACTGTGGGGCAGTCACTTCTCTCTTCTCAGATGCAATTCTCCCCAAACATATAACGATTAATTGAGATGGTAGCTCACTGACTGGTGTGTGGTAGACACTGAAAAAGTGCTAATTCCTTTTACCACCATTAAACTGTAAGATGGAATGATGAAATAAATGCAGAAAGACAAGTCTAACCCTCAACAAGGGCTTCTCCAAACACTAGAACCAACACTTGGGCTACAGTTTGCTAGAATTCTCTTGCTGTTCCTGCCTGACAAGATCGTTTCAAATCAACAAACTTTTTTCGAAGTGGAGCACTTAGTTATAATCAAAGAACAGAAATAATAAAGAAATAAAGATATTTGTCTTCAAGGAGCTTCCAGTCTTAATATTCTTTTTCTATCTATTTATACTTCAGTTTTCCCCCTCTGGGCTACCTCTACCTTTTCCAATACATGACATCAGGTTCAGCTATTCTCTTTGAGAAAGAACTGATATGCCAGGCACTAGATTAGACCCTTCCTTTTTTTTTTTTTTTTTTTTTAAGATTTTATTTCTTTTTAGAGAGAGGGGAAAGGAAAAAGAAAGAGAGGGAGCAAAACATCCATGTGTGGTTGCCTTTTCTGTGCCTCAACCTGGAGACCTGGCCCACAACCCAGACATGTGCCCTGACTAGGAATCCAACTACTTGCCCTTTGGTTTGCATGGCACTCAATCCGCTGAGCCACACCAGCCTACAAAGCTGAAACTATTATTATCTCCATTTTTACAGATGGAAACTAAGACCCAAAGAAAGAAAAAGGGTTTGTTTTTCAGGATCACATAGCCAATTAATAGTTTAGCTAGGACTCAAATCTAGTCTAATTCCAAGTCCAGTGCTATTTTCACTGTTCCAGGATGTTTCTTTTTTGTATTTAAAGTTGTGTGACCTGGTTATCTTATTAAAAGATATCAACTCTGTTAGAAATGTGAAGTTTTTAGGAGGCTGTTAGATGTGAGTTCCTAACATAAGGCCATGTATTTGATAAATAAGGCAAATGCTATCAGTAATAGTTGGAGAAATCACCAAATGAAACATCTGACACAGCAGTGCTATAGTATTTCCTTCTCATGGAAGCAAAATGAGACTTATGTATTATCACTACTAACCAAGGTATGGCTATCTGAGTCTACCTTCAAACAATATTGTGCTCATTTATGAGTAATGTAAGAAACCTTTAAAGATTGTAATTTCAGTACGCACCTGTGCCCTTTGACTCCCTGTTATATATTTATATTTTTCCCTGTTATATATTTATAAATTCCACAATACATTACACACACACATAACATAATACATCTATAAATGTAATTAGAGATCATTTCTGACAGGGTCTTTTATGCCAAATCCAGATATTTACCATTTCTGGTACTGTTCATTTCTTCCTGCAGATTTGAATTTTTTTTTAAAGATTTTGTTTATTATTTCCAGAGAGAGGGGAAGGGAGAGAGGCAGAGGGAGAGAGAAACATCAATGTATAGTTGCCTTTCACCTGCCTCCAGCTACAGACCTGGCTGGAGACCTGGCTTGCAACCTGGTTATGTGCCCTAGCTGGGGAATCGAACCAGCAACCTTTGGGTTCACAGGCCAGCAAGATTTGAATTTTTTTCTGATATCATTTCCCATCAGCTTCTAGAATTTCTTCTAGTCTTTTTAATAAGGCAAGTCTTCCTGAAACAAATTCTCTCAGCTTTTTTCAACCAGCAAATGTTTTTTTTTTTTCTTCTTCTTCTTCTTCTTTTTTTTTTTTTGGTTATTTTTTCCTTCATTTTTGAAAGATGTTTTTGTTTTTCTCTCCTGTCAACTTAAAGCAGACATCTGTTGTCTTTGGCCTCTGCTTCTGATGTCACCCATCCTCCATATCATTGATCCCTGTATGCAATGGTCTTTTTTCTCTGGCTGCTTTTAAAATGTTATCTTTATCTTTAATTTTCAGTAGTTTGATAGCATTAAGTCTAAGTTTGGTTTTATATATACTTATTCTGTTTACGATTTGCAGGACTACAGTATACTTCTTGGACCTGTGTATTTTACCTTTCATCTATTTTAGAAAACTCTCAGCTATTATCTTTTCAAATATTCTTTTGTTGTTGATTTTCTCTGTCTGGGACTCCAATTACATATATAGTAGAACATTTAATATTGTCTCAGTTTTTGGACACTCTATTTTACACTTTTAACTCTTTTTTTTTTTCTCTTTGTATTTTAATTTGGATAATTTATACTAACCTGTCTTCAGGCAGCTGATTCCTGTCTCTTCAGGGTGCAGTCTACTGGCAAACCCACTGAAAATCATTCTTCATTTCTTTCTTTTTCTTTCTTTTCTTTTCTTTCTTTCTTTCTTTCTTTCTTTGTTTCTTTGTTTGTTTGTTTGTTTGTTTCTTTTTTTTGAAAGAAGGACAGGGAGGGAGGAAGAAAGGGAGAAAAACATCAATGTATGGTTGCCTTTCACCTGCTGCCAGATAAGGACCTGGCTTGCAGCCTGGTTATATGCCCTGGCTGGGAATCGAACCAGCGACCTTTGGGTTCACAGGTCAGCATCTCTCCACTGAGTCACCATCCAGGGCTTCATTCTTCATTCCTTATGTTTTATTTTTCACTCCTTGCACTTCCATTTGATTCATTTTTACAGTTTCTATCTCTCTACAGAAATTTTCCTCCTTCATGCATTTTATTCACCTCTTCCATGAGAACTTTACATATTTATCATAGCTATTTTAAAGAGTTTGATCATTTTATATGCATGACTCTTGGGCATGAACAATGGTGTAAGGATTGCCTGAGGGAGGGGTGGGTGCTGGGTGGAGGGGAGCAAAGAGGGGAAAATTGGGACAGTTGTATTCCTATAATCGATAAAATACAATAAAAATAATAAAAAAAAGGAGTTTGGTCATTTTAAATCTGAGCTGTCACTTTATCCGCTTCTAGCAATATTCCCACTGTTAACCATAGCTCTTAGCTTGGTTTTCTGTGTGTTTCATAATTTTTAACTGTTTATTTTTGTGTGAAAGACCTGGAGAAACCAACATAGATAGAAAAGAGCAGACCTGTTTTTGTTAGGTCATAAGTGTGGCAGGAATTAGTCAATCTGTCCTGTAGCTGAGTGGGGTCTGAGCTTGGATGCAGGTCTAGTTAGAATCAGTTCACTACTGGTTTCAATTCATTTTGTTTGTTTGGTTGGTTGGTTTCAAGTGTTTTGAGGGTGGATCAGGAGTCAGCATGGCTTGGACTCTGAGCATCAGCAATATTTTAGTAAACTCTTTCTGCTTTAAGCCAGTTCCCAGATTTCTAAACTGTGAAAGATCTCTCTCTACTTCAGAGTTTGGCTGCTAGATTTGGAAGTTACTGGAGATTTAGTTTCATGCCAGATTTGCACTGCCTTGGGAGCTCTTTCTCCACTCTGCTGCCCTGCTCTAGCTTTTGCAAGCTGGTTATGATATCCTTAATGAAGACCTGCCATGTCTCTGCTCAACCCTCAACTTTTTTTTTTTTTTAACAAACACATCCATAAGTAGATTAATAAGTCTCTTCCCTCTATGCCTCAAATAAGAAAAGAGGAAATTGTAATTGAGTTTCACTATGGGCCCACAAACTCTATCCCTGGGAAAATAAACTAAGTGACCGGAAGGACCCTTTCTTTTTATTGGAACTACAACCTAGACCGACCAACCCCACCGATGGACCCCAATTATAGAGAAGCAGTACCACCTCGGGGGTCAGGACTGTTTAAATGGTTGAAAATTCCTATTTTTAAACAAAAGGCTGAACTCAGTGAGGCTACCATCGAGATATGGTCTGGATGTTAATAATAATAAATAAATGGTATAGAGACCCCGGGCCAGGTAGCTAATTGGTTAGAGCATCGTCCTGATACACCAAGGTTGTGGGTTCAGTCTCTAGTCAGGGCACGTACAAGGAGCAACCAATGAATACATAACTAAGTATAACTATATATATATATATATATATATATATATATATATATATATATATATATAAAATAGTATGGAAAGATGCTGATTGGAGTCTTTCTCAAGCTTGATATCCTAAAATTTTCATCTAATGAGTTAAAGAAAGGAAAATACAATCTGGCTTTAAGAGAAGTTACATGCCTAGTGACTAAGCATTTGGCCTCTGGAGTTAGAATGCCTAGATTCAATTCCCTTCATCTTAGCCTTGTATTTAACTCCTTTTTGCTTTAGTTTCTTTATTGGTAACTTGGAGATAATGGTAGTACCTACTTCATAGGGTTGCTGAGGATTATGTAGTTAATACATAATTATTTATTTTATAAATTAATATAGGACAGTACTGGCTCATAGCAAACAACATTAAAACGTCTTCAGTTATTATTAACACCACCTTTGGCAGATTCATAAACACCAGGATATGTAGAAAATGATATAAATTAAAATTTGTAACCCAAATCACCTCTACCCTCTCCATATACATATCCTTAGCCTAATGTTTCTAAATATTTTTCACATATAATTTAGAGATTCCTTTTCATAATTACCATTATTTCAGGACTTAATAGAGTTATGTATATATCCTCCTGTGTGGATATCATGGGTATGTAAGGCTCAACAGCAGGGAGGAATCAACCTGAGTTGGCTCGTTGGCAAGTACAAAAAGCCTCCATTGTCAGGTAGCTAGAAAATTGGGTGGGTGGATGGATCAGGCAGAAACACCACTGGCCCAATTCTAGCCTCTGGGAAAAAGAAAATGAGATACTCTGGAAGACGAGAGGCACCAAGAACTCTGAAGAGCGTGGTTTCTCCAGGAAAGAACACATCTCTCCTGAAATTCTGGTCCCAGAGCGTAGAATAGTGCTATCCATCTGGTGGTCTCCAAATATTTTTGTTGAGAAGAAAAAAATAGTAGTTTGAACACATAGGTTTATCTCTTTTCCTTCTTGGAGTCCCATAAAAATAAGAGCAAGTGAATGAACCTGCAAGAATAGAGAGTGGGAGAGGAAACATCAGAGGATAAGAGGGTGGAAAGCCAAGTGGGAAAATGAGCAGATCTGAGAGAGCTGCATGCCAAGTGTATGCAGAGGTGGTGCTAATGAGAAGCAAGCCACTTCCTGCCACACAACTCCAGCTAAGCTCAAGTACTTGAGAACCCAGAAACCCAGGAAGAAAGACCCAGGGAGAAGAATGGGATGAACACAGAGGATTGGATAAAGGGCTCTGTAAGGTTTATTAGTCTTCAGATCCCCTCTACAGTCTTGTACCTGTCAGAGGATTACACCTCCCTGGCAGGAGTCTGGAGGTGTATTCTGCAGAGCAATAGAATCAGAGAGGTGCCTTACTGGAAAAATGGAGATTCATAAGTCTACTTACCGAACAAAGAGAAAACACAGTTCTCTAACCACACGCGCCCATTCTGCATAGTCTCCTTATTTGGGCTGGGCTATTTCCTCGCTAGGCATGAAAATGGGGACTTTTTCTCTGGAGAAACTGAACAGCCTCAGAAAAATGACCTGAAGCTGCAACTTCCATTATGAAAGCCACCAATGACAAACTCCACACCTGGATCCAGTATTCAAATCAATCTTTTAATACCTAACTCTTCAATCTGAAAGGGCAAAGAAAAAAAAGAAGGATCACCAGGTATTTGAGAAAAGCCTCCAAAATAAATGAAGGAGACTAAAACAAACAAAGAGAAGGGACTAATATAACACTTGCTTTCCCTTCACACACTCTCATTTCCTGCTACATGATTACCCAATCCTTCTCAATCTTCTTTGTTGAATTTTCTTGATCTTGAAATGTTATAGTGCCCGGAACCCTACCAATCTCAGGACCTCATTTCTAATTCATCTACACTAACTTCTTTAGTGATATCATCCTGCCTCATGGATTTAAATATTATCTATATACTCTTGACTCCCAGATGTAAATTTCTATACCAATCTCTCTCCTGACTCCAGATTGTGTATCTCTATGCCTACTCAACCTCTCCATTTGATGACCTAATAGGCACTCTAAAACTAATGTGTTCAAAATGTACTACTGATCTTCTCCTCTGGAATCTTCCCCTGCCAAAGTCTTTCACATCTTAATAAATGTCAATTAATGAGTAAATAAATATTAATAAATGTCTTTCTAGTTGCTTAAGCGGAAAACCTGTATTAGTTTGGGTTTCCCCAAAAGCAAACTCTGAGATAAAGATTCAGGTACAAATAGTCTACTTCAGAGAGGCAGGAACCCCTAGGAGGGTGGGAAAGTGATACATGAAAGAGAAGGCAGTACTGGCCAGGTAGCTCCGTTGGTTAGGGCATTACCCTGATATGTCAAGGTTGCAGGTTCAATTCTTTGTCAGGGTGCATACAACAGCCAACCAATGAATGCATAGGTAAGTGGATCAACAAAATCAAACTCACTCTCTCTCTCTCTCTCATCAATTGAAAAATAAGTTAAAGCCCTGGCTGGTGGCACAGTGGATAAGGCGCCGGCCTGCAAACCCAAAGGTCACTGGTTCAGTTCCCAGCCAGGGCACATAACCAGGTTGCAAGCCAGGACTCCAGCCAGGTCCGTAGCTGGAGGCAGGTGACATGGATGTCTCTCTCCCTCTCTCCTTTCCTCTCTCTTTAAAAACAATAAATAAAATATTTTAAAAAATAAGTTAAAAGAAAGCAGCCAATAAAAATGTGTGTTGTTAATTCAGCTGATTCCCTGCCATTTATCCTGTGGAAAACAGTGTAAAATAATGTGTAAAAATGATCCTATCAGCCTTTCTAGCGCCATCTGCTCACGGCGCCGCCTCCAGCTCCTCCTGCCACTACCCTGAGTCACTGACTGCGCAGCTCCCGCCGTCCCTCCCCGTGCTACCCATCGATTGTTGGAGTTCTTATAACATGGCAGACATTGACAGCAAAGAACAGCCTGAACTTGATCAAGGTTTGGATGATGCTGAAGAAGTAGAAGAAGAGACTGGTGAAGAAACAAAAATCAAAGCACGTCAGCTGACTGTGCAGATGATGCAAAATCCTCAGATTCTTGCAGCCCTCCAAGAAAGACTTGATGGTCTGGTAGAAACACCAACAGGATACATTGAAAGCTGCCTAGAGTAGCTAAAAGATGAGTGAATGCTCTCAAGAACCTTCACATTAAGTGTGCCCAGATAGAAGCCAAGTTCTATGAGGAAGTTCATGATCTTGAAAGAAAGTATGCTGTTCTCTATCAGCCTTTATTCGATAAGTGATTTGAGATCATTATTGCAATTTATGAACCAACAGAAGAAGAATGGAAATGGAAACCAGATGAGGAGGATGAAATTTTGGAGGAGCTGAAAGAAAAGGCCAAGATTGAAGATAAAAAAAAAGGATGAAGAAAAACAAGAGCCAAAGGGAATTTCTGAATTTTGGTTGACTGTTTTTAAGAATGTTGACTTGCTCAGTGATATGGTTCAGGAACATGATGAGCCTATCCTGAAGCACTTGAAAGATATTAAAGTGAAGCTCTCTGATGCTGACCAGCCTATGAGCTTTGTTTTAGAGTTTCACTTTGGACCCAATGAATATTTCACAAATGAAACGTTGACAAAGTGTTGACAGGATGAGTTCCCGAGAGTGGTGATCTGGATGCTGCTGCTGAAGCTATCCTTGCTGCAGACTTTGAAATTGGTCACTCTTGACCTGAGCGTATAATCCCAAGATCAGTGTTGTACTTTACTGGAGAAGCTATTAAAGAAGATGATGATGATTATAATGAAGAAGGTGAAGAAGCAGATGAGGAAGGGGAAGAAGAAGATGAGGAAAATGACCCAGACTATGACTCAAAGAAAGATCAAAATCCAGCCGAATGCAAGTAGCAGTGAAGCAGGCTGGTCTGCCTTCTGCTTCCCTAGAAAGGATGAATTTTGGGTTCGCAGGCCGGCACCTTATCCATTGTGCCACCAGCCAGGGCTCAAGTTTTTTTTTTGTTGTCGTTTGTTTACTTGCTTGCTTGTTTTTGTTTTTGCAGCCTAAAATAAAAATGTCAAAAAAAATTTTTTTTTAATGTATCCTATCAGAGAGACAAGGGAACTGACTTATTTATACACCAACTCCTGAGAATCACTGGTTGAGGGCTTCCCTTAGGTGGGGTTCAATTCCCAGTGCTTCCAGTCTGATAGGAATTGTTAGAATGACTTCTTTTGAACTTCTGGGAAATGCCTTGGGCATAGAGATGCAAACATCTGGGGCACTAACGGCACTGAAACTTCGGAATTACCCTTAATGCCTTTTCTTTTTTTTAAACTTTTTTTGAAGATTTATTATTTTTAGAGAGAGGGGAAGAGAGGCAGAGAGGGAAAGAGACATCACCTGCCTCCAGCTATGGACCTGGCTGGAGACCTGGCTTGCAACCTCATTATGTGCCCTCGTTGGGGAATTGAACCAGTGACTTTCGGTTCACAGGCTGGTAATTTGTCCACTGCGCCACCAGCCAGGCCCCCTTCATTGCCTTTTTAAAAATAGCCCCATACTCAATCCATCAGCAGATTTTGTGTTCAAAACATATCCAGAGTCCACGGTTACTACTTTTACCCAGGCCAAAATCAGCACTCGCCTGGATCCTTGCAATAGCTTGCTTCCCGTCCTTCCAGTTCCTACCTTTGCCCCTATATTAGTTTCCTAGGGTGACCATAACAAAATGTCAAAAACTGGGAGGCTTAAAACAACAGACATTTATGGTCTCACTGTTCTGGGGTCTAGTGGGTGTCAGCAGGAGCATCATCCCTCTGAAACCTGTAGGGGGAGGCCATTATTGCCTCTTTCTAGCTTCAGATGTTTTGTGGGCAACCTTTGATGTTCCTTGGTGTGTAGATGCATCGTATATATATGAAGAGAGAGAGAGAGAGATGAGGTGAGATATGAGAGGGAGAGAGAGAAGAATCTGGCCTTGAACTCTATTTTTTTTTTTTTTTTTTTTTTTTAGTGCTCATGTATTTTGGGGTCAATAATATTCTAAAGCACATTTTTATATCTGGTAGAGTAAGTTCTTCCTCCTACTTGGTCAATATTCTTGGCTATCCTTACATTTTTTTGGTCAACCTGACAAATTTCATTTAAAAATAGATTAATTTGAGTAGCAATGACATCTTAAAATGAATGGTCTTCCACATGTCTTTATTTAACTCTTTTTTTGTATCTTAGAGTAAAACTCCATAATTTTATTCATATAGGACTTTTATGTTTCTTGTTGTTTATTTCTTCTTTATAGATTTTTGCAGCAATTGTGAATTGATTCTTTTCCATAATGTATTCTAATTAGTCATCACTGATCTGTAGGAAAGCTATTGATTTCTATATTATAATTTTATATAGAACCTATTTATTAACTGCCTTATTTGTTCTAATAACTTTTCAGTTTGTTCACTTAGATTTTCTAGGGAGTGATTTTCATCCTCAGGTAATGTTTATATTGTATCTTTTCCCCCAATATTTATACATCATCTCTAATTTTGTCTCTGAACAATAGCTAAATAATTCAACATGATATTGACTAGTAAAAATGATCATTGGCATTCTTTTCTTATTTTTATTTTAATGAGGTTTGTAGTTTGCTATTTTTATTTTAACAATTCATTTGATGGTAGGCTCTCAATTATCAGAAGCATGAATGTATTATCTAAACAAATTATTTACTTAGAGTTGCTTCATTCAGCAGACAGCAAAATGTCATGGAAGAGATTTTCTGCAGTGACTTCCCCTGGTCCCATAGAAATGTCCTGACCAAGGACCAAGATATTAACAGTTTATATACGGTGAGTTTCATGGAAACTAAGTAGCCACCCAAATACTTTCTCAATAACTCTTTATATTCCTTCCTTACATGGATAGCACAGTTCATATATATTACAGTAACTTGTTCAATGTAACAGGTTACATCTGTATTTATTTATTTATTTAAATGTACCTGCAGATTTTCAAAAATATTTTTATTATTTTTAGAGAGGGGGGAAGAGAAAAAGGCAGAGAGGGAGAGAGACATCAATGTATGGTTGCCTTTTACCTGCCTCCAGCCACAGACCTGGCTGGAGACCTGGCTTGCAACCTGGTTATGTGCCCTGGCTGGGGAATCGAACCAGCGACCTTTGGGTTCACAGGCTGGCACCTTAACCACTGTGCCACCAGCCAGGACTTACATCTGTATTTAATATGAAGTATTTATTTTAATAGAACACAGCTGTATATAACTTTTACATATTTATCTCTGTATGATTGCCTTTATGGAAGTCATAGTGTGGGCATCCTTGGTGGAGAACCTCCACTGTAAGTACACTGTTTGCCTTTTGGTTTTGGTAGATGCTTTTGATCACATTATGGAAAAATAATGATGATGATAATGATAATAATAGCAAATTATTATATGTTTACTTTATGCTAGTTGCTGTCAAAAGCACTTTATATGTAACTCAGTTATATTAATTAACTGAGTTAGAAAATTTCCTTCTGTTCACAGCCTACTAATAGTTGTGGTTGTGTGTGTGCATATGTTAACAAGAGTGAGTGGGATTTTCCTGAATGCTTTTTCAATGGCTATTAGATAATTGTATGATTTTTCTACCTTATTTCTGCTACTGTAGGGAATGATATGAATAGAGCCCCTACTGTTGAATCAGAACCCCAAGGGGTCCTCTAATCCAACCAGATCATCACTTTTCACTAATTATCTCACCCTTCTCATGTTCTCACTTTTTCTTTTCCTATCTAGATTCCATTGTACGTCATCAGAATCATTATATTGTAAATATTCTTAATTCTCCTGTCACTTTCCCTTCATTATACTCACTGACAAAATTCCAAATCCTCCCACATGCATTTAATTAAGTAGTCCGTGTCTGCACCTATGGATCTGGACATGGATGGATGAGATCACACTCGCAGCTGTAATTTCTCACTACACAGTTTAAATGAGCACTCAGTACTACCCAGCAATCCTGCTATACTCCCCAAGTAGTTTTGGTTTCCCACTGTACAATATGAACCTTTCTTCTCCTTGCCAACCTCTGTCATACTCCCTCCACTTCATTTTCATATGACCTCCATTTATAATTCATTGAGAAAATAGAGGCACTCAAATTCATCTTCCTCCCACCTAATCTATCAACTTTTCTGAATTGCCTTGATCCATATTCTCTGCTTTTTTTTTTTTTTTTTTTAAGATTTTATTTCATTATTTTTAGAAAGAGGTGAAGGGAGAGAGGCAGAGAGGGAGAGAGACATCAATGTATGGTTGCATTTCACCTGCCTCCAGCCACAGACCTGACTGGAGACCTGGTTTACAACCTTGTTATGTACCCTGGCTGGGGAATCGAACCTGTGACCTTTGGGTTCGCAGGTCGGGTTTTTTGTTTGTTTGTTTGTTTTTACCTAGGTCTGCACTATATTCCACACCCATCTGCCTTCCCAAGGATTGAATTTCTTCTCACTGCTGCCTCATCAATTTCTCCGTCACTACTGGATTGTTTCCATCACCAAATGCACATACCTTAGTATCTCCCATCTTAACACACACATACCCACAAGCAAAACCCTTTCTTGACACAACATCTCTCTTCAGCTACCATCCACTTACTCTTATTCACAGCATCACTTATGAAAAGGCTGTCTGTATTTGCTTTCTCTGCTACTTAACTTTCCAACCCCTCAGCATGCTTCGATCAGCCTTTTAACCTCTTCACTACACTGAACTGCTCTTGTCAAAGCTACCATTGACCTCTAGCTTGCCCAATTCACTTCTCTGTTCACATTTGACCTCTAGGAAGCTTTCAACATGGTTAACCACTTCCTTCTCGAAATATTTTCTTTTCTTTTTTTAGCTTCAATAATTTACTACTTTCTTGGTTTTCTTCCACCTCACTGGCTGATGCTTCTCAGTCTGTTTTGCTGGCTTTTTCGCAAGCCAACCTCCAAATGTTGGAGTGACTCAGGATGCCATTCTCTACCCTCTTGTCTTCTCACCCCTTTGGTGATCTTATCTGCTTTTAGTGGTTTCGAACACCTGTTGGCTGACAAAAGACTCTCCTTGGCCTAACTTTAGACAGACTTCTCTGAATCTTCTTTTGACTAGGCTTCATCCTTGGGCCCTGTCCTCTGCCTGCTTAGTCAGTTTCAGCAAGAATCCTACTAATTCAGTTTAGCAAGAATCCTCCCACCCTTGTTGTCTGAGTCCTTGGCTTGTCTTTAGCAAGAATCCTGTTATGCCAGCTTAGCGAGAGGCCCCCATCCTTGACACCTCTTCTTCGTAACTTTCCCTTAATTGACCCCCTCACTTTGCTCATTGGCTATAAATTCCCAGCTGTCTTTGCTGTACTCAGAGTTGAGCTCAGGCTCTTCCCTGTTGTAATACTATTGAATCAGATCTGAAAATCTGTCCTGGTATCTTCAACAAATGTTCAGTAGGTAATACTCTTTAACTTGGCTTCCAACTTTATATGTCCAGACAAGGTCTCTTAATTCCAGACTTACTATTGCCTCTTTGACAGCTGTTTCTCAGATGATTAATAGGCATTTGAAACTAAACAGAGCCCATTAAAATGATGGGGATCTTGCCATTTGTGTGAACGTATATGGGTATTGAGGGCATTATGCAGAGTGAAATAAGGCAGACAGAGAAAGGTAAATATCATACGATCTCATTTATATGTGGGATTTAAACAAACTCAAAGATACAAAGAACAGATTCATACTTTCCAGCAGTGCAGGGTTGGAGGGGTGAGTAAAATGGATGAAGGGGGTCAAAAGTTATAAACTTCCAATTGTAAAATAAATAAGTCCTAGGGATGTTATGTACAGCATGGTGACTATAGCTAATAAAACTATTGTATATTTGAAAGTTGCTAAGAGAGTAGATTTTTAAAAAAGATTTTATTTATTATTTTCAGAGAGAAGGGCGGGAAGGGAGGAAGAAGGAGAGAAGCATCAATGTATGGTTACCTTTCACCTGCCTCCAGCTGGGGACCTGGCTGGAGACCTGGCTTGCCACCTGGTTATGTGCCCTGGCGAGGAATCAAACCAATGATCTTTGGGTTCGCAGGCTGGTGCCAATCCACTGAACCACACTAGCCAGGGTGACAGTAGATCTTAAAAGTTCTCATCACAACAAATAAGATTGTAACTACGTGTGGTGAGGTATGTTGACTAGATAGATATATTGCAGTGATTATTTCACTATATATACAAATAGCAAATCATGTTGTATATATGAAACTAATATGTTACATGTCATTATATCTTAATTTTAAAAAGAAACCACCATTTTATTATGCTCATGGTTCTGTGGGTCAGGAAGTCAGAAAAAGAATAGTAGCAATGGTTCGTCTCAGCTCTGTAAGACTTGAAAAGGTGAGGGTGATTCAAAGGGCTGGTGGCAGGAATCGAGGCTTCTTTTACTCATGTCTGGTACTTTAGCAGGAATAGCTGGAAAGCTGATCTTAGCTGGATAGTCAACTGGAGCACCTACATGGGGCTTCTTCAAATAGTGGCCTCAGGGTAGTTAAACTGTTTACATGGCATCTCTGGGCTGCCATAGAGAGGGCTCCAGCCAGCAATGTAAAAACTGCATGACCTTTTATGACTTAACTGTGGAAGTCACATGGCATCAATTATGCAGTTCTCTATTTGTCAAATTGATCACAAGCTTACTCATATTCAAAGAGAGGGTTTATAGACCTCCTCTCTTTATGTGTGAAATGTCGAAGAGTTTGTGACCATGTTTTGAAACCACCAAAAATTCTCAGCACAAGTATCACTATATTAGAGAGGCTACCCCTTTCCATTTTGTCTAAAATTACCTTCCCTAAGTACTCTATATCATTGTTTATTCTACAGCCCTCATCACCCAATTTTTAAATTTAATTTTATTTTTAAAGATTTTATCTATTGTTTCCACAGAAAGAGGAAGGGAAAGAGGCAGAGAGGGAGAGAAACATCAATGTGTGGTTGTCTTTCACCTGCCTTCAGCTATGGACCTGGATGGAGACCTGGCTTGCAACCTGGTTATGTGCCCTGGCTGGGGAATCAAACAAGCAACCTTTGGGTTCACAGGCTGGCACCTTATCCACTGTGCTACCAGCCAGAGACCTCATCACAATTTGTAATTATCTTTTTGTTATTATTGTTGTTGTTGTTTTGGTTCAGTTTCTCTTTTTTGTTAGTTTCACTTCAAGACTGTGAACTCCATGAGGACAGGAACCCTGCTTCTCTGATTCATACTTGTATTTCCATTATCTAGCACAGGGTCTGGCATATAGTAGGTATCAATAAACACTTGCAGACTAAATCAAATACCACATAAGTAAATAAATATTTTCACATAACTTAATAGGTTCCAAGGAACTACAAAAGCCATCTGACCTTATCTTTTCACCATCTCAAATGTTATTGAACACCCCCAAAGACTGGAGCACACTACTTCCTGAGAACCCTTCCTTCTTTGAACTACTCCTGGTATTTAAAAGTTTTTGTGTTTATTTATTTATTTATTATTTTTAGAGAGAGGGGAAGGGATAGAGGTAGAGAGGGAGAGGGAGAGAGACATCAATGTATGATTGCCTTTCACCTGCCTCCAGCTGGGGACCTGGCTGGAGACCTGGCTTGCAAGCTGGCTATGTGCCCTGGCTGGGGAACCAAACCAGTGACCTTTGGGTTCACAGGCTGGCACCTTATCCACTGTGCCACCAGCGAAGGCCTGGTTTTTTAGTTTAGTTTTGTTTTTTTCTTAATTAGTTACTCTCCTCAACCTACAGATAAAAGAGACTTGTTCAGGGTTGGGGAGAAAGTAAAACAGATTGGGCATTTTTTGAACCTTTTCTAAGTTCCAGACAGTATTAGATGCTTTTCATTCGTTATCTTTTTTGATGATCTCAATAACCCTATGAAGCAATTAGTGTCATCTCCATTTTACAGATGAGGAAGCTGAATATCTGAGAGGTGAGGAGACTTATTCAATGTCACATGGCCTATAGAATTGAAATTTGAATATATAATTGGAATTCAAGTCCATGTTTATCTTATTCCCTAATTCATTTCCTTTATTTCATCTTGAAAAAGAGAGAAAAAAGTCAATTGTTCTGTCTTAAAAGTGTACTACACATAAAGACTGGAAGCAAAAGCAGATATAACAATTGATTTGCTTGTCAAAGCCTTGTACATTATCAACCCCTTGGTGGCTATGCCATCTTATTGACAGAAATGCAAAATCAGATATAGTTGCCACGTCTCTCTATCCCTGGCTGCTATACCACAAATACGTGGAAAGCTGCTAGCAAACTACAAAAGTGGCCAGTATTGTACTAGAGGTTCTAGCAAGGGCTGTTAAGGAAGAGAATAAACGAAAAGGCATCTCGGCCCTGGCTCATGGCTCAGTGGAAAGGTGCTGGTCTGCGAACCCAAAGGTTGCCAGTTCAATTCCTAGCCAGGGCACATAACCAGGTTGCAAGTCAGGCCTCCAGCCAGGCCCAGGGCTAAAGGCAGGTGAAAGGCAACCATACATTGATGCTTCTCTCCCTTTCTGCCTCTCTCCTTTTTCCTCTCTCTAAAAAAATAATAAATAAAATCTTTTTTTTTTTAAGATTTAAAAAAATTATTTCCAGAAAGAGAGGAAAGGAGAGAGGCAGAGAGGGAGAGAAACAGAGAAACATCAAAATATGGTTGCCTTTCATCTGCCTCCAGCTATGGACCTGGCTGGAGACCTGGCTTGCAACCTGGTTATGTGCCCTGGCTGGGGAATTGAACCAATGACCTTTGGGTTCACCAGCTGGCACCTTATCCACTGTGCTACCAGCCAGGTAAAATCTTAAAAAAAAAAAAAAAAAAAAAAAAGTAAAAGCACCCATATCGGAAAAGATGTAAAACTGTATGTACAGATATAAGGATCTTGAATATAGAAAACACTAAAAAATCCACACGCACACAACTAAACTTGCTAGAGGTAATAAATTTAGTAAGATTATAGCAACAAAATTAATATTAAAATATCATTTGCATGGAACAATCCCAAAATGAAATTACAAAACAATTTCATTTCCAATAATACCAAGAAGAATAAAATATTTAGAAGTAAGGGTAACCAGGCCCTGGCTGGTGGCACAGTGCATAAGGCACTGGCCTGTGAACCCAAACATCACTGATTCAATTCCTGACTGGGTTTGATTCCCAGCCAGGGCACATAACCAGGTTGCAAACCAGGTTGCAAGCCAGGTCTCCAGACAGGTCCTTACCTGGAAGCAGGTGAAAGGCAACCATACATGGATGTCTCTCTCCCTCTCTGCCTCTATCCCTTCCCTTATCTCTAAATATAATAAATAACATCTTTGAAATAAATAAATAAACCCAAATGCTGAATGCCTCCTCCCAGACCAGTTCATGGGCCTCTGTGGGGGTGGATACAGACTTAAAAAAGAAAGAAAGAAATGTAACCAAAGAGGTGTTAGGTTTATTCTCTGAAAACTACAAAACATTGTTGAAAGAAATAAAAGAAGACCTAACTAAATGGAATATACCATGTGTTCATGAATTTGAATACTTAATATTGTTAAGATGGCAACACTCCCCAGACTGGCCTATTAATTCAGTGCAATTACTATCAAAATTCCAACTGCCTTTCTTTTTACAAAAATAAACAGGCTGATCCTAAAGTTCATATGCAAATTCAAGAGACCAAGAATAACCAAAACAATCTTTAAAAAGAAGAACAAAGTTGGAGGACTTACACTTCCTGATTTCAAACTTACTACAAAACCATAGTAATCAAGACAGGATGAGACTAGCATAACAGCAGACACAAGACTGACAGAATAGAATTGAGAGTTCAGAATTAAACTTTTACATTTACAGTTGATTGATTTTGACAAGGATGCTAGCCAACTGGTTTGGGAAAAGAATAGTCTTCAACAAATGGTGCTTGGACAACTGGGTATCCATAAGTAAAAGAATGAATTTGAACCTCTCCCTTACATCATATTTAAAAGTTAACTCAAAATAGATAAAAATCTAAATGTAAGAGCTAAAACTATAAAACTCTTAGGAGACAACATAAAAATAAACCTTCATGACTTTGGATTAGGTTTCTTAGCTATAATAACAAAAGAAGTAATCAAAGTAATCAAAGAAAAAAAAGACTCCTTCTAAATTAAGTTTTTGTGCTTCAAAGAACACCATAAAGAAAATGAAATGACACCCTCCAACCTGGGGGAAAAGTTCTGCAAATCATGTATTTGATAAGGGACTTAATATCTACAAGGTAAATAAGCAGTGTGGGGTGGCTGGCTGGAGCCCTGCCTTCTGGCACGGTGTCCACTAGTGAGGCTCCTTTTGGCTCCACTAGGGAGCATTGACACATCAGAAAAGTTCAGTTCCATTCATAAACCTTCACTGAGCATGTTCTGGCTCTCACTTGGGATGGGTGAGCCAAGTCCCTGTCCCCAGGTGGCTCAGGCACAGGATTTATGTAAACATGCTCAGTCCCTGACAGCTCTGTTTCCTTCTCTTACAAGGTCTGTCCTGAAAGTTGAGCCAATGTTTAATTATACTGATATCGGCTTGATACTTTCAGGACAGACCTCATACACTGACCTAAGATCATGAGCTCACTGTCTCAAGGGACAGCAAGAGCAGGGCAAGAAGCTTTTAGTAGGAAAGGAGGGAAGGGGAAAGAATTAGTAACTATTGGACGCTTACTCTGTGCCAGAGACAAAGGAACATGCATATATATGATTTAACTTCTTCCTCAAGACATTCTTGAGCAGTCAGTGAAGGGATGTATCCCAGGTACTTAGAGCTAGTATGTTGTGGAATTGTGATTTGAACCCAGGACCATCAGATTCAAAAATCTGTGCTCTGGAGAAACTGGAAGTTCACCTAGGCTGGACCATTTCACCTCCACTGGACCATTTCTAGTTCCCACTGTTTATACAATTTGCTCATCCATTCATTCATTCTCTTAGTTTCCCTGATTAGGCATTTGTTGCCAGGTAATATGGTAGGCAACAGAGACATAAGCTTGAATACTTGAACAAGGCATAAGCCCTGACCTCAAGGATTTGTAATGTAATGGAGCCAGGTTTGGACTGAGACTTAAGACCAGGAGCTGAGTTAATTACACCACGAAGGGAGGTCCTGTGGCAGTTCGGCCAGATAACAAGTGGTTTTAATATGAGATCAAGGACTTAAGGTTTGGTGCAATGAGGGCAAATATGTTGCCAATTCTTTACTCCCTCCACCCCATCCTGTAAATGTGTAGGGTATGGGACAATGAGCAACCACCATCAGAGAGAGCTGAGGGGGAAGTGGTATGCTGGGGCACAGCTTCTTCTCAGCCACAGCAGGAAATGGAGGGAGGGCTTGCTGAACAGGCTGTGGTTTAGGGGAGTTTATTGACTATAGCACTTTGGTTTGGGAGGGAGGGCTCAGTCAAAAGGGTCTTTGGGAAAGTGGCAGGGGGAGCCTGAGAGGGAGTGAATTTTGGAATAACGATGTAGATGATCAGAGAGCTCAAGAACGACAGGGTGAGAGGTGAAGGGACTGAGGCATTGCAGTTTGACTGAAACTATGGAGAAAACACATTTCATACCCAGGTTTCCAAGGCTACTTTCAATACAGAAAACAAGCTTTGGTCTCTGATCACAGTACCAGATAGAACATGAAGCAACTTTATTAGGAAGTGAGAGTGGGAGAGGCATCCTCAAACTGGGCTGGAAGCCACCAGCACTGTTTCAACTGTGGGAAGAATTCAGCCTAAAGTAGAGAAGAAGGGAGGTGGCTACTAGGTGTTACTTAGAACTTGACCTCTAGTTGGTTTTTCTTATCCTCTTAGCTCTGAACCAACTTACTCATTTAGTGACTACTTCCTCCCCTTTAAACTTGCTGTCCCCTGTCATTGTTTTTTGCTAATATCTGGTTTAACAGAGAAGTGGCATAACGCTATAGAAAGAACTTGGAGTATGGTATCAGTAGACTAGAATCTGATCGCTCTACTAAAAGTCCCATACCATAACCAGGAAGGGATGGAATTAGCAGGACTAGAATGCAGGATATAGAATTCCAATTTTTCCATGCTCACCGCCGTTTCATATAATGTACAGCATGACTTCCTTAACTTCCCTGAGCTTCAGTTTGTTTATCTTCCTTAATAATATCTACTTTATAGTGGCTACAAAGATTCAATGACATGTGAAGCCCATAATAGAGTGCTTGGGCATGGTGTGCCTGTCACATTAGTTATCATTACACACAAACACTATTTGGCTCTATAACTGCACAATGTGAGTGCTCAACACAGATTAAGGGCTGAATTATGTCCCCCACAAAATTCATAAGTTGAGATTCTAACTCTCAGTGCAGAATGCAACAGCAGTATTTGGAGATAAAGTCTTTTTTAAATAAATTAATTTATTTTTAGAAAGAGGGGTAAGGAAGGAGAAAGAAAGGGAGAGAAACATCAGTGTGTGAGAAATAAATCCATCAATTGCCTCTTGCATATTCCTAGCAAGGCCCACAATTCCAGCATGTGTCCAGACTGGGTATCAAACCGGTGACCTTCCGGTTCACAGGCCAGCGTTCAATCCACTGAGCCACACCAGGCAGGGTCGAAGATAAAGTATTTAAAGAAATAATTAAGTTAAAACAAAGTCCCTAAGGTGGGCCCTAATCCATTATGGCCTGTGTCCTTGTCCCAGTCATAAGAGGAAAGTTAGACACAGACATGTACAGGGGCAAGAGATATCAGAAGAAACTAGTCCTTGCTCTTGAACATCTAGACTCCAGAGATGCCTGACCTGCTGGTCTGACCATAACTCCAAGGATAGTGCTTCCTTACTCTCACTGCTAAGGTGAAGTCATCAGAGAAGGCAAGACTGTGTGCTCTCTTCTGAGGTGACTGGTGGTGACTTACTGACCAGAGGTGCTTGTCACGGGACCAGAGAGAGGATGCATCATGGTCCATTCCCTGGTGCTTTCTGACTGCATTAGGAGGGAGGGGCAACTGGGTATGCGGTGTTGGATAAAGAAAAGGCGGGAAAGTGCTGCATTCGTGATGATTCCTGTTCTCTGTCCCAGGACAGAGGAGAAAGGTGAGACTGACAGAGGAGAAAGAAGTAGTTTGAGATGGGAGGAAGGAGGAGAGGTGCCTGATGTGACTCTCAGGACACTTTCCACTGACAGAAGTGGAGGAGGCTGCGTTTGCGGATCAGTCAGGGTCTGGAATCCCGATCTTTTGCGGGGCACTGTGTGGCAGGAGGCTGTGGGACGATCGCATGTAGTCCCCCAGAGTCGTCTGCCGGGGATGGCTGCCCTGGGGCACACAGGGCAGTGCGGGCGGGCGCGCGCGTACTCGACACGTCCTCCGGGCACTGCCCCCTCTGGCGCGCGCCCGCCCAGCCCCATCTCGGTTCCCTGCCCCTCGCAGGGCTTGGTGGACCTGGCCTTCAGGACAGTGCACGCCCCCCTCACTGGCCAGGACCCCGGGACGCGCGTACCCCTCGCCCGGTCCCCGCCCCCCGGGCGCGCGCACCGGCTCCCGCTCCTGTTCCAGCTGGCAGCGGTGGCGGCGGCGGCGGGGATTGTTTTTGTTGTCGTTGAGGCCGGAAGAGCCACGGGAGTCCAGTCCTTGTCCCCAGGCCGGGTACCGCTGCCGCCCCCTGCCCAGCGCCCGGGTCTCCGCGGCGCTCCCCTCCAGCGCCAATATTCCGGAGATCAAGCGTTACACAGCGGCGGCGGCGGCGGGGCCCGGAGCGGGAGGCGCCGGGGACCGGGGTGAGGCGGCCCCCGCAGCCGCCGCCGCCATGGAGGCTTTGGGACCAGGTGAGGAGAGCGCTTGGGCTGGAATAGGGCCCCAGGATGGGTTGGTGGGCGACCGGAATGCCGCTCTTGGTCGCCCCCATCGGCTCCGGTGTAGCAGGGTTCGGGCCGTCAGGCCCCGGGGAATGGGACGGGTGCCCCATTGCCCAAGGCGAAGGGAGCTGACCCTGGCCTCCGGGGGCGGGGACGGGGACCGCGCCCCAGCTTGAAGAGGTGATCGGGATCTGGCAGTCTGAGGGAGGGTGGGAGGCCAGGGAAGGTGACTTGCGCCTCCAGGTAGAGGGGCGACCTGACCCAACCTAAGGGAGGTGCTTGAGAGGAGGCCAATTTGGGCCTCCGAAGGGACGTTCTGTGGCTGGTGCGCTGCGGAAGCCTGGCGTGGACTGGACTGGACTGGACTGGAGAAGGTCCCCCAGCTACTACCAGGTGTATTCTTGGTTTGGGGCTGCAGCCCTATTTTTCTTTGCACTGGCAGACGTCCAGAGCCCTCAGATAAGGAATGCCCCTTGCCCCGGAGGCCAAGAGGCAAAATACTTACCTCTTCTTGAAGGCTCTGACGGCTTGGGGAATATGGTCCTCTGCCTCTGTCAGTCTGCGTGACAGTCCTGAAGTTGTCTGGACTAACACCCTGGTGACAGGCGAGTTAGCAGCCAACCCGCTCCAGCACAGGCTTTCATGCCCCGAGTGCTCTTCTAACTGGGCTATGACTGGTTGTGAAGGCCAAAGGAAGAAGAAAGTGCTTTGGAAATTGTAATTTACTATCATTATGAGTGGCCTCTGGTTATCTCCCCTACTCTGCCCTAACCGGAGGAAAGGTTCCAGATTGTACCAAGTGCCCTGTGGATGGGAGCCTAGTGCTCCCACCTCCAACCCCCGCAGGTTTCTAATGCTTTGACTAAGTAGGACAGAGTTGAGGGGCTGTGATAGCATTAACTTTACTATCAAACCTTATCTACATAGTGGACTTAGCTGTAGAGCATTTCCTTTATGTAGTGCATAGAAAAGTCACTTAACCAGTTGCGTTTGGAAACTTTCCAGGTTCGTTTACTTAGAACTTGCTCACAGTTTGAAATGACTTAATCCCACTTTAATTTCCTGATTAAACGGTTTGTTTGTTTTTTCAAAAAGGACCTCATAATAAAATTTCATATGCCTTTTAAAAAGTAAATTGCTTTTGTCCCAGTAATATTATTTGATAAACCTCAGTGTGAGCATTATGATGGGTTACTTCACTATAGCTCCCAGCTAAAGGCATGATCAGGTCTAGGAATGTAACAAACCTCTGTTCAAATTCAATCTAGTAATTTAATAGTTGTATAACCTTAGGCAAATTACTTAATTCCTTTGAACTTTCATTTCCTCATCTATAAAATAAAGTAATAATAATTATTGCTGTGAGATTGTTGTGAGAATGAAATGAGATGATGTATGTGAAAAGGCTTGTAGAGACCAATGCATTATAGATACTAACAAATGTTCCTTCCCACCCTCCCCTGTTAGTAACTCATCACTGAAGTAACTGTTGCATTTTATGAACTGGTATTGAAAGAGATTTGTAACTGTGTGTACAAACTGATTTTCATGGAGAAGATCAATCTGGTGGTATTAGGAATGTCCCAGGAATTTTTTTGTTGTTTGATTTTAGCTTTTGCAGATTTTAAGATTTCCAGTTCACCCAGGATTGTGGACAATTATTTCTCACTAACCACATTTGTAAGATGCTAAGGAATAAGCCAAAATGTCATGTAGGTCTTTTCTGTTGACTGGCATGTTTTCCTGTCTGTTCTCTGGCAAACTCCTCTTTCGGCATCATAGTACCTTGGAAACCCAACTAATAACAAGAAGCTGCACACTAAGCATAGAATCAGAGCAAAGGGAGTTTATAGTCTTGTGGGATATTTAGTCAAGGTTGTTTTGGCACCTAGAGAAGATTTCCTGCTCCTGTTAAAGCACACCGATCCAGAGCTTTGTGCCCTCCTCACTTGAACAATTACTGATTCATTCTTAGTCTTCCTCTGATCTCCCTCTCCCCTTTTCCGTTTCTGACAACCATAACTTGGAAATATATTTAATTAGGTACCATTTA
This sequence comes from Noctilio leporinus, assembly GCA_004026585.1. NCBI lineage: Eukaryota > Metazoa > Chordata > Mammalia > Chiroptera > Noctilionidae > Noctilio > Noctilio leporinus. The sequence continues at coordinate 224,034 of PVIW01002309.1, forward strand.
TTTTGATTAGAGTAGTTTAAATTTTTTTAAATTTAATTTCATTGTTGTTGTATTACATCTATCCCCTTTTTACTCCCCTCTGTCCCCTTCCCCACCCACCTTCTCCCCCACAAAGTCAGTCCCACTTGTTGTCCATGTCCATGGTTCTTCCATACTAGGTTCTTGACTAAACTGCTCCCCTTGTTTGCCTCTTCCTCCCCCTGTCCCCCTCCCCTCTGCCCACTGAAGTTCTATTTACTGTATTCATGTATCTGGTTCTGTTTTGCTTGTTGTTTGTTTTGTTCATTATTGTCCTGTAATAGGTGAGATCATATGGTATTTGTCTTTCACTGACTGGTTTATTTCACTAAGCATAATACTTTCTAGTTCTATCCATGTTGTTACAAAGGGTACAAGTTCCTTCTTTCTTTCTGCTGTGTAATATTCCATTGTGTAAATGTACCAAAGTTTTTTGATCCAATCATCCACTGATGGGCACTTAGGTTGTTTCTAGCACTTGACTATTTTAAATAGTGCTGCTATGAACATAGGGGTACACAGGTTTTTCTGAATGGGTGTTTCAGGGTTCTTCGGGTATAGTCCAAGTAGTGGAATTGCTGGATCAAAAGGCAGTTCCATTTTTAGTTTTTTAAGGAAACTCCATACTGTTTTCCAGTAGTTTAACTTTTATATTTATAGTGCTTCACGGTTTGGAAAGTGACTTCATAGCTATTAGCTTATTAAATATTCTGTGAGGTGAGCATGGCAGGCATTATCCCTATTGCACAGATGAGAAAGAAATGGAGAGAGTTTAACTGACTTGATTTGTCACAAGGCTGAGTGGTGAAATGAGAGTGAGTCTGGGTCATCTGTCCTGGTCTGATGCCCTCCTTTTCATTTAAGGCTAACTTCATCTGATCTATATTATCGTATTTGTTTCCTTTTTGGAAGAAGTAATTTTTTAACTTTGTCACCAAATTTTGTTGATGCCCCCACTAGAAAGCCCAGGGACCTTTGAGCACTGTAATATCTATACAAGTATAATCTACTAGCTGACATTTCTTGAGCACTTACTATTGTTACAAGGCACTGTGTTAAGCCATTTATACACATTACCTCATGGGATCCTCACAATACCTTAAGAGATAATGATATTATTATTACATATTCCCCATTTTCTAGCTAAAAGAGCTGAGGCACAGAAAGGCTTTAAAAACTAGACCAAAGGCCCTGGCTGGGAGCACAGTGGATAAGGCACTGGCCTGTGAACCCAAAGGTCACTTGTTCGATTCCCAGCCAGGGCACATAACCAGGTTGCAAGCCAGGTCTCCAGCCAGGTCCTTGGCCGGAGGCAGGTGAAAGGCAACCATACATTGATGTTTCTCTCCCTCTCTTCCCCTCTCTCTGGAAATAATAAATAAAATCTTAAAAAGAAAAAAGAAAAAAAAAAAAAAAAAAAAAAAAAAAAAAAAAAAAAAAAAACTAGATCAAGGTCATGCAGTTAAGGAGTGGTAAACTGAGATTGAAACCCAGGCAGTTTGGTGCCAGAGCTTTAGGTACTGTGTTTTTTCTTCATAGGTAGTTTGCTAACTTCAAAGAAACCAGCTTTTAGAATGGAAAATTTTAGCATGTAGTTTTCTAAAAAAATCTTCTAAACTTATTAAAAGAAATGATCGTTCACCTTCTGACTTTTCTTTCTTGCCAATGAAAAGAAACACACTATTTGCTTTTCTCCACTTCTTAATTCCATTTTTTTCATTTCCTTTGCCTCTGTCCTTTTGGTATCAAGTAGTTTAGAGAGGTAGAGAGATCATAGGATTGTAAATATATTGGGGCAGAAAAAGCATTGGAATGGAAGTTTGAAGACCTGGGTTTCAGTGACAATTTAAAATCAAAATCTTCAGGCCAAACAGGAAATAAGAACAAGTTAAAACAAATCAAAGTCATATGTTCTCAAGTAGGTCATTTGACCCAAATTTCTGATTCCAAATTTCTATCATCAAGCTGGATTTCATCCAACTTCATGATACAATGATTGCTTAAGTGTATGTCAGGATATACAGGACTGACTTATGTGTATGACTTGATACAGTATGCCAATCACCTCTGATATGATTTATTATTTACCTCTTACCTTATTTGTAAATATCTAATCACACCCAAAGGAGATCCCTTTTACACCAGATGTGGAACTCATCTTTAAGCAATAATAATATTTTTAGTATAAATTAAATGCTTTCAGTTTAATGAAAAATAATTGTCAATTCTTGGATTTGAGAAATTATCTGGTTTCTGTTTAGTTTCTATTTGGAACTGCTGCAAGGATTATTAGTAGTGGTCAGTTGAGCATTTATTGAATTTCTACAATGTACTGGTCGTTGAATTAGGTCTTGAAGGAATAGCAATGAATTGGAGGTCTTCTAAGTTTACAGTTTAGAGGAAGAAACAGTAATTTAACAGGTTGTTTCTCTGTACTTGTACGAAGTGCTCCATTACACAGAGGGTCTTGGGAACACAAAGTATACATTCTCCAGTCTGGGAGATTCTGGAAAGGCTTTCCAAGGAGGCCACACCTGATTTGCGTTTTGAAGAATGAATAGAGTTTAGGGAATTAATGAACAATGAGCATGTGAAAAGATTCAGTACTTAAAGAATTTGTAGACAAAGGAAATCAAAGAATGAATCAACAAATGGGACTATATCAAATTGAAAAGTTTCTGTTCAGCTAAAGAAAATATCAGCAAAATTCAAAGGGAACCAACTGTATGGGAAAACATAATTGCCAATGATACCTCAGACAAGGGTCTGATCTCCAAAATACATAAAGAACTAATGCGACTCAACACCAGGGAGACAGACAG
>PVIW01002310.1:0-146235 GCA_004026585.1 Noctilio leporinus
TGACCACTGAAGGCCTATTCCTTGTATTCATATATTTGGTTCTGTTTTGCTTGTTGTTAGTTTTGTTCATTATTGTCCCGTAATGGGTGAGATCATATGATATTTGTCCTTCACTGACTGGCTTATTTCACTAAGCATAATACTCTCCAGTTCCATCCATGTTGTTGCAAAGGGTACAAGTTCCTTCTTTCTTTCTGCTGTGTAGAATTCCATTGTGTAAATGTACCAAAGTTTTTTGATCCAATCATCCACCGATGGGCACTTAGGCTGTTTCCAGCACCTGGCTATTGTAAATAGTGCCGCTACGAACATAGGTGTGCATATGTTCTTATGAATTGGTGTTTCAGGATTCTTTGGGTATAGTCCAAGTAGCGGAATTGCTGGATCAGAAGGCAGGTCCATTTTCAGTTTTTCAGAAACTTATTTTCTTGTAGGTCCCCTGTATTTCCCACCAAATTAATACCAGGCATTCTATGTTTGTATTATTCTACTGTGAAAGGAATCTCCTTTACAATATACCTGTGAAAGTTATAGAGAGTTTGTGTATATATGAGGGTGTTGACTTCTCTTTCTTATTTTGTCAGGTTTATTGGAATCTTGTTGATTTTTAAAATCTTCTAATTGGGTTTAACTGTGTTGTTATGTTAATAAATACATTTTTATATATTCCCTTTCAATAGTTACAACAAGCACTTAGGCCTGTTTTACATCTTATTTTATGGCAATAAAAACATCCAGAAAGTTTCAAATTAAGATTGCTGACAGCAGATATCTTTCTTTTGTTTTGAATTTATTTATTGGATATGGAACTCAGGTATGAACAAGAGGGACTCAAGAAGATGGGAATAGTTTCCCCAGAGAGGAAAAGGTCGACGTCCTAAGGCTGGGAGAAACATTGCCCATGGCTGACTGGTCCCTTGTCTACACCTTAGTGACTGGTGGAGACACTCCCACGCTCAGGACTGCAAGATGAAACAAGGAGCCCAGCCCTGGGTGAGATTGGTGGGAAGCTTAACCAGTGCCAGAACTATCAACTTACAGGTATTCGGTTCTGTTAGACAACACTGTTTGTCATATTAGTTCAATTTTCTGTTGTTTATAGCCAAGCACACACTATGGGATACAGGGTGCAAAGGCCTGGATTGCATTATTCCAAACCTGACTTACTGGTTTGTTCAGCATTCTGTGGACTTCCCACATTCCTGAGACAGAACATTCTCAGGAAGCTGCTTGTGGTCCACCTCCACTCAGAGCTCAGATTCTTCACATTCCCCCAGGCATTATGTCAAGTCTGGATTATCTTAAATTGATCTTATCTTTGATGTTGGGGAGAGCAGGCAAAGAGTGTAGTAGCACTAAATAGACTCAAAAGCCGATATTCTGGAAAAGTTATGATAAAGTGCTAAATAATTAGTTCCTCCTTTTTCTAATTTTTAAATTGCTGTTCTATTACAGTTGTCACAGTTTTTCTCCTGTTGCTCTCCACTGCCCTCCCCTGACACTTCTACAGTTAATCCCCACCCTGTTGTCCATTTCCATGGATCATTTATACTAGTTCCTTTAATTCCTGCTTTTTCAACTTTAAGTTCTCAAGCTCTGTGGAGTTCTGAGAAGTGTCCTAGAGGCTCATGTGTTAAAGACAGGAAAATATGTCTTTTTTCTTTTTTAAATGACTTTTTGAAAAACACTGTGTTGCCCTGGCTGGTGGCACAGTGGATAAGGAGCTAGCCTGTGAGCCCAAAGGTCACTGGTTCAATTCCCAGCAAACATAACCAGGATGCAAGCCTGGTCTCCAGCCAGGTCCATAGCTGGAGGCAGGTGAAAGGCAACATTACATTGATGTTTCTCTCCCTCTCTGACTCTCTCCCTTCCCGTCTCTGAAAAATAATAAACTCTTTTAAAACAACAACAAAAAAAATCACTGTTTTCTTCTACTTACCAGTATTCTTTCCTATTAAAAAATATTTTATTTATTTATTGTTATTTATTTTCAAGAGGGAAAGTGAGGAAGAAGGAGATGAAGAGAAACATTGATGTGTGAGAGAAACGTCAATTGCTTGCCTCTTGCCTACCCCCAACTAGGGACACAGCCCACAACCCACGCATGTGCCCTGACTGGAAGTCAACCGGTGACCTTTCAGTGTGCAGGACAATGCTCAACTCACTGAACCACACCAGCTAGGGCTTAAACGACTTTTAAACGTCTATCCCTTTTCACGTAAAAAATTTGAGATGCTTTGTGAGGTGAAGTAAGAAGAGAGAATGGTGAGTGGTGATCAAATTTCAGGTTCATGATTCAGTCTCATGGCTGGTTTTATGACTCAGTTGAACGCCACCAGCTGTCATAGCGATTTGGCTCATGTACAGTTTAACATCTGTTATTCTTAATCACATGCTATTTAACTTAAATGACTAATAAACTATTGGTCACAGAAAGCATACAAAGAATTTTAATACATTTTCACAATTCAGTATCTCAATATATGTGTGCCTATATGGAGCATATTAAGAAAGGAAAAGTACAAATTAAAATTTGCAATTGAATGAAAAAACTATTGATAATCCATCCCTATTCATATATAATCTGTAACATCTTTTAGCCAATTCTAAGTTCCCAAAACTTCTCTCAAGAAGTTCCTTCCTTGCCCTGGCTGGTGTGGCTCAGTGGACTGAGCACTGGCCTGAGAACCCGAGTGTCAATGGCTCAATTCCCAGTTAGGGCACATAACCAAGTTGCAAGCCAGGTCTCCAGCCAGGTCTTCAGTTGGAGGCAGGTGAAAGGCAACCATACGTTGATATTTCTCTCTCTTTCTTCCTCCCTCCCTGCCCTTCTCTCTAAAAATAATGAATAAAATATATTTTTAAAAAAGTTCCTTCCTATATTATATATCAGCAAAATTTACCTGAAAGTTATCTACAATTTGGTTTTCTCAACATAGTGTGGCTCTTCATTCATATGTTTTCTACTAGATATACTCAAGTGTTTGGTGGCCAGAGACTCTTCAGACATGTTGGGATATATTATACATAATGAGTGATGTATGCATCTTACTCTCCTGCTAAAATCTAAACACTTGTGAATTCCAAAAGCCTTTTAAGAAGGAATTGCCGCCCTGTGTGCAAACAGGATGCATAACACTTTTGACATCTTACATGTACGATAGTTGATATTTGTTTAAAAACGCTGTTTTTAAAAAATATAATCAAATTTGGTAAATTAAATAGCATGCTTAATTTACTAAGTGAGAAAAAAGAACATGCAATTGATGATTATTTACTTTTATTTTTCTGTTTACTTTTTCCTTTCCTTTTTCAATTATTAGAAGTTGTATTAAAGTGGTTCTTATGAATCAATCTTCAGTAATATATTTTAAATCACCTTTTAACCTAAAATCATGTTTTCAATCTATACCATACACATAAACAGAAAGAAATAAGTAAAAGAACTTCTAAGGGAGTTAGCTTCCTTAAGGTGTTAAATGCATCCATCAAATATAATGGTGAATGACCGGAAGCATCCCCAGACACGTCCAAAACAAAATATGAACATGACTAATTAACATGACCCTGTCATACTACCAAGAGCTTTATAACTTTCATTATTTTAAGTTACAATATGGAAAATGAAGAAGCCAAATTACTTATGGAATGGGGATGGTATTTCACCTACAACAGCCAAAAAAAATTAAACCAAAAGAAATACTGTTAGAGCCCTGGCTGGTGTGGCTCAAAGGATTGAATGTCCACCAACGAAAGGAAAGGTTCTTAGATTCCCAGTCAGGGCCCATGCGTGGGTTGTAGGTTGGCTGGGCCCCCAGTTGGAGGCGTGTGACAGGCAACCAATTGATGTATCTCTTGCACATTGATGTTTGTTTTTCTCCCTCTTTCTCCCCTGCTTCTCTCTCTAAAAGTAAATAAATAAATCTTTAAAAAAAGAAAAAAGAAAGAAAGTAATGCTATTGGAATGGATAGAAGACATTTGCATCAGCTCTGAACAAATAATTTATGCAAAAATCGAGACTTACTGGCTAAATGCAATAAATAAGATGAACAATGCACAGTCTGCAAGTGGATGCTCTCCACGATGACCATAAAACAATAAATCCTGGAACACGTTTAGCAAGCAGTATACATGAAGACCCACAGGAAACCTAAATTAAAGGAGAGTACACTGAGTCCTGGGCCTGAGGAGCACAGGTGAGTCCCAAGTACCAATGAGGAAAGGGAACATCAGAGGCTGGACCCTGGAACCTAAAGAAGATGAGAGAACACCAGATACTGGAATCTGAGGCAGGCAAAAGAATACCTCATCCTGGGCTCTCAAGGAATATGAGAGCACCCTGGGCCCAAGGAAGAACACACACCACGTACACAAGTGACGGTCCTGTTCCATTCCTTAGACATGGACAACTTGGCCAACAGAAGAGGACACTGGGGAGAGGACCTGGCCTATCCAACTCCTTCTCTCTGACAAAGATTCCTTGCTTAACTAAACTTTCCACAGGTTCCTCTGAATCCTTTCCTCAACAAGGCTCATCTTATTATTATACTAATAAGCTTATTATTATAAACTTGGTATAAAAAGCGATTGTTTCAGGAACTGTAGGAATGACCCACTTTGACTACAGGTAACCATAAGCAATTCCATCTTTGTGCCTCTGGAGAACTGCAAGCAATCAAGATGATATCTGAGCCATTAGGCTCCAAGGTGAGAGGAGATCTCCGCCCAGGACACACAGAAAGAATGCTGCAGCTCTGATCTCATTTACATTCCCCCTGAATTCCACACCCCTTACATACAACTTTATTCTCCTTACAAAAAGAGCCTGTTTATAATGGAATGTAAGACTGTCTGTTAGGTGCAAACCTGCTATCTTCTCAGATCAAGGGCCACCGGAATAAAGAGCCCATAAAGATTCAACCCCTGTCTCTGCTTATTGGGTCTGGTAGATGACAGGCAGCATAAACACGGCTTTTCCGATTTCAGAGCCCAAGTCCTCATCCTCACTCCATCCTCTAGGTGCCATCTGATCACTGCCGCTTGTATCCAGCAAGAATCACAATCTCAGCTTCCCAAAATTCTTGCTGTGTCTTCCTTGTTACAATTGGTGGATTGTATCTATCCACCAATATCCCACCCCACCCCTTCCCAATCCAACTTGCGCCAAGCGATAAACGCCAATTTGTCTTGGTTGTCTTCAGAATTCAGCCCAGTTGTATCACACAGCCTCTTCCATTGCTAAAACATTTTTATTGAATAAACTCTAATTTCACCGCTTTAACGTCTGTCCAGCTCCGGTGTATCTTTGACGGTACCCACCTTCCCTAACCTCAATCTTCGATCCCAATGAACCCTGCCCTTTTCCCCACAGCAAGACTGGACACTTCAGCCTGTCCTTCCGCCCCTCACTGAGCTTGAAGGACACACTTCCGGGAAAGCCGGCTCTGTCTTCCCTCGCGAGACTTTGGGCTGATTTTTTTTTTTGGGGTGGGGGTGGGGGGAAGGGCTCGCCTTCTGCACAATTCCTACCCTCCCAGTCCCGCCCCTTTTATCTACATCAGAAGTGGACGCTCATTCAGCACCGTCCCCCACGTCCATTTTCTCCCAGGAACCAAGGAAGATGTGAGCCCCGCCCCCACGCGGTCACCCCTCCTCCCTCCCTAGGAAGCTGGTGGGCAATCGTTCCGCCTCTTCCTACAGACTGACTGTCTTGCATTCGCCCTGCCAGTATTACTAGCAGTTAGTCACGCCCGCCCTTCTTTCCCCAAGGTGATCCTAGTCTCGCCCCTCACCAGCCAACCCAATGCCACCCGGTACTTCCACACTTTCCTACACTGCTGCTTCCCTTTCTCCAACTTCCGGCTCGCCCCAGGCATGGACGCCCTCCTGCCTGGGCATCACTGTCTCGGCCTGCGTCGCCGCTCACGCATGCGTTACGGCTTCTCGGCCTGGCGTGCCGCACCCGGGGCCCCTCTTTGCGCTGCTGGAACGCCGGGAAACCCGGGCCAGGACCCTTTCCCCCTGGCTTCGCCGGCCGCCCTGGGCTGGGCCGACAAGATGGCCGCGGCCTTGGAGCGTCTGGGCGCGGCTTGCCGCGGGGGTGCCTGGGAGTTGTAGTCCGCGCCGGCGTGCTGACGCACTCCGCCGCGGGGAAACGGGCGCCATTGAGCGCCGTGCGCCGGTGAGTACGGCGCGAAACCCCTGCGGGTCGGGGACTGTGTGGTGGCGCAGGTCTTCCCTGCCTGCTTCTGGCCACCAGGCTGGGTAGGGCCCTGTGGTCGGAGATGATAGGGACCCAGAAAAAGACATGGCCTCCGGCTGTGGGCGTAGGCCGCTTGACACCCCCCACCCGCCACACAGTCGTGCGAGTCCCGAGGACCGGAGTCCGCTCCCCCTGGACGGGGATCGTGGGACGGGACCTCGAGTCGCTCTGGCCACCGGGTCTCCAGGGGCCTGGGACGGGGTGGAGACCAACACGTTAGGAAGTTTTTCGATGGGGGGGGGGGAGTGGATTGGCCCGAGGTGCCCCCGGTAGGCCTCACCCTCCTCCTCGTGTTTCCCAACTTCCATTTTCTCAGGACTCGATCCTTCCCCCGCCACGCCCGTCCAAGAGGAAGTTATGGCCTCGGGCCTTCCGACGACCTGGTTTCGCGTGAGTAGCGATCGCTGGAGTTTTAGGGCAGCCCTGGGCCTGGGGTGAGGGTGGCTAATGGGGGTGGGAGCCGCGCTGCGGCACGTGCCCCCCAGGCCCTGGAGCCTCGGGGAAGGGAGCGGGTCTGAGCAGGGAAGAGACCCCGCTGGGTGGGGCGGCCGCAGGTTGCTTAGCTCTTTGAAGGGAGGGGTAACTTTAAAGGTAATCAGGGGGGATTCTAACTTAGTGATCGCTCTTTAATTTTTTTTTTTAAAGGTTTTCTTTATTTTCAGAAAGAGGGGAAGGGTTAGGGAGAGAGGGAGATACACATCCACGTGTGGTGACCTCTTGGGCGTCCCAGGCCCGTGCCCTGACTGGGAATAGAACCGGCCCCTCTTTGGGTCGCAGGCTGGTGCTCCATCGACTGAGCCACACCAGCCAGGGTTAATTTATTTACTTTAAAAAAAATTTTTTTTTTATTTTATGTTATGTTTTAATTCTCCCCCAAGAATATGTTGGTTGACTTTTGAGAGAGGAGAAGAGAGAGGAGAGAAATATTGAACGGTTGCCCTTCCTCTGCGCCCGGATCCGGACCAAACCAGAAACCAAGCATTTTTCAAAGTTGGGAGAGACTGACAGGGCTCAGCAGGGATTGAACCCCTATTTATATTTCAGCAGTTACTCTGGCATCAAAGCTAGAGGTGACAGTGATCTCCTGTTACTAGGAGAAAAGGTGGTGGATCCTTGGCAGGTGAAAAAAGTAACGATGGAGGCAGTGGGTGGGGGCCGAAGGCTTGGGTGTGATGATTCCTAGAATTCCCTAGGAGGAGAGGGAAACACTGACCTAAGGGTTAGAATTCCTAGGTTAATATGTAATAGGTAGGATTTTGGGGAAACAAAGAACCTTCTTCAGCCTCGTGTGTTGTTCTTGCTGTGTGACCTGAATAGGGTCAAGCTTAGGTTTGCTCAGTGTCAGACAAAAGCAGGATCACATAGGGACACCCCTGGAATACTTTCGGGCCATCTTGTAGACTATGCCTTGATGTTCTCAGTCACTCACATCCTGTCAGTGTGAGGGATAACAGGCGCTGGCTGAACAGGAACCTGTGGGTTTTAGGAACCAGTGACTTTTGAAGATGTGACCCTGGGTTTTGACCCGGAGGAGTGGGTACTGCTGGACCTTGAACAGAAGTCCCTGTACAGAGGGGTGATGCTGGAGAACTACAGAAACCTGGTCTCAGTCGGTAAGGCTGGCCTCCATGTCAATAAAGATCTGTGCTTTGCTGCTCGAATGTAATGCCACTGCAGTGTGTGTCTGCTTGGGCTCAGGCTGCAGGGATCAGAGTGCAAAGGGTCTAACTTTGTACCCATGGCAAAAGGGCAGCTTCACCTATGACTTCTGAAGCTTCATCTAGTAAAGCCCTCAGAGGCCTTGAATTCCAGGGAGGTGGTTACAAGAATTCCAGAGGACATGGTGTCAGTGACCCAACAGCCAAGGAATAGCATCACAGACCCTGATCTTTTCCACCTCTCTGTGGTTAGTGTGAACTTTTCTGTTCTTAGGTTAATAACTGCATCATTGTGACTCCAAACATCATGTTCCTGTTAAACACAGAAAGAAGGAAGGGAGGGGGCAGCTACCCAGGCTGGCTTTCTTTTCACAGCTGTTTCATTTAGCAAAAACAGAAAAACCCCATGGCTTCCACTGACAGATTTCCCTTTTTGACTTGCTGACTGGAAGTGGGTTCCACTGCCACCTTTATGGGCAAGGGAGTCCAGGAAAGCAAAGGCAATGGGTGGGTTATCATCGCTGCCCTAGACAGAAGTCATGTTCCTCTCAGGGACAGCATATGCCACAGCAGGAAAGCATTTTCTTCCGAACACAAACCCCCAAGCCCTGTCTTTTTTCCCTTGGGCAGAACATCAGCTTTCCAAGCCAGATGTGGTATCTCAGTTAGAGGAGGAGGAAGAGCTCTGGTCGGTGGAGAGAGGAATTCCTCAAGACACCTTTTCAGGTGAGAACCAGGCACATGGGAGTCCAGCAGGGATGGGCTAACTGGTTGGTCAAGGACTGATGTCTTAAACAGAGAAGGTAGGAGAGAAAACCCCAGGTGGGATGCTGTGATGAGTGGCTGCAGAAACCGAACTAAGCTCTGCAGTTTCCCCTGGCCTCAGGGTCAGGGATGTACTCCTTGGTTGAACCTGAACCTGTTGCTGCTCCACTCACTGTCAACTGCCCTGCCCTCACGTAATCACCAATACCTGATATATCTCTGGCCACACTTTTTTTTTAATGTTTACGTAGGCATATACAAATACGCTGTCCTAGATATAACCATCGTTCAAAATAATGATTTTTCTGCTTGACGGTGGTACAAAAGCAATACCCGTACAACCATTCTGTTTCACTTTCAGTATAGTATTCAATAAATTGCATGAGCTATTCAACACTGTTATCAAGTAGGCTTTGTGTTAGATGATTTTTACCCAGCCTCAGGCTAATGTAAGTGTTCTGAGTATGTTTAAAGTAGGCTGGGTTAACTGCATTTTCACTGTAGGGTATTTTCAACTTATGATGGATTCATCTGGACATAACTTGATCACAAGTTGAGGAACATCTGTATATGTTTATATTTCAGGGTTGTTCTTAATACAGAAAAGCTTCATTTTAACAGATTTGATATAGTCCACATTTTTTTCTCTTGATGGACATTCAAGTTTTTGAAAGAAACTTCTTTGCATATAATTTTTTTTGCACATTCAAGTTGGGGGTTTTTTGTAGGTAAGAATTAACCAAAGATGTAAGATAAAAATCTGGAAGCAACAAATTGCTGTCTAAAATCCTTTAACGTATGTGTAGCTGCTCAGGTGCATGAGCACTTCTTCACCCTTTCATCACCAATGCTTTGTAGTCTTCATAAGGTTTATAGATCTGATAGGAAAAGATAGTATGTTCAGTTTAGCTAACTTTTCCTTTTTAAAATTACATGTAGTTGACTTTTCCTTTGTGAAATTACGCATATTTTCATAAGTTTGTGAAGGGAGGGTCATTGGTCATTGGTAGTCTCCTGTATACACCCTGACTGGGAATCAAACTTGTGACTTTTTTTTTTTTAGATTTTAATTATTGCTATTATTTTTTGGAAAATTTTTTATTTTTAATTAACTTTTTAAAGATTTTTAAAAATTTATTTTTTAGAGAGAGGGGAAGGGAGAGAGGAGGAGAGGGAGAGAGACATCAGTGTATGGTTGCTATTTATCTGCCTCCAGCTATGGACCTGGCTAGAGACCTGGCTTGAAACCTGGTTATGTTGCCCTGGCTGGGAATCGAACCAGTGACCTTTGGGCTTTCAGGCCGGCGCCTTATCCACTGTGGCACCAGCCAGGGCAGATTTTAATTATTTTTAGAGAGGGGAAGGGAGGGAAACAGAGAGGGAATAAAACATCAATATATGGTTGCCTTTCACCTGCTTCCAGTTACAGACCTGACTGGAGAACTGGCTTGCAACCTGGTTATATGTCCTGGTTGGGAATTGAACCAGTGACCTTAGGTTCTCAGGCTGGCTTCTTACCCACTGAGCCACCAGCCAGGGCCAACCCGTGACATTTTTGATGTACAGGATGATTTTCCAATCAACTGAGCCACATGGGCCAGGCTTGTATTTTTTTCTTTTATTATTTAAGACACTGCCCCCTCCCTTCTTTTGGTGGACCTCAATATATTGTGGATGTTAACATTGCAAATATACCAGGCCAGAATTTACCTTCTACCTTTAGTTTCCATAAAGAAGTTTTATGATTTCAGGTATTTATTTTTATTCTTATTCTGGGTTTTGTATCATGTAGGCAGATTGTGCAAATACTTTTTTGTATTCTAGTATTTTTTTTGTTCAGCTGTTTTATTTAGCTGGAATTTCCTTGTGTATATGGTGTAGGGCACAAATTCTTTCAATACCAGGAAACCCCAACTTCCAGGCTGCAAACAGGTACCATTCAGTACCTGTTGGGAATGGGACCACACAACAGGAAGTGAGCTTGAATGTGATGCTCTTGAATCATCCCAAATACCCCCCTGTCCATCTGTGGAAAAATTGTCTTCCATGAAACTAGTCTTTGGTGCCAAAGAGGTTGGGAACCACTGGTGCAGGGCACAAGTTCTTTCAATAACCACTTTCTGACTAGGTTTCACTTACTGAATACCATCATTATCATGCAATAAATTTGTACAGTCGTCATAGATTGTAGGCTTCCTTGGTCTCTTCTGCTCCCTTGACTATCTCTGTCTGAGTAAATACCATATTGCTGTACTTAATCAAAGCTTTAGAAGTACTTATTTTAACTTTATAGCAAACTTGGATAAATGGTAGTTCCTCTCATTATTAGAAATTATATTCTCAGCTGTTCTCAACCACTTGATTTGTGAAACGGAATTCATACCATCAGCTTAGCAGGGTTCATTGAGAAAATCATATTAGGGTATGAATTACGTCTGGTTGGTGTGTCTAGTTCTAGTTTTGACTCAAGGGTAATAAAATGGATTTGGCCTCAGTGCTATGTCAGGCCTTTTAGGTACTGTTGGGCTTTCATTGTAGCAGATGTTATTGCTCAGGTTAGTCCTTCCTTGCAGTCTTGTGTAGTTGTTACATTAACTCATCATGCTGCTAAATTCTCTTAATTAATTTTCTCAAAACAAAGTCATTTTTATCAGCAAGTATAAAGCAGGAGACAATCATATTAATCGATTTTACTTCTTTTGGGTGATTATGTAAATATATCTATCGCAACTGGTACTTCCAAAACACTAAGACTGAGAATGCCAAGCATGAGTGGTCTCTGACTGAAGCAGGAAAGTTTCTGGGTTTTAATGAGCATGACACTTGATTTTGCTTTGATTAAAATCAGTTTTTATCTGGATATCTGGATAAAGAATCCTTTAGGGGAAGGGGATAGAGCTGAGTAAAAAGGGGATGGGTGTAATACAACAACAATAAAGTTAAATTTTAAAAACTCCTTTGGCATTTTCTAATAAATGAAAGTCAGTAGCCCCAGTTACCCTTCTTGAATGTTTCAAGGTGATCATAGGAATTTTTTCCTTTGAATAGTTAAGACAGTGACATAACAAACATAGACACACCCTTACTGTAATGATGCTGGTGTCCAAGCATATTTTTTAGGACGTTTACATCAATATTCATAAATTAAGTTGAGGAGGTCGAGTGGTTTGTTTGTATTTGTGTTGGTTTTCTTTGTCATGTTTTGTATCGGTATGCTGGCTTAATAGAGAAAACTTGGGATACTCTCACTTCCCTGTGTTCTTTGATCTTTAATACAAGAGACATTAAACTGCCTGCTTCTGTCAGTATCAGCTGTGAAGTCTGTGCCTGGCGCCATCTATGATGATGACTTGTTTGCCACAAAATAGAGGCTGAATTCCCCACAACTGTCCCCTTTTTCTGGACACCATGTTTCAGTATTGATGACTTAGCATAAATGTTCTGTTTTGTTTTCTGTATTCAAATTCATTTAATTCCCTGCACTAACCAATAGCATAGGTCACTGAACTCTACTTCACTTGGAAGGTCCCCAGTAACACAAGCACTGTATGCATCCACCATGTTTTCTGTTCCCCCTGGTTGCCCCCTTGATCCTGCCTCTTAATGTCCCTTCCAGTTTTTGTGGCTCTGGCTGTGGCAGGTATGTCTCATCCTCCCTCGAGTTTTTGGGTTTTTTTTCCTGGAGTTTTATTAAGTCCCATGTCCTGAGGGGCCAAACATTCCAGCTATGCACTTCTGCCTGATCTAGTAATTTCTTAAATCTGGTAGCCATGGGGAATATTGGGTGCCTGTGGTTTTGCACATCTCAGGTGACAGATTCAGGTGTGATGCCTCAGAGCAGAGACCATGTGCAAGAAGGCTTGTCAGAATACTCTTCTCTGTATGCCTGACTCTTCTCTGTCAAAGTACTTTATCTGATGTTCTCACTACCCCCACTACTTCCCCTCCCAAACCCCTGTGGAAGCCCTCCTTTGTCCCATGCAGCATACCAAACATTTTGATAATAAACCAAAGACCCTCCCATTGTAGGCTTTGTAGTCTAGTAATTTATAGCCTTCTACAAATAAGTTACATAGATGTAGCTGTGTAAACAGGTAAAAAGTGAATAGTGAGTAAAAAGAGCATGTTGTAAAGTGGGAGCAGTGGGTAGGTAGTCAGGGAACACTGAGGGATATTCCTGAAAGGGGAAAAAAAAAAAAACTGCAGATGTTTAAGAGAGCTAAAATGTCTTCCAGGCATGGAGACACAGTATGGAGTGACTGAGAATGTAACAGGTTTAGTATATTCATGGAACAGAAAGTCAGCCAGTGGGTAGGGGGCAGTAACTGAGGTGTATTGACTTGCAGTTGCAGCTCAGTGAGCCACACAGGGCCACCCACTGTGGTGGGAGTTTGGCTCTCATTGAGCAGGTGTGTGGCTTTTCACAGCTCATTCTGGGTGCTTATAAAGAAAGAACTGTGGTAGGTCAGATGGAAGCAGGTAGTGGTCCTCCATGTGCCTGGTAGTATCCAGGGAAGAGGTAATGATACTTGGCCTGAGAGCAGCAGAGTTAGGAAGAAGCCACTATGGGGCTCCTCCCCCACTCATAGGTGGATTCATTGGGGCTAGGTTAATAATTGACTGGGAGCAGGGAAATAGAATGCTTCTAACAATTTATTGTAGGTAAACAATTCCAGGGATTTCCTGTGACTAGTCTTGGTGATGTGTATGTTTATTCATACATTTCTTACATATTTTAACATTTCATGCTAAAAATACAATCAAGAAGAGTTTTTGGCATTACCACTGTGGCATTGATGAGTCTGGTAAAGACATAGATTTTGATGGATGGAAATAGAGGTTTTGTTTTTTTTCTTATTATGTTGAAATAATATTTTAAACAGATTCTATGCATAGTACGAAGAACTCCCTGATAACTTTCACCTAGATTCAAGAGTTTGGAACTGTCTTATGTCTTGACCTATTCTGTTAATCAGGTATAAATGAGAGGGGAAGACCTGGCTGGTGGCTCAGTGGATTGAACACTGGCCTGCAAACCAAAGGGTCACTGGTTTGATTCCAAGCCAGGGCACATGACCAGGTTGCAAGCCAGGCCTCTAGCCAGGTCAGTGGCTGGGGGCAGGTGAAAGGCAACAATACATTGATGTTTCCCTCTCTCCTTTCCCCTCTCTGGAAATAAATAAAATCAAAAATAAATAAATAATGATAATAATAAATGAGAGGGGATTTAGAAGTTTGTAAGCTTGTTGAATGCACCTGTGTGATCCTCAGGAGGAGTCAGAGCAGTGCGTAAAAATATGGTACTCATAGGTGTTTGGAATGGCATGCTTTCCCACTAGAAGATACAACCATCTGTTGCAGTGGTGTCGTACTCCCAACACTGGTGTAGCTAAGCCTCTGGTTAATACAGAAAGCTGGGAATGAGTGGAAAGACAGGCCTCTCTGGCTCCCTTAGATAGCAAAAATGGTAACATAAGCATTGGTTGAAGTAGAAGAAAATGACAAACACTTAAGACAGACTGCATTCATCTTAAAGTAGTTACTGGTTTGGAAAGATACTGTGAAGATGAGGAATATAGAGAAATATTTGATGACATTTGATCTTTAGCCATCACACAATGTTCTCTCAAGAGAGTATTGCCATATGTGTGGTTTGGATGGAACACACTAGACACATAATCTAGATGTAATCATTAGGAACTACTGGAGTGAAGGCACTAGTTTTTAAAATCTATTTGGAAAGAAAATAGTAGGAAAGCCTGCAGGACATGTAACTTTTTTGACTTGTCAAGAAGTTAAGCAGGAAATGAACCCTACAGATATGAATGTGGCAACTCTAAAAGTAACACTAACATTAGTAGAAAAAAAACATGAGATCCTTTTGTTGGGAGGAAGAGAGGAAATGCTCTTGATTTCATCCATTGTGTAGCCTGAGGGGACTCACTTGGGAATGAAGCAAACTTGACCAATAGGACATTAGTTGTTTTATACAAAGGATTCAAGAAAAAGACTGAGTGTTTAGTGTCAAAAATTCTGTTTTCAGCTCATCTTGGCCTACTTTAACTAAAACAGGGCTCACACAGGAGACAACATGCAAAGACCCTGAATGGAGAAGTATTTTCAGGAGTTTTTTTAACATGTGAACTCAAAAGGACAAAATCTCAGGAATATGATCCTGGTTGTCTTATTCAGCTAGTATGAGAGAATTCATACTGGACCAAAAAACAAAATCCTTAGTAATTTGGAAAAGTTCTTATACAAAATAATTCCATCTGATAATTCTGAAACTATGAGAATATGGTTGCTGTGGAAGTTTCATGCATAGCTCTTTTACTCAGTATTGCATGTCATATGAAGAGCGCCTGAGAATGTAATCAGTGCTACGAGGCATTGGGAGTCACAGAACCCAGTGGCAAGCTCTTCAGTAGGAGTCCTCATTGTGGACATTTCAGAGGACTCATATGAGAGAAGAGAAACCATAGCCCTTGGTCTGACCTCATCTGACAACAAGCAAACAAAAAACCTTACACTGGAGAGAACCAACTTCACTGAATAATAATGAAATGCCTCACCTTAGTTTTACACCAGATAAGGCATATAGAAGGTAAACTACATAAAACTGAAGATAAAAATATACTAGTAAAACAGATCCTATCCTTTCCAACTTGCTCTTCTAGTATCTAATCTGAACATCTGGAGCAAATATTCAATAACACAGGTAAGAATAGGCATCTTTGTTTTAGTTATTAAATGTACACCCCCAGTTCCTAAGACAGTGACTGAATCTCTAGGTCAGGAAACTGTTGAATGGAAAAATGGCTGAAGAAATTGCAAGGGGCATGAGGAAATCTTTAGGAGAGGAAACTTTAAAGACAAGGGTAGAGTGGGTGAAGGATGATGAAGGAAATCTTGAGATGAAATAGCGTTGTGAAGAATTCTGAGAGGCTCAGATCCTTAGAGACTGGACCAAGAGTTTAAAATCATGAGTTCATGAGTGACTATCAAACATGTTTTAGCAAGAACCCAGCCTAGCAGAGTGTGGTAACATACTGTGCAATCTTTGTTTGAGGACATTACATCTTTGGTCACCTTCCACGTACTTGTTTTGTTCTCTAAGACCCGTGTAATGTCTTTTTATCTAGGAAACTACTCTGTCAGATGTCCAGATGTAGTACCCTGGATAATTTCAAGGCCTGAAATTCCTCCTAATTCCTTAGCTATTAATTGACTATTAAAGGAGACAAATGAATTAGTTAGTATTTGAGACAGACTTTTTTTTTTTTTTTTTTTTTTTTTGGTGGTGGTGGTGGTGAGGGGGACCAACAAAATTTTTAATGAAAGAGAAGTGATAGGAATCAAAGCAGAAATGAATCAAATTCAGGAAAAAAAATAAAGAGCCCATTTTGGAAGCTAACTTTGATTAAAGAGAGTAAGAAGTCAGTTAAAAACCTGAACAGGGAAGAAACTAGACAGTCAGTCAGTAGCATTCAAGGATATTTTCATTATATTATTTTCCACAGATTTAGAAAGAGATTTGATTTTTATAGAGGGGGAAAAGGATGGAGAAAGAGGGAAACATTAATCGGTTACTTCTCTCATATCCCCTGCTGGGTACCTGGCCTGCAACCCAGACATGTGCCCTGACCAGGAATCAAACCTGCAACGTTTTGGTCCGCATACCAGTGCTCAATCCACTGAGCCACACCAGCCAGGGCTTAAAATATCTTTTAATATATGTATCTTACATATGGAAAGATAATATGGAGGCACATATTACTGATGCCTTTTCTTTAAAAAACATACAGAAAATGTACAAATAAGAACATGTGTTGGTTGATTATCACTGGAAGAATGTAGAAACTGATCATCTGTGATTTCCTCAAACTGTGTAGGAGGCTGACTTTCCATTTTTAAAGGTGTTGCCCACCTGTAACTATGAAGCGACCAGTTACATCTCATTACTGACTGGGGGCAGTGAATAACTTCCTGCTTTCTGTTAAAAGGTAATTTACACGTAACATAAGCAGTTCAATGACAAAACAGACAACTATGCTAACATGTTCTTTATGAATGGTGTATGTAGCATTGTGGGGGGTTTTTTTGTTTTTTGTTTTTTAAGATTTTATTATTTTTAGAGAGAGAGGAATGGGGAGAAGCAGAGAGGGAGAGAGACATCAATGTGTGGTTGCCTTTCACCTGCCTCCACCTATGGACCTGGATGGAGACCTGGCTTGCATCCTGGTTATGTGCCCTGGCTGGGAATCAAACCAGCGACCTTTGGGTTCACAGGCTGGAGCCTTATCCACTGTGCCACCAGCCAGGGCTGTAGCATTTTTTTTAACCAAAGCACAAAATGATAACACTGAGGAGACAATATTTATTTATTTATTTTTAATATTTTATTATTTTTAGAGAGAGGGGAAGGGAGGGAGGAAGAAAGGGAGAGAAACATCAATGTATGGTTGCCTTTCACCTGTCTCCATCTGGGGACCTGGCTGGAGACCTGGCTTACAACCTGGACATTTGTCCTGACTGGGAATTAAACCAATGACAATTGGGTTCACAGGCTGGTGCTCAATCCACTGAGCCACACCATCCAGGTGAGGAGACAATATTTATAGCTCATAACAACCACTTTAAAAAAAAGTCTAATCTTTTCAAACAGTAATGAGTTCAGAAATGTGGCAAATTGCAAAATAATATAGAAACATTTTTTAGAAAGACTGCTTATTTAGGAATCAGATCATGAGAAGTTTTTGTTCTTCATTTATTTTTAGAGCGAAGGGGAGAGAGGGAGAGAAACATCAATGTGTGGCTGCCTCTCTTGCACCTCCAGGTGGGGACCTGGCCTACAACCCAGGCATGTGTCCTCAGTGGGAATCAAACCAGTGACCCTTTGGTTCCCAGGCCAGCCTTCAATCCACTGAGCCACACCAGTCAGGGCAGAAACTAGTAACTTTGATGGACACCAGGAATAGTCAGTTTTATATAGATGGAGGAAAGATTGTTGTTAATTCTTTTTAAAAATTGTAACTAAGAATAAGTTGAAGAACAGGTGGGCTTTTTTTCTTTTTCTTTTTATTTATTATTTTTAGAGAGAGGGGTAGGGAGAGAAGCAGAGGGGGAGAAAGACATCAGTGTATGGTTGCCTTTCACCTCCCTCCAGCTACAGATCTGGCTGGAGACCTGGCTTACAGCCTGGTTATGTGCCCTGGCTGGGAATTGAACTAGCAACCGTTGGGTTTGCAGGCTAGCGCCTCATCCACTTTCCTACCAGCCAGGGTGGGTAGGCTCTTTTTGAAAAAGAAAGTTGTTGGTCGAATGTGGGAGGTTTGAATAGGTATAAATACTGATCTTTTTGAGGGCTTAGAACTGGATGAGTTCCTTGCTTAAGTACTACAGCCTCTAGGGAAGTGCTGCTAGAGCCATTTTACCTGTGAGAGTAGGAATGCCAATTCCTGTCCCAGCTGGCTTAGGAAGCAGCAGGTGGGGTTGTTAACTAGATGTCGTTTTACTGAATGGCCTGCACTTCCAGCCCCTGCTCAGGCTCCCAAGCAGGTGGGGACTTTCTAGCAGCAGCAATCTTCACATAATAATTTACATATTTGACACAATTTCAGTGCCAGTGAGATATTCTGAAATTGGACAGAAACAGGAAGTCCAGGCCTATATGTAAAAAGTCTTTAGCTATACTGAATGAACAAATACTGCACTTGAGCACCTGCAAGAATGCCCAGCACTATTACAGGAGTGCTGAGGTTCATCTCCTTGGCCCTCCTATCATTCCAAAGCATGTGTGGCTGACTGAATTTACACCAACAAATGTGAACGTACCAGGTCAGTTCCTTGATTGAATTGGCCATCTTCCCAGTGTTCCTTGGTCACCTGCAGCTAGTGGCTGCTGCATTGGGTAGTGCATATCTAGAACATTTCTGTAAAGTTCCTTTGGGTAGTGCCGCTCTAGAGGTGGAGAGGTGACAGTAAGTCAGTTAGTAAGCCAGATACTTTGAGGTGGCAATCAGTGTTATGAAGAGAAACAATGAGACATGCTGGGGACAGTGGAGAGACCTGGGTGGTTTAGAACTGGGCAGGAAGAGACAGCACTGAGAAGATAACATCTGAGTTGAGAGCTGGATGGGGCAGATGTTGGGAAAGACTACCAGGCAGGCAGATGGCAAGTGTGGAAACCTTTAGATGAGATACCCTTGGGCAAATTTAAGAAAAAGGAAGATGGGGTTCAGATCCCAGCTGCTACATTCTCTGTGTGGTCTTGGGCGAGATTCCTAGCCTCTCCCAACATGGATGTTTATGTGAAGGTTGGACACTTGTTTCTTGGGACTGTGGTGAAGTCCAGGTCCTGGGGGTCCTTCATGAAATAGTAGCTACTGTTATTGATCAAAGGTTTTGACCAATATAAAAGTGATCATCAAAACCTTTAAGCAGGGCTTTCTCTGGGCCTGGCGTCGGGATGTCCGTTGAACAAAACCCAGTTGACAGCCTTAGAAGCCCAGTGCGGGTGTTAAACTTGTCATTATACTTGTGGATTGGTAGCCACAGTATACCTAGTCATCCACGGTCACTAGGAAACTGCACTGTGAGGGATACAGCTTACTTTGGAAGGGAAGCAATGGAGAGACAGAAGGAACATGAGAGAAGAAAACAGATCCCATCAGCCTTTACTGCAAGCTGGACTTGGCTTGGGTACCTAATTGCTTAAGGTAAGGAAACCTTGCCCAAAGATTTGAATTTGAACTCCATTCCAGTAAATAGGGAGTTGCAGGTCAGTGGGTTACATTGCCCAAATTCCCAAGGGGCAGCTTGGAGTTTGAAGGCACCATTGTTCCCCACATATGGTTCAACTTTATGATGGTGTGAAAGCAATGGGGTTTTAAAAGAAATTATACTCCAAATTTTTATCTTTTCCCAGGTTAGTGATAGGTAGTATAATACTGTCTTGCAATGTTGGGCAGTAGCAGAGCCCCAGCTTTAGCCACGTGATCACAAGGATAAATGACCAACACTGCCCTGTACTTTGTGCCAGCATTGTATGGATATTGTTTTGTGTTTTCCCATCCCTTCAAGCCTACAGTCTGTCTGCTTCTGATAAGAATTAGATGACAGTTACTGTTGAAATGAAACTCAAGATCACTGCCCATCTGTGGGCTAATGTAGTATTTTGAGCATGTTCAAGATAGGCAAGGCTCAGCTATGATATTCAGTGGGTTGGCTGTGTTAAATGCATTTTATTTGTATTATTGACACAATTACGGATGACCTCATTTTTTCCAACTTTGCTCCCCTCTACCCAGCCACTGCCCTCGCCTCATCTGGTGATCACCACACTGTTTTTTTATGTGCATTGGTTATGCATATATGTTTGGCTAATCCCTTTTTAAGGCCAAATCTATTTCAACATAAAATATTGATGGGTTTATGAGGTTCTAAGTCAAGGAGCATCTTTACTTGAAGGTGCAACATCAGGCATTATTTTATGCAGCCCCAGGGAGCAGGTTGGGTCAGTCATTCAAGCTGTGCCCCAGTGAAGTGAGGATCCAATTCCCTGTCAGCTGGTAAACACCCACCAGCTTCCAGGCTTGTGGCCCATCTGAATTACTGCATAGCACCCAGTAGGTGCTTTAAAATTGTATAACCTGTATAGTCAGCCTAAACTGGGCTGTGGGTCCACTGGGCTTTCAGCACCATAAGGTCCAGCAGAGTTCCTGACACCCAAACCTAGAACGGTTCTGTGGCTTAAAACAATAAGAGGTTAACATTTTTCAGCAAGCATTCAATGCAAGATATCGAAGGGAAAAAAAAAACTAAAAGGAAAAAGAAGTAAATCAGAAACTAAACTAAGTTGGGGCAGGAAGATGGAGAAAGCTAAAAATACTCAGCAGTTATTTTAAGGGAGAAGGTACTAAATAAAAATCCCTCTAATGGGACAAGGAGTACAAAATGAATTATTTGTTTAAAAAAAAATTAAGGACCCTGGCTGGTGGCTCAGTGGATAAGGTGCCGGCCTGCAAACCCAAAGGTCGCTGGTTCGATTCCCCAGCCAGGACACATAACCAGGTTGCAAGCCAGGTCTCCAGCCAGATCTGTGGCTAGAGGCAGGTGAAAGGAAACCATACATTAATGTTTCTCTGTTTTTCTCCCTCTCTGCCTTTATCCCTTCCTCTTTCTGGAAATAATAAATAAAATCTTTTTTTAAAAAATTAAGGAACTTTGAAGTAATACAGAGAAGGGAGATTTTTTTTTAAAGTTTTTATTTATTATTTCCAGAGAAAGGAAGGGAGAGAGGCAAAGAGGGAGAGAAGCATCATCGTATGGTTGCCTTTCACCTACCTCCAGCTATGGACCTGGCTGGAGACCTGGCTTGCAACCTGGTTATGTGCCCTGGCTGAGGGAATCGAACCAGCGACCTTTGGGTTTGCAGGCCGGCACCTTATCCACTGAGCCACCAGCCAGGGCAAGAGATTGTTTTTAAAAGTCATGCATGTTTATTGCTAGAATGGTGCCTGGCCCAGTGCTGAGCCTTTGAGCCTTTGAGAGCCTCCTTCGCCCCCCCGCCCCCCGTCAGGTCGTAGTTTCAGGCTTCCTGAGTGACACTCATGAAAATCTCAGACCGTACAAATTTCAGTTAAAAATAAGTGAACTAGGCTCTGGCTGGTAGCACAGTGCTTAAGGCCCTGGCCTGCGAACCCAAAGGTCGCAGGTTCGATTCCCCAGCCAGAGCACATAACAAGGTTGCAAACCAGGTCTCCAGTCAGGTCTGTGGCTGGAGGCAGGTGAAAAGCAACCATACACTGATGTCTCTCTCCCTCTCTGCCTCTTTCCCTTCCCCTCTTTCTAAAAAATAATGGGGGGGAAAAAAAAAAACTTAAAAAAAAAAAAAGTGAACTATGCTTTCAAATCCAGGATTTGGGTGGGAGGTGTATAAAACTCAGAAATCCTAAAGAATGGGAAGGAAGTGACATTCTAAACATAACAGCAGATATTTATAAATGAGGAAAGGCCCCCGAGTGAAACATTCAGCAACTCCTGTTAAGGGACGAGGTGGAAATGAGAGGTCAAAAGCCTGTCCTCACCGATGATTTTAAAAAATCAATTTAAACGGGAACTGGAGTGTCCAGCGACAGCCAATCGTAGGTCGTAGGTCAGCGATGTTGCGCAGCCTGGTGCGGCCCCACACCGGACAAATGCGGGCCTAACCACTCACTTCCCTGTGAGGTCTGTCGGCTGTGACTCCACAACCGCTGACGAGCCTGGTTTGAAGGACGTTGGGAGGATGGGAAACTGGCTGCCCTACAAGAAGGAGGGGGAGTCGAAACCGGTTAGGAAGCCTGCGCGGTCTGCTGCTGTGTAACGTGACTGCCAGGCTCTTAGGGACGTGGATCAGGGAGGTGGGCGTGGAAGCTCCACCTGCGCCGCCCCCCATAGAGGACACTGGAGAAAAACGCTTAGCAGCCCTGAACCAAGGTCTTCCAGGCATCGGGCGGGAGCCACACGCTTATTTCCGACCTGGCACCAGAGGTGCCGCTAAGGCTCTCGGGAATTGTAGTGTGCCGTCACTGAGTCACTGAGCTACTGAAGCCCTCCTGGGCGGGGCGGAGTTACTGCTGTGGGAAGGTGCCGCTGTCGCAGGTTGGGTGGTCTGCAAGAGTGGGAAACTGATCCTGAACGCTGGGTGTCCCAGCGCCTGTTGATAATTGCGCGCTGCAAAGACAGCAGATGCTGGGAGGATGCTGATACCGAGAAACGCCTTGCTGCTTGATTTCCTTTTTAAGGATTTTATTTTTTTAAGATGGGGGAAGGGAGGAAGAGGGAGAGAAATACCCATCGCTTGCTTCTTGCACCCTCCTGGAACTGGGGACCTGGTGGGCGACCCCAGCTAATGCTCAACTCACTGAGCGACACCAGCCAAGATGTTCTTTTGTTTGGTTTGGGTTTTTTTTTTTTAAAAGACTTTATTATTTCCAGAGAGAGTGGAAGGGAGAGGGAGAGAAACATCACTGTATGGTTGATTACCTTTTACCTGCCTCCAGCTACCAATATGGCTGGAGACGTGGCTTGCAACCTAGTTATGTGCCCTGGCTGGGAATTGAACCAACAACCTTTGGGTTCGCAGGCCCACACCCAGGGTGCCACCAGTCAGGGCCTGTTTTTTTTTTTTAAGAATTTATTTATTATTTTTTAGAGAGAGAGAGAGGGAGAGAGATATTAATGTATGGTTACTTTTCACCTGCCTCCAGCCACGGACCTGGCTGGAGACCTGGTTATGTGTACCCTGGTTGGGAATCGAACCAGCCACCTTTGGGTTTGCAAGCCAGTGGTTTTATTTTTTAACGCAGCTGCAGTTGCTCCTCAGTAATGATTTTCTGTCCTGCCATTTTACTTTACACATAGGAGCTTTCCTATATTGCAATAATGACATTAAAAATCAGTGAGGTGTTTTTGTTGTTGTTTTTTTTTTTTTAAGATTTTAATTTATTTTCAGAGAGGGGGAAGGGAGTGAGAGAAATATCTATTATAGGAAGAAATAACATGGAGTAGTTTCTTCTCATTGGGCCCCAATACGGGAACTGGCCCTCAGCCCAGGCATGAGTGGAATGGAACCAGCAACTTTTTGGTTTGCAGACTTTCACTGAATCCGCTGAACCACACCAGCCAAGCCTTAATGTAATTTTTAATGCATCCGTGGGAACTTCAGTTTTACTGAACTGCATTTTCCCATGTTAGTTAGGTAATGGTATGTTGTGGAAATGAACCCACCTAGAGGAGGACAGGGAGAGTGTTGTAACAGGGGGCTCAGCCAGCATCCCTTCTGTTGGGGACCTGTAAGACAGGCAGGAAAGGGATGATTTACATGAAAAATGGGAAGGTTCTGATCAGATATTGTGGACTTGAGGGGCAAAAAGGGAGAAAATGGAGGTCACTAACCAAGTCCCCACCCAGTGGGCTTGTTGCCACATGTCAGAATTCTATTGTCACATGTGGTCTGGCTTTTGTTTCTGAATATTCTCTCTGTGTCTCTGCATCCATCTTCATCTCCAGGTACCTCCCTGATCATATATTAACCTGCAGATAGTATGAGGGAATTCTTTACTAAGGCTTTGAAATGATGCCTTAAATTCTTTCCCAGGTAGAGTTGTGCTAATCACTTAACACTCACAACTTCAAAGGTGATAGTGTGCATTTGCTCTTTTATTTATTACTTTTCAGAGAGAGGGGAAGGGAGAAAGGCAGAGAGTAAGAGAGACATCAGTGTATGGTTGCCTTTCACCTGCCCCCAGCTACAGACCTGGCTGGAGACCTGGCTTTCAACCTGGTTATATGCCCTGGCTGGGACTCTTACCAGCGACCTTTGGGTTCACAGGCCGGAGTCTTATCCACTGTGCCACCAGCCAGGGCTGTTGTTTCTGTTTTTAAAAATAAATAAAAGCCCTGGCTAGTGGCACAGTGGATAAGGTTCCGGCATGCGAACCCAAAGGTTGCTGGTTCGAGTCCCCAACCAGGGCACATAACCAGGTTGCAAACCAGGTCTCCAGCCAGGTCTTCGGTTGGACGCAGGTGAAAAGCAACCATACATTGATGTTTCTCTCCCTTTCTTCCTCCCTCTCTACCCTTCTCTCTGAAAAATAATTTAAAAAAATAAAAATAATAAAGTCTTTAAAATAATTAAAAAATAAATAGGGATGAATCATAA
Source organism: Noctilio leporinus (assembly GCA_004026585.1). Classification (NCBI taxonomy): domain Eukaryota; kingdom Metazoa; phylum Chordata; class Mammalia; order Chiroptera; family Noctilionidae; genus Noctilio; species Noctilio leporinus. Next base: position 24,393 of record PVIW01002310.1, read on the forward strand.
AACATGGTTATTTACTTTTAAAACTGTGTTCCCAGACCTGATTTCACCTGGGGAGGGGGTACCTTTCCACACACCAACAAACAATTCTCAAACACTAGCAGGGTCTCAACTCAATTTTGGCACTTTTTCCTAGAGATAACAACAGATTCCACAAGTTAAGTCCTACAAGTCTGCAGCCCCCAGCGTTCCTCAGCCCCAAACACACACATGCACACATTCATTTCAGATGCAAGCCATAAGCCCAGACTGTCTGTGCTTCTGACCAACTGGCTATGGATTGAAGGTATGAACCAATTCTTCCAACTCAGAATGCCAAGCAATTCTTGTTATGTGTATGCAAATCCACTGGATATAAATCAGGGGTTCCCACAATCCCCTCTTGGGGTTTGAATAATTTGCCTACAGGACTCAGAAATACTACTACTAGATTAACAATTTATCATAAAAGGATGTAATTCTAGAACAGATAGAAGAGACACACAGGGCTAGGCATGGGGTAGGGGCAAAAGCCTCCATACCCAATTCAGGTCAACACTCTTCCAAAACCTCCAAATGTTCACCAACCTGGAAGCACTCTGAACCCCATACTTTTGGGGTTTTATTGAGGCTTCACTGTGTAGTCATGAATGATTAATCACTGGCCATTGGCTATCGATTCAATCTCCAGGCCCCCCTTCCCTTCTTGGGAGGGTAGGGTAGAGTAGGATTAAAGGTTCTGGCCTTCTAATCACATGGTTGGTGGGTCTCCTAGCAAATATCCCTTGTCCTCATGTGCTCCCCAAAAGTCACCTCACTAACAACAATATACCTGGGGTTGTGAGCTAGGAATGGTCGATGAGGACCAGGTAAGTATGAGAAATACATTTTGGTCATTCAGATGAACAAATGCATATTTTTTTAACACTTACTTGGGGGTATGTTTATTGATTTTTAGAGAGAGAGAGAAAGAGAAAGAAACAGAAACAGAAACACAAATTGGCAGGAGATACGACCTGCAGCCTTTTGGTGCATGGGACAGCAGTTCAACCAAATGAACCACTTGACAAGGGCTATGTATTTATAAATTATAATACTTCACATTAAAAAGTTTTTTAAAAATTTTTATAGGGGAAGAGAGGGTAAAAAAGAGGGAAGAGGTATGTGAAACATTGGTCACCTATCACACACCCCCAGCCGAAGCCTGGCCTGCAGCTCAGGCATGAGCCTTGACTGGGAATTGAACCAGTGACCTTTTGGTTCGCAGGCTGGTACTGAAGCCACTGAGCCACACCAGCAAGGGACTATGTTTTTTGAGGGTTTTTTTTTTTTTTTTTTTGGGGGGGGGTAAATTTTATTTATTATTTTCAGAGAGAGGGGAAGGGAGAGAGGCAGAGAGGGAGAGAGACATCAATGTATGGTTGCCTTTCACCTACCTCCAGCTACGGACCTGGCTGGAGACCTGGTTTGCAACCTGGTTATGTGCCTTGGCTGGGAATCGAACCAGCAACCTTTGGGTTCGCAGGCTGGTGCCTTATCCGCTGTGCCACCAGCCAGGGCAGTTTTGGGTTTTTTAATTTTTAATCTTTAAGTCTTTTAGAATTGGTATTTCTTCTTGGAATTGTAGAGAGCTTTCTCATTTGCTATTGCTTTGTTCCCCCTCCTGTAGTTCCGTTCAGTGGGTGCTCCTGTGGTCTCCATATTAGGACACAGAGTCCCTGCCTTTTCCAGGCAGTCTCAGTCTTAGCCCCCATGGAGGCAGCATCAGGTTCTGTTCCTCTTGGGGGCAGCAGGCATATATAGCATCACAGGTCTCTTCTCAACCCTTCTTGCCTCTTGTTCCCTTTTTTTTTTTTTTTTTTTTTTTTTGGCCCTTGCTATAGTGAGGTAGTTCATATAACATAAAATGCACAGTTCAGTGCTTTTACTCTATTCACAAGGTTGTGCAACCATCACTATGATTTAATTTCAGAACATTTTCATCACCCCCAAAAAGAAACCTCATATCCATTACTTATTACCCCTCAAATCCTCCACCTCTTGAAAACTACTAATCCAGTCCTGACTAGGTAACTTGGTTGGTTAAAGAGTCATCCCAATATGATAGAGTTGTGGTTTTGATCTCTGGTCAGGAGACCTAAAGGAATCAACCAACAAATGCACAAATGACTTGAACAACAAATTGATATTTCTCTCTCCCCTCCCTGTTCTTTCTCTTTATGAAATCAATAATTTATTTTTTATTTTTAAGATTTTATTTAATTATTTTTAGAAAGAGGGGAAGAGAGAGAGGCAGAGAGGGAGCGAGACATCAATAATTTTTTTTAAAGAGAATGAATCCTTAAAAAAACCCAAAACAGCCCTTGCTGGTAGCACAGTGGATAAGGCGCCAGCCTGCCAACCCAAAGGTCGCTGCTTCGATTCCCAGCCAGGCACATAACCAGGTTGCATGCCAGGTCAGCAGCAGGTGAAAGGCAACTATAAATTGATGTTTCTCCCCCTCTCTGCCTCTCTCCCTTCCCTTCTCTCTGGAAATAATAAAAAATCTTTAAAAAAACAATACGACACAAAGCACTAATCTACTTTTCATTCCTATGTATCTGTATTTTCAATATTTCAAATAAATGAAATCATGCAATATATGGCCTTTTGTGTTTAGCTTTTTCCCCATAACATAATGTTGTCAATATTCATTCATGCTATAGCATGTATCTACTTCATTCCTTTTTTTTTTTTTTTTTTTTTTTTATCCTCACCAGAGGATATGTTTTTTATTGATTTTAGAAAGAGTAATGGAGAGAGAGAAACATCGATCAGTTGCCTCTCATGCACACCCCAAGTGGGCATTGAACCTGCAGCTTAGGCACATGTCCTGACTGGGGACCAAACCCACTTTTTGGTGCACATGATGATGCTCCAGTCAACTGAGCAACCCTGCCAGGGCACTGTGTTCAACTTTTTGAGGAACAGCCATTCTATATTCCTACCAGCAGTGTGTGAGGCTTCCAGATTTTCCGTGTCATGACCACCAGTTTTTACCCTCCTTTGTAATAATAATCTCCCTAGTTCATGTTGCTCCCATCCTATTATGTGAGATTGTATCTGACATGGTTTTATTTTGCACTTCTCGGGTGGCTAATGATGTCGAACATCTTTTCATGAGCTTCCTGGTCATTTGTCTTGCTCTTCTTTTGATTTCCAGAGTGTCCGAAGGCTCAGTTGGACCCTCAGTTGGATCCTCTTCCTGCCGAGGAGGCCCTGATGAAAATTGAGGTTGTTGAAGTTCTCACACTGAACCAGGAGGTAGCTCGTTCCCGGAATGCCCGGATTCGGGCCCTCTATGCCGAAGACGAGGGCCTGAGCCCAGAGGTCATCCTCAGGGAGCCCACTCAACCGCTGGGCAACCATGCAGCTGGCTCTGAGGCTGCACGCCAGAGGTTCCGGGGGTTCCGCTTTGAAGAGGCAACAGGGCCCCGAGAGGCCCTGGCCAAGCTCCGCAGGCTCTGCCACCGGTGGCTGCGGCCCAAGGTGCACTCCAAGGAGCAGATATTGGAGCTACTGGTGCTGGAGCAGTTCCTGGGCATGCTGCCTGAGAAGCTCCGGATGTGGGTGGAGTCACAGCATCCACAGGACTGCCAGGAGGCAGTGACCCTGGTAGAGGATGTAACCTGGATATCCAAGGAGGAAGGTGAGTGCAGTGGCAGTGTGGGGAGGGGGACACTCCTGTAGGGGCATCTTGGAGGATGGGGTTGATCTTCCCACTGCACCTGCACCAAGGGCATTTGCCTCACACATGTGTTTCTGAATCACAGCTTGGGCTCTTCTTGCTGCCATACCTGTTACTTTTAGATTGAGGTCTTTGAGAATGGTCTCCTTCCTGAGCCCATTTGTGCAAATGGAGGGTCTGAAGCCCCACCTCGCAGCTACTGAAACCCTTGGGTGGCCCCTGGCACTGCATTATGCAAAGAGTCCTTCACCTACAGACCCCTAATGGAAGGTCTCAGTAAAATGCTTCTCTGCCCTGCCATGAGACAATAAAAACCCTGACTTTAGTCACAGAGGCATATTCCTGGGGTTCCTTCTAACATCACTCAGTTGGGGGCTGTGGATAAGTGGTAACCAAGGCACACAGTACTCGTGGACTCAGCAAGCTTTCAGTCTAACAGAAAAGACTAATTTGACAAATGAATATGTATGAAATGAGTGAGGTTAGTATTCCAGAGGACAGTAGGAAGAAGCCTTCCAGAGAACCCTTAGCATCCTATGTTCATGGCCATCATATTCACTGGGACTCTTGGGTGTTACTGCCACAAAACGTTACATAGAATGTACCAAGGGAGGAGAATGCATTGATAAAAGTCCAGGGTGAACTAGCTTCAGGCATGGCCGGACCTAGGGGCTCCAATAGTGGCCTCAGGATTTGTCCTCTCTGTCCTGCTGCTAACCTCTGTGGGCTTCACTCACAGGCTATATACATTTGGGGTCTCACTGTGTGGAATTTCTTGTAAACATTCTCACAAAAAGCTTATTTGGCTCTACTTGGCCCCATGTTTGTTCCTGATTCATCATTGTGGCCAGTTGGAAGCAGCCACCTGATGGGTCAGCCTAGATTGCATTGCGTGTGCCCCTTGATAGTGAGGGTGCGTTCATCATATGGAAGCTCATGGACCATTTAGAGATGTGTGAGGAAAGTCAGGGGTGAGAGGGGCCATGAGGCCAAGCAGGGCTGTTTCCTAGGTGGAGGAAAATTGGTAAAATTCCTATAAAGATGAGTGTGCTGGGCCCTGTCTGGTGTGGCTTAGTGGATTGAGTACCGGCCGGCAAACCCAAAGATCATCAGTTTGGTTCCTTGTCAAGGCACATGCCTGGCTTGCAGGCTGAGTCCCCATTTGGGGCATGCCAGTGGCAACTGACTAATGTGTCAAACATTGATGTTTCTCCCCTTCTCTTTCTCCTTCTCTTCCTCTCTAAAAATGAGTTTTAAAAAAAATTTATTTTAAGAAATGAGTGTGTTGGGAGAGTGGGTCTTGTCCTGGAGGTCAGGGGAAGCCCCACCCTCCACATCGTGACAGGAGAGGTTGGAAAACTCCAAAGACGCAGAAATGTCATCATTGCCTATGAGGAAAAGGCATGAGGCCAGCAGCTGCGGCTAGTGGGGACCTGAGGAGGCCCCATGGGTGCCAGAGAGATGTGGGCTGTTTTTGTGCTGACATAACTCAGCTGACACCTTGTGCTAACATCTGCTCCCAGCATCACCTGACCTGGACCCCACCTGCTCTCTGGAGACCACAGCTCAACAGGAGGAAAAGGAGGAGAATGAGACCACCTGCCCAGACAAGACACTGCCTGAGGTGTGTGGGGAGTGTCACTCTTTGCTGCTGTAGTCACAGCATCTGATATGAGGCGGGCCCACCGCAAGACTTTCAAGCCATGCTGTTTTGGGTTTGAGCATTAAGGGCAGGAGAACCCTTATCCTTCATAATGAGTGTTTAGGCATTTATGACTAAAACAGAGTCTAAGGTTTGCTTAAGAATAAGCCAGGCCCTGGCTGGTAGCACAGTGGGCAAGGCGCTGGCCTGCGAACCCAAAGGTCACAGGTTTGATTCCCCAGCCAGGGCACATAGCCAGGTTGCAAACCAGGTCTCCAGTCAGGTCTGTGGCTGGAGGCAGGTGCAAAGCAACCATACATTGATGTCTCTCTCCCTTTCTGCCTCTCTCCCTTCCCCTTTTTCTAAAAATAATGAAATAGAATCTTTAAAAAAAAAAAAGAATAAGCCAAAGTGTCCTGGCTGGTAGCACAGTGGATAAGGTGCCGGCCTGCAATCCGCTGGTTCGATTCCCAGCCAGGGCAACATAACCAGGTTGCAAGCCAGGTCTCCAGAGTGGTCTATGACTGGAGGCAGGTGAAAGGCAACCATACATTGATGTTTCTTTCCCTCTCTGCCTCTCCCTTCCTCTCTCTGTGGAAATAATAAATAAAATATTAAAAAAAAAAAAAGAATAAGCCAAAGCTAGGGCATGGACAAAACAGGACCATTGAGGCTCACAGAGTGTGACCCTGCCACCATGCATGTGTGGCATCAGTCAGGGCTGCTTCTGCTGGAAGTTGCTTACACCTGGCTCAAGCATCAGCATGAGGTTGTTGGCTCCTATAGTGAGTGCTCTGAGGTGGGCTTCAGGCAAGGCTGTATTCAGGGGCTCCTAGGCTGGTTAGAGTCCTCCCATCGCCTGTCTGTGGCTCTGCCCCAGGTGGACAAAGTGTCTTTCCGATCCAGGCAAAGGATGGTGGGAGGCCTCTCTCTTCCTCCTGTCAGTTCCTCAGAAGGGACTGATATGGTTGCCTGGGGGACAGCTTCATCCCCAGAAGGTGCCTTTCCTACCACGTGGCAGGGGTATGTGGGTATGCCCATTAGTGAGATTCCTGTGGAGAGTTGTGGGGAAAGGTGAGCTGGACACAAGTGTGGGTTGGTGGAGGCAGTTTGCTTGTAGTGTTTGCAGCTCTTAGTCAAGTAGGGATTCTGCCTCTAGCTTCAGTCTCTGGTTTTATGAGGAAAGGCCTATTATAGGCCTCTTCCAAGTTAGTGTTTCCAGCAAACTCCCAAGGCAAAGGCATCTCCTCCCTGCACATCAAGCTGTGTCAGGATGTGCCAGGTGGCCTTTCTTCTGTTGCCTTTAATGCTGAGTGGACACACAATCTGTGGCATTGCAGGAACCAGTGACCTTCCTGGATGTGTCCATGGACTTCAGCAGGGAAGAATGGGAGCTGCTGGACCCAGCACAAAGGACTGAATACCATGACGTGATGCTGGAGACCTACAGACACCTGGTCTCCGTAGGTAAGACATTGCCCACATCAGGCACTCCACCGTCCCAGGACAGACCAGAGGTGCCACAGGGGACCACCCCCATCACCACCCAGTCAGTGATTTCACCTCTGGGCCCAGCTTGAGGAATGGGCATGCCCTCAAGAATCCCTTGCTCCATCCAGGGCCTTTAACTGGTACTGTGAACTTGAAGGGGTGGGCATTGGGTGGACAGGCATCTTTAGGTCCACTGAAGGACTGATCTGTCCACCCTTCAGATGTGTGAGGGCAGCACAGGACTTATGAGTTAGACATACATTTCAGACCTTGGCCCAGCACTTGATCCACAAGCTCAGTGTTTCCCGTTTTTGCTGCTTTACTGCTTTTCTCAGTCTCTCCCTAGGTTCCATGACTCTACTTGGTAGTGGAAAAAAAAAAACCCCAAAACCCAGTTTTTGAATAACTATGTCATACACTCAACCCCTTCAGCAGTTACTTTCTGCAGAATCCACACCTTTTGGGTTTTTTTCAGGATGGGAGACTACATTGGAAAGCAAACAGTTAACCCCCAAGTCTCCTGTTCCTGAGGCAGAGGCAGCCCATGACCCAAAAGTGGATGAACCCTCAAGGGCCGAGGCCCTGTCATCTACCTCAGAAGAGACCTTGCAGAGTGTGGCCACGGAAGCTCAGGACACAGCATTGAAACATGTGGGGCTGACTCAGGAAGAATCCCTCTCTCAGAAGCAGCACTGTGAAAGCCCCAAACCCCCAGCTGACACAGGTCCTGACACAAGCCATGTTTCACTCCAGAAAACTCTACCTAGGAAACACTTGCGCAAACGTAGCTCACGGGTTAAAAAGGGGATGCATAATTCTCATGAGAAAATCCATCAGAAGAGCCACAAAGGGAAGAAAGCCAGGGAAGGCAGTGGTTGTGGGATCCTCAGCCGGAGCACCCAGCAGGTTACATTCACAAGAATTCATAAAGGGAGCCAAGTTTGCCGATGTAGCGCATGTGGTAAGACATTCTGCAATCCAAGGTACTTCTCTGTACATAAAAAAATCCACACAGGAGAGAAGCCTTACGTATGTCAGGACTGTGGGAAAGCCTTCATTCAGAGTTCCTCCCTTACACAGCATCAGAGAATTCATACTGGAGAAAGACCGTTTAAATGTCGTGTGTGTGGGAGAACTTTCAATGATCGCTCAGCCATCTCCCAGCATGTGAGGACTCACACTGGAGCCAAGCCTTACCAGTGCCAGGTCTGTAGAAAAGCCTTCCGCCAGAGCTCCCATCTTGTCAGGCATCAGCGGACCCACACCGGGGAGCGTCCCTATGTATGTAATGAATGTGGAAAGGCCTTCACACAGAGCTCACACCTCATAGGGCATCAGAAGACACACAGTGGAGTGAAATGCAAGAAGAAGAGAAACCTACCTCATAGTGCTAAAGCCTGTTGAAGAAATGCTGCCTTTCTCAGTTTGTCCTGCATCAAATCATGAATGGGTGTGATTTGGATTCAAAAAGAAGCATTAAAGGATGGTGTTCTTGAGACCAAAGGACAAGCAGGGAGACTAATTAACTGGTGGGTTGTTGTTGCTAATGAATATAACATTTGGAGAAACAGATTTTTTTTTTACTCAGTTGATTTGCAGTTATGATATGGTCATTAAAAATGATATTAGTGAAACATGAGACTTGCTTATAATGAAAAAGTATGCACTGATATATTTGTGATAAAGTATTTATGTGTATGAACAAAGACTGAAAGAGAATATGGGTAAATAAATATATATTTCTGTGGTACAATCTACATGTTTATTTTTATTTATATACATCTTTTCATGTCGGACCAGTTCTAGCAGATTCTGTGCAAGGCTGCAGCCCCTCCAGTCCAAGATTCCAACTAAGTCAGGATAAATGTGTCATTCTGTTCCTTCCAGCATCAAGATAGCTAGGCTTCAGGTTTAATCTTGTCAGGGCACATACCTAGGTTGCAGGTTTGTTCCCCAATCAGGGCATGTATGGAAGGCAACTGATTGATGATTCTCACTTCCATGTCTCTGTCTCTATCTTTGTCTCTCCCCATTCCTCTCTATAAAACCTATAAAAACGTATCCTTGGGTGAGGTTTTTTTTTTAATTTATTTTATTCATTATTTTCAGAGAGAAGGGCAGGGAGGGAGGAAGAAAGGGAGAGAAGCATCAATATATGGTTACCTTTCACCTGCCTCCAGCTAAGGGCCTAGCTGGAGACCTGGCTTGCAACCTGGTTATGTGCCCTGACTAGGGAATTGAACCAGCGACCTTTGGGTTCGCAGGCTGGTGCCAATCCACTGAGCCACACCAGCCGGGGTGAAGGACTTTATTTTTTTAATTCAAGATATAGTTTGGTGCAGGGAATGGAAACCTTGAGAGGAAGCCTGGGAAACTCCTGGGTATGTCCATTTGCTTCACATTTCAGCTTTTCCTGAAGGACTCCTCCTTGGGAGGGAAGATCCAAATGTCTATCATGAAGTTAAGCAATAAGACACTGGCAGGGCTGGTTTGATTCCCAGCCAAGGCACATAACCAGGTTGCAAGCCAGGTCTCCAGCCAGGTCTGTAGCTGGAGGCAGGTGAAAGGCAACCGTACATGGATGTCTCTCTCCCTCTCTGCCTCTCTCCCTTCCCCTCTCTAAAAATAATAAAGTCTTTAAAAATAAATAAACACCCCCCAGAAAAGACCCTGGCAGGACTAGGGCACGTATGTGATGCCTGTTTAACATGAGATGACATTAAAATTCTCTAGGTCATAAAACCTGTAACCCACAACTCATTCCATCCCTTGCTTCATGACTCCACTTTGTTCTCTTGAATTGTGTACATGTCAAAGCATTTTCTAAACCTCTGGGTCAAAAGTACTTACGTTCAACAGATACTGGTTGAAAGCTGCTCTAACCAGACTTTTCAAGTACAGGACTCATGGCTGCTAGGTCACATTTAATCATTTCTACAATCTGATCATGGCACTTCTGGTTTCTCTGAGCCATGAGAATATCTAAGATTGAACAACTTAATCCACTATGTTCCCACCATGTGAGTTGGAGACCTTTCCTAGAAAGGAGAAGTTTTTCATGGAGAATATCAGCATCTCCTCAACGTCCCAGTGATTTTCATGAGAAGTGGCCGCATCATGGTGCCCAGCACTGGCTAATGAAGTTCACAGCCATGTCCTCAAATGAGATCACTTAACTTGCTGTGAGAAGGTCACTGGAGGTGTGCTGGCTGCTTTCCCATGTATGGCAGTTTTAAACGTGGCCAAATTCTTTGCTGTTCCTCCATAGGAACTGGGCTTTTTTTTTTTTTTTTTTTTTTTTTTTTTTTTTTTTTTTTTTTTTTTTTTTTTTTTTTTTTACCAGTAGTGTTAATGCAATCATGCCATATGACTTACATGAGATAACATCATAAAGAATGGTGTGGCTTCATCTTTGCTGGAGTGCTTAAGTCATTCAGGGATGGCTTCCCTGACCATCTGTTCATGCCCTAATTCCTCTCCATGACTTAGCCCCTCACAGCTCTACGGCCCTGGCATTACCAATGGAATTACAATTCTTGGCTGGAACATGAGTCCCCCATGGACAGGGACTTGGTTTGGCTATTCACTACTCTCTCCCTGGGACTGTCCTGACTGGTGTGGCTCAGTGACTTAGGCAGTGTCCTGCAAACTGCAAGGTCACTGGTGTGATTCCTGATCAGGACACTGCCAGGGTTTCAGACCAAGACCCCAGTTGGGGACATGCAAGAGTCAACTGATTGGTGTTTCTCTCACACATCAGTGTTACTCTTCCTCTCTCCCAGCCTTTTCCTAGCTTTAAAAAAATAAAGAAAAAAATGTTTGCTGCACAATATCAATTAACAAACTGATCTCCCCTCCTAGGATGACCAAACCCAAGCCCCAGAATTCCCTGATGTCCCCACCTCTTGATGTCAATGGAAGATTATCCCCTGACTTAACTCTAGATTCACCCCAGGAACAGTGTAGACAGTCAACTAAATTAAATACCACCAAACCTCAAAGAAAGAAAGAGGTTCCCTTTTTGGTTTTCCATCAGATTCCTGATATCAAGGGGGTCTTCGTTTGGTTCTAGCTGATTTTTAAGCTTATCTCACACTTTGCTAATGACTCTTTTTAAAAAGAGGCTTTCAGAAGGACCAATATCTGACTAAAAATTAAAGCAATATTGTTTCAACTGAATTTAACTCATGTACATTTTGACAAAAATAAAGACTCCTTCAAAAGTACTTCTGAATTTTAACAAGAGGATTTAGATATTATTAAATAAGACTGAGGATACTGGCTACAGCAAAATCTCAAGGATGGGAGCAGATACCCAGTTTAGAAAACCTTTCCTCGTGGTCTACATAGTTCACCTTTGCTATTCCCTGCCACCAGCCAGGCATGCCCTTGGGTGAGTGGTCCCCCAAGAATTGTTCACAGTTACTGCAAGTGTAAGTTTATGCTTAGGCATCAACTTGAGCCTCTCTTAACACTCTTTCCCCTCCAATGGCTGAATGAAATAAAACTTCTTCAGCAAGTGCCCCTAGTCTTTTCCAGGGCAGCATGGTGGTGAATGGAAGCTGTGAGGGAAGGGCAGTGGCCACCTAGTGCCTCAAGCACACAGTGAATCCGGGGTTCCTTTGCCAAGAGTGAGGAGCCTTTCAGGAGGGAGGGTTGAGGCCACTCAACTATAGCTAAATGGTCAGATGGGCCTGCATTCCAGGCTATTTGACTGAACCTGGAAAATTTCAGTGGAATGGGGCCCATGAGCTGTGAAACCAATCCCAGGAAAAATAAGAGAAAAAGAAATGACACCATAATTCCATTCCCAGCCAGGGCAACATAACCAGGCTGCAAGCCAGGTGTCCAGCCAGATCCATAGCTGGAGGCAGGTGAAAGGCAACCATACATTGATGTCTCTCTCCCTCTCTGCCTCTCTCCCTTCACTTCTCTCTGAAAAATAATAAATAAAATATTTTAAGAAAATTAAGAAATGACACCATAAGGATACCATCACCAAAATCCATAATGTGCCAAATCCAATGGGAGAAATTTGCCTGTTTTCAACAAATAGAAAGCACTTGTAGGGGGAATCCATAAATTATAGAACTTATGTATGTATTAAGCAAATGCAAGGTGTGAACCTTACTCAAATCCTAATTTGTAGAATTCAACGGTTTTTAATATATTCAGTTACACAACCATCACAGCAACTTCAGAACATTTTCTTCACCCCCAAAACAAAATACGCATTTAGCAGTCACTCACACTTACCCTTAAATTTCCCCAGCCCTAGGCAACCACTAAGTATTATGCTTTCTCTATGGATTTTCCTACTCTGGAAAAAGTTTTCTTTTAGAAATACATTAATAGTCATAGACAATATTAGTTGATTCAACATTCACTGACTCAAGGAGGATCCCATTACTGTGGCTCTTTCCACCTTTCTCCTCTGTCATTCTCAGCATGTCAACCTTGCCTCTAGGACTGGATTCTTTGTGGTGCTGACCAGGTGGTTCTGTTCCACGCATTACACACAGACAACACTGTTCAGAGGAAATAAAAGGGGAGCCACTAATACCTTACATTCATTTTTGAGCGGTAGGAAATTTTCTCCAGAAGCCCCTAGCATATTATTTCTCCTTGGTGGGAACACCCTTTCCTAATCCGAACAAAACACAAGAGGCATGAAACCACCAAGATGCTCCCTTTGGAAGTTAGATTCCAGACTTTCTGAAAGAATATACAAATTGCAGGGTCATGTTAGCAAGTAATAAGCTTAAAAATAAAAAGGTTAGGGATGGAGTGAGGAAAAAAAACAGAAAAATAAAAGGGTGACAGCTATTGGGTAATGCAACAAACAAGGTCAACCCCAGAGGAGTCACGGGTACACACCAGACACAAGAGCACAATCCAGGAGCTCATCATGAGTGTTGTCATAGGAGAGTAGGAGTGGTTCCTACCAAGAGTGGGTGCTGTCTGACTCTGCATCCTACATACAATGCAATGACTTAATATACAAACAAGTGCCACACCTCTGCGGCTCACAACCTCTGCAGCAACAGGCCCATTCACTAACTACCAGCCTCCCTAGTTTTTGCCCCTGTACTACTTAGGAACAATGGGAAGACAAATATGCTCCCCAGGGCAATCACAGAGGACTTTAATGGAACATGGAGGTTCAGTTACCTGCCACAAGGAAAGCCAAACTTGTGAGGAAGGTGCTGGGGCAAAAGCAAAAAGGCTTTTGTAAGGGCAACATTGCTGTGAGAGTGGACAATGGGTTTATTGGTGGTTAAGGGGGTAAGGAGACCAGTATGGGAGCCGGTTACGGGTTCATTGGAGTTGCGGGGGATGGAACATGGAAATGGAGGCTCCTGGTTCCCCTGGGCCTGTAGGAGTCCCCCTGAGGCCTTCAGTCCACGGGTTCTTAAGCACCTAAGCCACAAAGGGTGTGGTGTCATATCTGATGAGGACATTGTCCCTAGGTCACTATCAACACAGATCAGCAAGTGTGACAAGTACTTATCTCAAGCAGATTCTCATGCATCCTGCAGTTCAGATCAGGTTCATTAGCACATTCCACCCTGGCTACCTCTATACTCTGACAGTTTCATGCCAATGCCTTACTAACAGCGTGGACTCGTGTCTCAAAAACCACCTCCTTTTCTTGCTCAAGCCCCCAGTTCCTGTAGAGATAGAAAAGCGAGGGCTGTTTTTTAAATTTTTTTCCTATTCAATAATTAAAAAAAAAATTTTTTTTTAAAGATTTTTTATTTCATTCTTTTAGAAAGAGGGGAAGGGAGAGAGGCAGAAAGGGAGAGAGACATCCACGTAGGGTTGCTTTTCACCTGCCTCCAGCCACAGACCTGGCTGGAGACCTGGTTTGCAACCTGGCTGGGGAATCGAACCTGCGACCTTTTGGTTCGCAGGCAGGCGCCTTATCCACTGTGCCACCAGCCAGGGCAGCCTATTCAATAATTTTGCTTTTGGCAGGCTCCTCGGCCCTATCCATTCATCTTTCTAGCTTTCCAGGCTCTAGGGAACCTATTTATTCCGCCATCTTAGCCAATGGGAGCGACTCCCCAGCGCCCAGGCTCCAACTTCCGGTCTCCAACTTCCATCCTTGACCAAGTGCAACAAGGGCTGCTGCTGCCGCCTTTCCCGTTCGTGGCCGTTCCTGTGTCCAGCCTTTCAGCCTCCGCCAAGCGCACAACAAGGTAGCGGAATGCCCTGCTCCCGCGACAAGCGGTCCTTTACTTCCACAGTAGATCTGGGGCGTCGGAAAGGCCCTTTAAGCGCTGTTGACCTGCAAATCCCGCTTTCAACGTGGGTCGTAGCCCCCCGGCTACAGAGGCGTCGGCCTCGGTCGCCTTGGAAGAAGAATCCGAGCGGCTAGACAGGAGGCGCGCCCACACGTACAACGGCCAGGAGCGGACGCCATCGCGCGGCCTTCTGGGAATTGTAGTTCCTGGCGCCAAACACGGCCACTTCCGCTGCCCAACGGAAGCTCCGCCATTGCCTCGCCCGCTGGAGGTGAGTGATGCACGCGGGAAAATCGGGGAGCTTGGGCTGTTAAGTGGGGCGGGGCGGGTTACAGAACCCGGTCGAAGTGACCCGGCCGCGTCCAGGGAGGCTGTGGGGCGGGGCAGGGGTCTGTAAGAGTCCGACCCCTCGGGCTGCAGGAACCGGTCCAGGCTGCACCCCTCGGGCAGCAGAGCGGAGGCTGTTCTGGTTGACCCTGCAGCCGCAAAGCAGGACCTGGGTGCAGAGCTGCAGGATCTTGTCTGCATCCGAGCCCTGATGAGGAAATGAGGCCGGCGTCTGGGGCTCTGCGGCCCCCCACCCAGACCTGGATTGCGCCCCCTGTTTTTCTCTCTGAAACAACACTGCTCCCCCTCCAGCAGGCTCTCCTGTCCGCGAAGCGGTAACCTAGAGCCCCCCTGGCAGTCGCCCAGGGACGATCGCCTTGTGGATGAAAAAAAGTCCTGTGAAAAATAACCTTCCAGGTGGTCACTCCCCAGGCCTAAAACTTCTTTAGTAAAAAAAAAGCTGCTTTCCCTTAAGTAAGCGCTGCCCATGAATTCTGGGCATCTTCTTCGGCCCACCTGAGAAGTGCCTCTTTCTTGTCCAGTAGCCTTTGCCTTGCTTTCTCCCCGCTCCGTGGAAGCTTCCTCATGGCCCCGTTTTAATGTCGAATGCTTAGAAGAAGCGGCAAACTCATTTCTGGAAAGTCTTTTGAGGTCATGCGTCCAGGTATGTTCTGTGTGTGGCTCCAGGAAATTATAAAAGGTCTCCCCAGGTTTGGACGTCCTCACATCCTTTATTTGCCCCAAAGGACAATTCAGTCCTAAAATACGGCCATGTTTTATTCCACTGGTAGAAGAAAATAATGTTGTTTTCCACCCTGGCTTGTGGCACAGGGGATAAGGCACCAGCCTGTGAACTCAAAGGTTGATGGTTTGATTCCCAGCCAGGGCACATAACCAGGTTCGATTCTCCAGCCTGGTCCCCAGCTGGAGGCAGGTGAAGGACAACCATACATGGATGTCTCTCTCCCTCTCTGCCTCTCTCCCTTCCCCTCTCTCTAAAAATAAAATCTTTAAAAAAAAAAAAGTTATTTTCCAAGTGAACAAAGAAGTGTGGATAGCCTAGGCAGAGCAAACAGCATCAGCAACACCAGTCTGGAGCTTGAGGGGGCCTATGGGAGTTGTGCTGGGAGTTGTGGGTGCTAATACCCCAAGTTGGGCTGGAGAGGCAAGTGGGACTGGAGGTGTGGGCAGCAGGGACAGGAAGCTGTCCTGTGCCTGAGGGCTTGGGGTTGGATGTGAAGGAGAATCGGACTGGAATCATGGCTGTGGAAATTACTCAGTGCAAGGGGGAGTGTCAAGGGAGTAAAAATTGCTGAAAGGACTCTGGATTTCCATTTTTTTTAAACAAGATTTTGTTTATTTACTTCTAGAGAGAAAGGGAGGAAGAAAGAGGGAGAGAAACATCAATGTGCAAGAAATACATCGATCATTTGCCTCTGGCATGGAACTGGGGACCTGGCCCACAATCTAGGCATGTGCTCTGACTGGGAATCAAACTGGTGACCTTTTGGTTCACAGGCTGGCACTCAAATCCACGGAGCCACACCAGCCATGGCACATTTACACTTTTTAAAATTTTTTATTGATTGATTTTAAAAAGAGATAAAATTTTTTAGTGTTCTTACTTACGCAATCATTGGTTAATTCTTTTATGTGTCCTGATCTCGGATCAAACCTTCAACCTTGGCGTGTTGAGGTAACATTAACCAACTGAACTACTTGGCCAGGACTCCATTTCTAGTTAAGGAGCCAGTAAGGAGGTCACAGAACAAGAGAAAAGGAATTCCTGGTCACTCTCAGCCCTGTTTAGTAGAAGATGTCATGGGAGTTAGGGGGAGTATATATGACTGGATATGAAGGAGGGAATGGCAGTGTCAGGAATCCTGGGAGGGAGGTCTAGGCTTGCCTTTAAGCTTGAGGCAACACTTGAAACCCCATCCTACAGTTAGGGAAAGAAGAAACTGGGAACTGGAAGCCCTCTCCCAGATCCAGGATAAGATATGGGAGGAGAATTTTATGTCCAAGTATAATCAATGTGGCTAAATGTGCTATGCCCATATGGCATGTCAGCATGTTAAGCTCTGTAAATACAAGTCATTTAATTCTCAACAGTGGTATCATGAGGCAGGACCTCCTGTTCTTCCAGAAGTCTGCTGATAAGGAAACTGAGGCCCAGAAAAGTTAAAGCCTATTAGGGGTCCTGTGGAGGCAAGAGCTGGGAATTTGAAAGTGGGCATTCTGTAGAGTGGGTGTTCTCAGATCCCAGCCCTAGTGCCTCCAGACAAGGAAAAAATCAGAAGGTGAAAGTGGACACAGGCAGTAGGAGATTGCTCAGGAATGGGCTGGAGTGTCAGAACAAGGGAGCATCATTTAAAGTTTTGGGTAGCCTTAGGTCTGGTGTAAGTATGTGTTTATAAGTGAAATATCAGGATAAGGAATGGAAGGTGGGGTGTGTTGGTCACTCTGTTAAGAGCACAGCTCTGAGGAGGAGGAGCTTGGTGGCAAGGATGGGGCACTGGAATGCAGGAGTTGCCTTAACCAGAAGGAACACTTCCCCTGAGAATTTTCAGAGAGACACTTGGGATGGTGTGGGCTTAACAAGAGTACATGTGCTGGAAAGGTGGAGGTGTCCAAAGTGATCAGTTGGAGTGAATTAGGAGGTTTGTCTGCCCTGAAACTGTGGTGAGAGGGGTTGGAAGGGGAAATGAGAGCCAGGACTTGCAGGGGATGGAGATGAAGTGGCTGGCAATGTCCTTGCAGTTTCATAGCACCCAGGATTCAGAAACCAGTAGGGGAAGGCAAAGAGCAAGTTATGCAGAACACCCAAGTGAGAGGGGTTGAGAGGTCGGCCCGAGACAGAGAATGACAAGAAAGAGGGCAAAGGCAGTGAGTGGGTTGGGCCAGGGGTGTCTCAGAGGGGAAAGCTGGGCACCAGGGTGACAGTGCTTATGGCCATGGGCTGCAGAGTTCCTGGCTTCCTACTCCTCAGTCACAAGGCCTTGGTGAATTTTCACTCAAGCTCTTTTTTTTTTTGTTTTGTTTTCAGTTGACATACAATATTAGATTTGGTGTATAACATAGCGATTAGAGATTTATACACCTGGGATCCCTTGCAAAGTCTAGGACCCATCTGCCACCATACACAGTTACTACCATATTACTGACTATATTACCTATTCAGTACTTTACGTCCATGTGATAATTTTGTAATGGGCAGTTTGTGCTTTTTTAATTTTTATTGATTGATTTTAGAGGAAATAGGGCACGAGAGAGAAAAACAGTGATTTGATGTTCCACTCATTGATACATTTACTAGTTGCCTCCGCTGTGTGCTCTGCCTGGCCATGAACAAACAACTTTGGCATATGAGATGATTCTCTAATCAGCTGAGCTACCTGGCCAGCAGTTTGTGCTTCTTAACCCCTTGACCTTTTCACCCCCCCCCACCTCTCTGCAACCATCAGTTTATCCATGAGTTTTTTTCACTTTTGTTCTTTAGATTTCACATGTAAGTAGAATAAAATATTTGTGTTTCTCTGACTTATTTCACTTAGTATAATACACTCTAGGTCCATCCGTGCTGCTGCAAATAGTAAGACTTTATTTTTTTTTTTTTATGGCTGTGTAATACTCCATTTGTATATATGTAGTACAACTTTTTTAGCTGCTGGTCTTAAGATTTTATTTATTTTTAGAAGGGAAGGGAGGAAGAAAGAAAAACATCAGTGTGTGGTCGCTTTTCATGTTCCCTTAACTGGGGACCTGGCCCACAACCCAGGTTTGTAACCTGACTGGGAATTGAACTGCTGACCCTTTGGTTTGTAAACCAGCACTCAGTCCACTGAGCCACACCAGTGAGGACTATTCACTCGTCTATTGATGGACAGTTAGGTTGCTTACGTATCTTCACTATTGTAAATGATGCAGCAGTGAACATAGGAGTGCATACATTACTTTGAATTAGTGTTTTGGGTTTCTTTGAACATATATCCAGAAGTGAGATTATAAGGCAGTTCCTTTTTTTTTTTTTTTTTTTTGAGCAAACTCCTTGCTGTTTTCCACAGTGGTTGCACCAGTCTACACTCCCCTTCCTCCACAATCTCACCAACACTTACTGTTTATTGATTTATTGATAGCCATTCTGTCTGGTGTAAGGTGATATAGCACATTGTGGTTTTAATTTGCATCTCCCTAATGATTAAGTGACATTAAGCATCTTTTCATATGTCTGTTGGTCATCTGTATGTCCTCTTTGGAGAAATGTCTATTCATATCCTCTGCCAATTTTTAAATTGACTAATTGGTGGGTTTTTTGTTTGCTTCATTTTGGTTTTTAGGTTGAGATGTATGAGTTCTTGATATTATTTTGAATATCAACTCCTTATCAGATACAAATATTTTTCTTCCATTTAGTGTGCTCCTTTCTTGTTTTGTTGATTGTTTCCTTTGTGGTACAAAAGCTTTGCAGTTTAATGTAATCCTATTTGTTTATTTTTACTTCTGTTTCCCTTGCCCTAGGATACATATCTAAAACTTATTGGTAAGATTAGTGTCAAAAAGTGTATTGCCTATGTTTTCTTCCAGTTGTGTGATTTCACGTCTTACATTTAAGTCTTTCACCTACTTTGAGTTTATTTTTGTATACTGAATTATAAAGTGGCCTCCTTTATTTATTTATTTATTTTGCATGTATCTGTCTAGTTTTTTTTCAACACCCTTTATTAAAGAGACTGTGTGAACCCCATTTTATAGCCTTGCCTCTTCCCTTGCTTGTCACAGATTAACCATATAAGCAAGTTTTATTTCTGGGTTCTCAATTCTCTTATTCTGCCCCAGGCAGTGAGACCACATTTTGGCACCTCCAGACTGTCCTGAGGGAGGGTGCACATGGGTCAGCCCCTTTCCAGGGTGCCCTTTGCGCTCCTCAGGATTCTCATATCCTCCTTGTCACCATCCCCACACACGCACACACCCACACACACACCTTTGGAAACTGGCTGATGTTTCATTGTGATATACTTAAACTGCATGATTTTTTTTTAAGATTTTTTATTTTATTTATTTATTTATTTATTTTTAAGATTTTTTAATTCATTTATTTCCAGAGAGGGCAGGGAGGGAGGCCAAAAGGGAGAGAAACATCAACGTATGGTTGCCTTTCACTTGCCTCCAGGTACGGACCTGGCAGGAGACCTGGCTTGCAACCTGGTTATGTGCCCTGGGAATCGAACCAGCGACCTTTGTGTTCACAGGCCAGCGCCTTATCCACTGAGCCACTAGCCAGGGTTATATGATTTTTTTCAACCATTATTTTTTACTGTTCTTTGAGAATTTTGCAGGGTTTGTTTTTCTTTTTGTTTGTTTTGCAATTTAATTGTTTCATTGGAATGTTTTAAGTTATGCAATTGTTTTGACATGCTTCTTTATCTCCCCCTATTCATTCTCTTGAAATGATGGGAAAAACTGGCTCCTCTTATTTAAGTGTGGAGGGAAATCTGCATCTGTGGGCTCATAGTTCAGACACCCCAGCACATATCTGAGCATTTATTTTGAGACCAGGGCAGCCCAGATCGATCCACAGTCCCAGACCTGAGCAGGTTGAGCCCATTTCATCACTGGAAAGCCAGGTTGGCCTCCTTGGCTGACCTCAGAGCCTTGGACAGAAAGGCCATATGGTCAAAGTCCTACCTCCCTGCTCCTCACACCCTGGGGGAATGTCCCTCAGCCTGGTATGTTTCTCTCCTTTGTTTGGGGTTGGGGTGGGCTCGAGAGTGTGGAGTTATAGAGCAGGGGCTGAATCCCTCATTGTTCCCTCACCCCCAGCACTGCCTCCTGAGGACAGCTTCTTCAGGTCTGAGGAGGAAATGGAGACAGGTTCTCAGCCAGTTCCATCCCAGGTGAGTTAGGTTACCTTCACTGTGCCCCTCAGTCTTCTCAGCTGTAAAATGGGTCCAAGAATAGCATTTGCCTCTTCAGGAAGATGTACACAGTAGCTCCATGATGCAACCTTGTACCTTTGGGTGAGACCCACATGCTTTCTCCTGATAAAGCACATTCCCTGTGCCAGTGAACCATCTGCACCTGCTTCTCTGGGCCAGATCTCCTCCCCTCATGTCCTGTGTGACTATCAGAAGTGGTCACATCAGGACAACTCACACTGGAAAAGTTCAGGGACTCACCTAGGTGTCCAGCTACTAAATCATGAAACTGAGGTGCCAAATTGGACCTTGCACCCAGGGCCAGGGCATATGGCCCCTTGCCAGCTGGCCTTCCTTGAGAGCTGGTTCTACCAGTGTTATCTGTAGGGACCAGATGGTGGAAACTCCCTTTGGCCTTGCAGGCCAAGTATGGTCTCTGTCCCTTTTTTTTTTTTTTTTTTTAATATAGCCCTTTAAAAAACGTAAAATTCATTATTAGCTGTGTTTTTCTGCTTTGGATGCTGTTAAAAACAAAAACAAAAAACCACAGACTGTGGCTCAAACAACACTTACTTTTTCATAGTTCTAGAGACTAAAAGTCTGAGATCAAGATGCCCAGCAGGGTTGGTTTCTGGTGAGGACTCTTCCCGGCTTGAACATGGTGCCTCACATGGTGGAGAAAGAAGCCTCTTGTGTCTTACTGCATCGTAAGGACACTGATCCCACCACATTAGGGTGCTATCTTTATGACCCCCATTAATGTTTTTTACTTTCATAAAGGTCTCACCCCAAGTGAGTCATATTGGGTAGGGCTTCAACTAAATTCAACATGTGAATTTTGGGGAAAGACAATTTCACTAGATCATGGCATTAGCCTTTTTAAAAATACACCAGTCTTGATTTGTCCCCTGGCTGCATTTTGCTCATGCCCTGACTTAGAACATCCTCTTGAACTGACTTCAGTCTGGTTTTAGAGAGAAGCAGAGGGTGGGGTTTTCCACATGGGGTTTCCATTGTTTCCCAGGACAGAAAATGGGATCACTGGTGTGACCAGCAGTAGACAAAGCACTCAAAAGTGAAAATCCTATGGGCTGTCAGTGTCTAAGCAGATCACCACCCAAACACTTTGGCTAGCTCCTGGTATTGGGTCTTTAGACATCATCTCCAGCCTACACCATCTCCCTCCCTTTGCTGGCCTGTCCCTGCTCAGCCTCCACATTAGGGAGGCATGGCCCCATGGTAACGTGAGTAATGTTTCAGCCATCTGTCAGCTTCAAGGATGTGGTTGTGAGCTTCACGCGTGAGGAGTGGGAATGGCTAGACCCAGTCCAGAAGACACTGTATCAGGACGTGACTCTAGAGACGTGTGGCCATCTAGTCTCCCTAGGTAAGATGGGCTCTGCCCATTACATGGGCTTTCCGCCTCTGGGACTCAAAGCTGCGGCTCTTCACAAGGGTGTGCTTGTACTGGGGCGGAGCATTCAGGAAGTGGGTCCCGTTGAGATCCAGATCCCAGGTGTTGCCACTTAGCTTCCACTGCAGGGTTGTGACTTATTTTCCCAGAATGGATCTAGGTCCCTCCTAGTACATACACATCTGACCCTGGGAAACAAGGGCTGGGCCTGAAGATGCAGTTCTCTTAGTCTTCAAGCATCAGCAAGTCCTGTGTTTTTCCCCCATTGGCCAGGGCTTATGCTTCCCAGTCTGGATGTGATCTCTCGCCTGGAGAAAGGTGAAGGCCCATGGAGGACAGAGCAGGAACCTCCTGCCCAAGGTAAGAGCCTTTGGTTGGGCAGAGAGCTCCCTGGGTTGGAGGTGGAGGGAGGCCATTTGCAGGGAGCTTGCTCAGTTCTCTGTGATCACCTCATGTCCAGCAAGGCAGCCGCTTCCTCTTTCAGGAACCCAGCTCAGGATACATGCCACTGTCACAGGCATGGGTTTACTTCTGTTCCCAATTTCCCTTTGGTCTTTACTGCTCATCACCTTGTGTTGTTTTCAGGTCCTTCTGACCCCTCTTTTTCCTGAGCCCCATGCCAATACCATTTTCTGGGAAAGCAGCTCCTTAGGCCTCCCCTCTGGGCCTGCTCTTTCCCTTCCTGTTTTTGAAGTTCCTAAGACTTACAGATGATCCTTTGGTGTGGTGAGATTTTATGTATCCTAGGAAATGTCAGCTACCTGTTGCTTTTGGAAAAATTCCTACTATGCTGCTGTCTGTTCTCATAGACCCACCTCCTTATACTCATATATCCTGTGGTGTCAGCCTAGCTGAAATTCTTTCTTTTTAAAAATATTTTATTTACTTATGTTTAGAAGGAAAGAAAGGAAGAAAGAGAAGGAGAGAAACATCTATGTGCAAGAGAAACATAGATTGGTAGCCCACAACCTAGGCATCCACCATTATAGTATCACACAGAGTAGTTTTACTGCACCAAAAACCTTCTGTGCTCTGCCAGTCTAATTCCTGGCAACCACTGATTATTTTACTGTCTCTAAAGTCTGTCTATTCTGTGATTGGAACAGTGCATTCTGTGGCCTTTCCTGATGGATAGCTTTTACTTAGCATCATGTGCTTTCATCACCTGGAAGCATTAAATTTCTGTTGTGTTTCTGCTCTGTTTTACCCTGTAACTCTCACTTATAGCTGCCTCTGTCATTTCTGGTCTCACCTGTAATTATTATTTTTTTTTTATTATTATTTTTAGAGAGAAGGAAAGGGAGAGAGGCAGAGAGGAAGAGCGACATCAATGTATGGCTGCCTTTCCCCTGCCTCCAGCTACAGACCTGGCTGGAGACCTGGCTTGCAACCTGGTTATTTTCCCTGGCTGGGAATCAAACTAACAACCTTTGGGGTCGCAGGCTGGTGCTTTATCCACTGTATCACCAGCCAGGGCTGTAATTATCTTTAGTCCTCAGATGATATTCTGTGTTCAGTTTACCAGACATGTCTTCCATCTATCTATCTTAGATCTTACTATGTGGCTGACTTGCAATTTGTCTTCCTGTTTTCATGATCTTGACAGAGAAGCTGCTGTGGAATGTTTAACCTCCTTTGGTTGGTTCCTAGCAGCCAGGCATAACTTACATGCATGTTACTAACCCAGAGATTTCTTTCATCCTTGTTCTCAAATACCCTATCACTCCTTGTTACTGGGTAATTATTTTATTTGAGAAAGTTCTTAGTCTCATCATCAAGGGATTCCAAAGCAACACCCCAAGTGAACACATCAGTCTTAGGAAGAACAGTGTTGGTTTTGGGGGTACTGGGTCTAGATAAGGACTTTGCCTAAGAGGGAAAGAGTGTCTTTATTTAACATGAGGGAAATGTTCCCATGGAAGTCAAGAGATGGCCAAGAGTGTATTTAATATTTTGTTAGTGGAGGGTCCTTGTCTCCTTGGTGGGCATGTGGAGCAAAGGATGGGGACTTTGAGCAGAGGCCTTGATGGTGGTATTAGATGCAGGTGGTTACATGACTGAAATGGACAGAGTGACCAGTAAGGGGGGAATTTTGAAGGACCCCAGTGAGTGTCCTAAGCTGTGAGCTTACAGCCTGGTACCTTCAACAGAAGGAGGAATCAGTAACAAGGGTGATGGTGATGATATGAGCAGTTACCATGTGTTATCAGTGCATCATATGCCAGACACTGTGAAGCTCACATGTTGACTCATTGATGCCTCAAAGTAAACCTGGTAAATTAAGCATTCTTATTCTTGGCTTACCGCTGAGGAAGATGATCCTCAGAAGTCACCAGTTGGGGAAGCCTGTAGTTCGGACTGGCCAACCACACTGCTTCATGGACTACAGTGCTTTTCTGGGGAGTCTGTAGCATCAATTATGGATTGGTTAAAGTGATGTTTTTCTCTCTAGGCAGCAGAAAGGAGTGATAGAAATGGTGCCTTATGAATATTGTCATTCTGGTGTTTAGATCCTGTTTTAAGATTCAGAATTGGAAAATACACTAAGATTCTAGTCAGTAATCCAGGTTGAGGCACAAATTAAGATCTTGTATTAGTTTCCTGAGGCTTCTGTAATAAATTGCCACTGGGTGGTTTAAAAACGACACAAATTTGGCCCTGGTTGATATGAGTCAGTGGGTTGAGCACTGACTGGCCTGTGAACTGATAGGCCTTGGGTTTGATTCCCAGTCAGGGCACATGCCTGGGCTCCCAGGCCAGGTCATGTATTGGGACACATGTGAGAATCAAGCAGTCAGTGTTTTTCTCAAACATTGATGTTTCCTTCATTCTCCTTTCTTTTCCCTCTATCTAAACAATAAATAAAATCATTGAAAAATGAAAAATTAAATGACACAAATTTATTTGCCCACAGTTCTGGAGGCCAGAAAACTGAAATAATTACTATCAGCAGAACCATGCTCCCTCTGAATGTTACAGAAACAAATCTGTCCCCTGTTTTTTCGCAGGTTCTAGTGGCTGTGATATCCCTTGGTTTTTTCCTGCATCACTTACATCTCTTAAATCCAACATCTTAAAGCCTCTGCTCTGTGTTCATGTTACCTTATCTCTGTATATTCATTCACTCTTCCTCTGATCCACCTTTATAATTTATACTTGTGACTTTTAGGGCCAGATAATTTTCCCATCTCCAGACCCTTAACACTTCTTCACAAACCCTTTTTCAAATACAGTACCATAATCATAGGTCCCAGCAGTTTTGAATATAAGTATCTTGTGTTTATTGAGGGTCATATACCTTCAGGCTCAGTGCTTCCTGTGGATTTCTCTTTAATCTTTATGCTCTTGTGCTTGTTCTTATTCCTCTGCTCCCTCTTTGGGGACCACTTCTCCTGAATTAGCACATCATGTTTGCTTGTCTTTTGTATGTTATCGCTGATTTCCTATTTACTAATTCATCCCACACTTTTACATCCTGTATGAAACAATGGTCCATGGATTCAAAATAAAACCAGAGACACCTCTTGTACTTGGTGATTTTCTTGTTTCCCCAACCCCTCTAAGTCTTCTGTAGTAATTTGTGTATTTTGGATTTCTTTCAGACTGGAAGATTGCACTTGAAAAGAAAGACCCACCTTCTGAAGAAGATATTGCTGTGGAAGAACCATTCTTCCACATGAAAATGAAATACTGTGTAGAGGGCCCCTGGTCTGTGCAGTGTTGGAGGGGCCAACCAGAGGAGCATCAGGAGGAGTCCTTGAGTCAAACTGTACTTACCTCTGAGGAGAGACTATTTGCTCAAGAGGAACTGTGTGAACATGACCTTAGGGGAAGTTGTTGGAATGAAAACCTTCTACCTCCAATGTTACCTATAAGAACTCATTTCCACAAGTTCAACTCACAGGTTCAGCAGTTGAAGCAGAATTCAGTTTTCATTAGTCATCAGAAAGGCTGGACTAACCTGAAACTCTGTGAAAATCTTGAAAGTACTAGAGCCTTCTTTCAAAACATTCACTTAAATAAACTGGCAAATGTTGAAACCAAAGATAAGAGGCCTCATGAATACATTGTCAGGAGTGACTCTTTGAATTATGCTACCTCTGTTCATTTTCATAACAGAATTTTTTCAGCCAAGAGTAGCAATGATTGTAAGGACTATGGAAATGTAATTAACCATAGCACGTCTATCGATGAAAACAAGCCAGTGCACTTAGGAGAAAGTCAGTATAAGCGTGACGAACACATTGTGCATCCTGAAGTAACTGTTGGATATCCTGGATGTGAGGAGGAATGTGATGCCTTGTGCATGGCATCATATTTTAGTGAGTGTGAAATCAATCAGACTAGAAAGAAGCCACATGCATGTAATCTATGTGGAAAGTTCACCAGCTGTTGCTCCAAGCTTATGTACCAGAAAGCACACACTAGAGAGAAGCCATGTAAATGTAACCATTGTAATAAAGCTATCACTGGGAGCTCTCACCTTTCCCATCAGATACATCACATGGTCGAGAATTCCTATGAGTGTAATGATTGTGGGAAATCTTTTCAGCAGCCATCACAGCTTGTTGTGCATCAGCGAATCCACACTGGAGAGAAGAGTTATGAATGCAATCATTGTGGAAAAGCTTTCAGATGGAGGTATCTTCTCATTGTGCATCAGAGAACACACACTGGAGAGAAACCCTATCAGTGTAGCGTGTGTATTAAAGCCTTCTGTGGTCGGTCAGCTCTTAGGAAGCATGAAAGAATACACACGGGTAACAAACACTACGAATGTAATGATTGTGAAAATGTTTTTAATCAGCAGAGTCACCTTACTGGGCATCAGAGAAGTCATACTACAGGGAATCCTTATTTGTGTGCTCAGTGTGGAAAATCTTTCAGCCGTAGCTCTGACTTTATCACACATAGACAGATTCATATTGGAGAGAAACCGTATGAATGTAATCACTGTGGGAAATCTTTTTGGCAGCAGTCACAGTTTCTGGTGCATCAGCAAACCCATACTGGGGAGAAGAAATTTTATGAATGCAGTCATTGTGGAAAATGTTTCAAGTGGAGGTCTCATCTCATTCTGCATCAGAGAACACACACTGGAGAAAAGCCCTATGAGTGCATTGACTGTGGAAAAGCCTTCAGCGATGGGTCATCTCTTAGAAAACATGAGAGAACACACACTGGTGAGAAACCCTATCACTGCAACCACTGTGGGAAATCTTTTCGGCAGCAATCACAGCTTGTTGTGCACCAGCGAACCCATACTGGAGAGAAACCTTATGAATGCAATCATTGTGGAAAAGCTTTCAGTCAAAGATCTATTCTCACTGTTCATCAAAGAACACACACTGGAGAGAAGCCCTATAAGTGTAAAGTTTGCGTTAAAGCCTTCAGCCAGAGGTATCTCCTCGTTGTGCACCAGAGAACACACACTGGAGAGAAGCCGTATCAGTGTAACATGTGCATTAAAGCCTTTAGTGGTCGGTTAGCTCTTAGAAAGCATGAGAGAACACACATGAATGAGAAACCCTATTAATGAATGTAATCATTATGAAAAGCCCTTCACAGGGCAGAGTCACCTTACTGGGCAGCAAGAAAATTCACACTGGAGATAAACCATGTTTTTGTGCTCATTGTGGAAGCTCCTCAGCCTTTCATTTTGGTTGCCCATAAAAGGATTTACACTGGAAAAAAAACTTCTGAGTGTTACTTTTAGCAGCAATCACAGGTTGTGTATCTATGAGTTCCTCCTGGAGAGAAGAAACTATGATTATAGTCATTATTGAACACTTTTTAAATGGAGAGCTCTTGTGATGCATCAGAATACACATTGGTAAGAAACCTTATTAATGTGACAAATGTGGAAAGGCTTTCAGTTAAAATAAATCCATTCAATATGAGAAAACCCATGGGAGAGAAACACTATGAATAATTAAGATGATAAAGCTCACTACCAGAACTTTTTCTAGACATCAGAGGACCACATGCATCAGAATTGCATGGAGTGTATATTGAAACTGCAGGTTACCAGGCTTACCCTGATTTACTAAATCAGAATCTTATCAATAAAACCCAGGAGCTCATAATTTCCAGCAGCATGTTATTTGTATGTGCACTAGAATGTGTTTACATTTATGTTTATGTGAGAAGGTAAGCTCAGTCAAAGCTCTTAGTAGAAAATTCCAAGTATAACTGTGTTTCCCATTTTATTATTTTATTGCAAAGAGCCATTAAACATAATCCGATGTTATCCCTATAACACATTCCTAAAAATAATGGGGGACCGGAAGACACTGTGTTCCCAAAAAAAGTCAAAAGTGTACATCAACAATGGTGAAGGTGTGAGAGGCCATTATCGCAGGTTTAAGCAAAGCGAAAGCAGATGGGAAAGGCTGAAGCCAGGACAGTGAAGAGAGGGCTGCAGCACTGGAGATCACAACCCCTTGTCAGAGTTGCAGGCTCACAGGTGGGACAGTAGAACAGGGTTAATTGAAGATCTGTTTATGAAATTCCAAATTTCCCCCCACCCCTTTTCCTGTCTTGCATAAAATACCTGGCTGTCGTTGAGCAAAATAAAATAGAGAATGTATTAGATATGGGGAAAAAAGAAAAAAGGTGGTCTGCAGATTAGGAATTGGTGTATTATGCTCCAGACAAGGGCTACACTTATTTTAGTATTTCAAGGACGTTCACCCTTATACCAGGTTCCTGCCCTTTTCCCTTCAAAGGATACCATTAAACCAGCCTCATGAGTTATGGAGACTCCCATCTGCTTTCTGATAGTCTCATCAATATGGATGGAAGCCAGGGAGTGCAAGACTTGAAAGCCTTCAACATGAAAGAAAAAATACCTGAGATAAAACTGAAAAACAACCGAAGGAGGACACATTCAGGAGAACAAAACATTTAAAATGGAGATTGAGTCAAATAATTGCAAATGAAAAATAAATGCAAGGTAATATTAAAGATATATGAAACTATGAAATTAAAAGATTTGCAGAGCTGAAAGGAAATCAAGATCCTGCCAATTTCTACCACCCAGGATTAGTAAGATTCATGCAGCATTAGAAACTGAGAACAACACAATTGAAGAGATATTGCATGAGCTTCTGGAGAAAATAATTCTGAAACTAGGAAAAGGAATATATTTTTTTAAACAAAAGGAATATTCTAAGTAGAGAAAAGATCATAACCAAGGACTTAAGGGTAAACAAAATATTTAAGAAAATACAAATACTGTACAAAAAAATTATAGTCCATATGTGAGCCAAACTTTAGAAAGGAATATTTGACTCTGATATTATTTCTTCCTGAAAAAGGCAGAGAATTTATGAGATTGGAATAAAAGTGGGAGAAATATAATCAGATTGGTTTTGCTTGGCCCTTCACTGAGCCCAGTTTTCATAGATCTGAACAGTAGGTACTGGTTTTTTGTATTTTAGAAGCAGAGCTATAACATGGGAATTTCATAATAGCAAAGTGGGGTGGCGGGGAGGTAATATCTCGTATCCTCATCTTAGGAAGTGAGATTTTAAATGTAATAGATTACTTGGGAGACCAAAAAATATGATTCCAGTGATAGGACAAAAGTTGCAAACCAGTAGAGGGGCAGAGATATAAGTAAAATCTTAAGCCTTTATCCTGGAAGTCAATAAAGTCTATAGGCCATAAAAGAACATAATTACACTTACTCTTCAGGAGGAACTGGAATTAAAAGGGTTAAAAGTGGTTGGAATATATTAATGTTGGGTGGGGCTGGAGACAGCTTCTTTCCATTTTTAGCCTGCAGTATTTCCTTCTCTAATACACTTTTAATTGGAGTAATTTTAAATGTGTAGCTCTAGATGAGCAAAACACCCTGAATGAGGATATTTGCAGTTAGTTGTGTGACTTCAAACAATTTTCCTTGTTTTCATTAACTATTGCTGTGAAAGTGATTTGTCAATTCAAACAGCGAGAGTGAGAGGAGCCCTGGCTGGTGTGGCTCAGTGGATTGAACGCTGGCCTGCAAACCCAAAGGTCCTGTTTCAGTACCCGCCCAGGGCACATGTCTAGGTTTTGAGCCAGGTCTCCATTTGGGCTCCTGTGAGAGGCAACTGATCCATTTGTCTCTTGCACATTGATGTTTCTCTCTCCCTCCTTTCCCCTCTCTCTAAAAGTAAAATCTGTTTTTCAAAATTATTTTTTTTAAGTGAGAATCAAATTACTTGGCTAATTAGAGTTGGTTCTAATAGGGCAGGAAGGCTCCTTGGCTTCTTAGAAGACCTGTTATGACTTGATACTGCAGAAACCTTGTCATCAGAAAGTCACTGGGGCCCTGGAGAGGGGCTTCACATTTTGGGACAAAGTAGAATCTCTGAGCGGGCAATACAAGTGTATGAATTTGCATAACCATCAGGAAATGTATTTCCCCAAGGTTCCTCTGGAAGTTACCCAGTACCTTTCATAAAACCCTTTAGGTAACAGCTTTCGTAATTCATGTGGGACCCCAAGGTTGAGATGAGCAGTCTGAGCTGAGCTTGGTCATGCTGCTGAGACCAACAAAGTTCTGTAACTTCCAGAAGATGCTGGAGTATAGGAGGAAGGGCCTGCCCAACAGATTCAGCAAAGTGAATGTTTGACATTCTTGTGGTCCAGACAGCTAAGAGCAAGTTTCATTCAGTAAGTCCTAAAAGTAGCTTTGTTTAAATGAAGTAAATCCTGAAGTTCAGGAAGGTGTGTGTGATAATCAAAGGGTATTATCATTCTTTCTCTAAAAAATAGGGAGTCTGCAAGGGCTAGGTGGGTTTGTGCTTTTGGAGACAACACCAGTGAGAATCGCTGGCAGGAAGTTGAATTTGTGTGCAGGAAATGGGAGGGCAGTATGAGTATGCGGTGAGTTTTAAGAGGTGTTCAGCCCTTTATTCCGGGCCCTGGTTGATGGCTCAGTGGATAGGAGCCGACCTGCAAACTCAAGGGTTGCTGGTTCAATTCCCAGTCAGGGCACATAACCAGGTTGCAAACCAGGTCTCCAGCCAGGTCCTTAACTGGAGGCAGGTGAAAGGCAACCATACATGGATGCTTCTCTCCCTTTCTTTCTCCCTCCCTGCCCTTCTCTCTAAAAACAATGAATAAAATACTTTAATAAATACATACATTTATTATGTTAGATATTAAATGATGTTCCCTGGAAATGCATGTATTGAAATCCTAACCTCATAGCTCAGACTCAACCTTTGAGACAGGGTTTCCACAGAGGTGATTAAAGTGAACCATCTCTAGGGTGAGTCCAGCTCCAACATGACTGGCGTTCTTACAAAAAGGGGAAATGAGGAGCCGGACAACGCCCAGCAGGGAAGCCTTGCCAAGTTTTGTCACTTTGTATTTGACCTAGTTCACCCTTTTTCTTAGACTGTATCTGAAGAGAAAAAAAAAAAACAAGGATTTAAAAAAGAAGTGTATCTGAGAGTATGTTTTTCTAGATTTTTGGAGCCAGAATGAGAGAAACGTGGGCTGGTTGCCTCCCCCAGGCACCACAGGACTCAAAGCAGCAACCTAGGTATGTGGCCCCTCTGGGAACCCAACCCCTTGTGCTGGAGGCTGCTCCAATCAATCGAGGGACCCAGCCAGGGCAAGCGGTCATTTTATTGTATTGTATTTTATTTGTAAGATTGTATTCGTTACTTTCAGCGAGAAGGGCAGGGCGCGGGGAAGAAAGGGAGAGAAGCATCGGTGCGTGGTTGCCTTTCAGCCACGGACCTGCCTGGAGACCTGGCGCCCAACCTGGTTCTGTGGGAACCCAGCCGGCCAGAGATCATGTTAAATAAAGTACAAGCCGGTAAGAAGCGAAGATTAAAAGGGGGAGCCTCTGGCCCAATTTTACCCCAGCGAGCATCTGCCCTGAGGGGCCACCCAGCCCCGATCCGCGGGTTTCCCGGGCTGAGCAGACAGCTCCCCGGCAACGTAGAGACACAGCTCGCTGCTAACGGAGGCCCAGCCCGGCCCGCAGCATCCCCAGCATCGCAGCCCGGAGCCGCCGCGGGCCCCCATTGGCCAGAAGCCGGAGGGCGGAGGCCCCCATTGGGCAGAATCCAAAAGGCTTCCATTGGTCGAGGCCACAACAAAGAAAGACTCCATTGGTTGGACGTGCTGGCGCGCCGCGCGGCCTTGTGGGAGTTGTAGTCGCGGCGTCGCCAGCAAGGCCGCCATTGTCCGGCGGTCCGCCAGCCGAGCGAGCCCTTCGGTGGACGGTGCCGTAAGGCTCAGGGTCGTCCGGGTCTCCCGTCCTCGACCTGTCGGTCCAGGATGGAACCCGAGGAGGGAGCGGCCGCGTTGGCGGTGGCTGCGGGGCCGCCGACGGAACGACTTCAGGTAACAATGGCGATAACGGTGGCCGTGGGCCCTGGGCAGGCGCCTCCCGCAGATGCTGACCCTCCGGCCCTCGCGGGGCGCGGCGTTTCCCCCCGTGACGCACCGGGAACCGCGCAGGCCGGCGCGCGGTGACCGGCCCCGCCGCTCAGGGGGCGGGGCCGGGGCCAGGATTCGAACCCGGACCCTGCGTGTGCCCGTCCGGTGGTCCTCGCCGCGACACCCTCCCCCTCGCCCCGAAGGCGGACCCCCGCCGACCTGGGTAATCGATACTGTGGACCGAGATGCTCCGATGCGTGTCGTCCGCAGATCCCCAGCGGGGTCCTGGCTCTGGCAGCCCCGCCCGGGGGCCAGGGCACCACCGGGAGGAAGGGGGTAAGGAGAGGTCACTGCGCACCGCGTCCCGCTAGCGGGGCGAGCGGCCACCGTGGTCCCCGCGCCGCCACCCCGCTGGCCCGGGAGGACAGTAGTTCGAGCAGCCAGAACGTTTTATTCAGAACTCTTGCGGTAGAAGGAAAGGCTTCATTATAGAATTAGGCGCAATTCCGAACGCAACAAGAAAACAGGGCTTTATAGTTGCGGGGGGAGAAAGGGGAGGTGATCGTACCTAGACAATTGTGGGTGATGAGAACCTTGAAGAAGATACAAGGAATGATCACGTGGAAGATGGGGATCCAGGCTACACTGATTTTTGGTATTAGGTGATGTGCAAATGGGCACAGAGGTCTAAAGGTTATTGGCCTAAAACAGTAATACGCAGTTTATTTTTTTTTTTAAGATTTTACTTATTTATGAAGATTTTATTCGTTATTTGTAGAGAGAGGGCAAGGGAGGGAGGAAGAAAGGGAGAGAAACATCCTTGTAAGGTTGCCTTTCACCTGCCTCCAGCTACAGACCTGGCTGGAGACCTGGCTTGCAACCTGGTCATGTGCCCTGGCTGGGAATCGAACCAGCCACCCTTTGGTTCGCAGGTTGGTGCTCAATCCACTGAGCTACACCAGCCAGGGCTTCATTTCTTTAATACTTATAAAAACCTCACCCTGCTAGCCTGTGAACCAAAGGGTCGTCAGTTTGGGTCCCAGTCAGGGCACATGTCTCTCGCCCTGTTCCAGACCAGCAAGAGACAACTACACATTGATGTTTCTTTCCCTCTCATTCTCTGTCCCTTCCCCTCTGTCTGAAAATAAATAAGATATATATTTTTAAATTGAGGTATTTGAACCCTGGCTGAGTGGCTCTATTTTTTGGAGCATTGTCCCATGCACCAAAAGGTTGTGGGTTCTGTCCTAATCAGGGCACATACCTAAGTTGCAGGTTCAGTCCTCTGTTGGGGTGTATACAGAAGACAACTGATGGATGTTTCACTCTCACATCAATGTTTCTCTCCCTCCCTCCCTCCTTCCCTCCTGCCCTTTCGCTCTCTAAAAACCAGTAAACATATACTCAAGTAAGGATTAATAAAAATTAAAATTGAGGTATTTTAATTTGTATTTTTATTTTATTTGCATCTTGTGGTTATTTACTATTTGTATTTTTTTATATCTTCTCTGTTATCTTTTATATTTCCTTTATTTAGGTTGCCTTTATTATTGATTTGTAAGAGTTCTTTGTGTCTTCTGGATACAAGTCTTTCATCAGATATGTGATTTGCAATTAGTATCTCCCAGTATGTGGGTGCCTCTTAAGTAGAGTGGCCTTTGGAGCACAAAAAGATTTTTTTTTTTTTTTGGAGCACAACATTTTGATGAAGTGCAATTTGTTTATTGTTAGTGCTTTTGCTGTCATATTTAAGAATCCTTTGCCAAATCCAAAGTTATAAAGATGTATTCCTGTGTTTTTTTCTAAGAGTTTAATAGTGTCAGCTCTTACATTTAAGTTATTGATCCATTTTGAGTTTCTTATATATGGTGTGAGATAGGGGACCAATTTTATTCTTGTGCATGTGGCTGTCCGCTTGTCCTGTAGGAAGTGTTTTACAGCCACTTAGTCCCCTTCATAGCCCCCAAGGAGACAATGAAATGAGGAAGAAGATGTGGGTTCCTACCCTGTGCCTCTTGAAGAGGAAATGACAGAGCCAAGACTCTGATCCATAAATATCTAACTTTTGACTGTGGCCATAGCCAGTCCACAAAAGTTTCATTTGTAGGACCCATTTCTTCTCACCAGGGATGGTCAGTTCTGACCACTTGGGGCCTATATTTCCCCACAATCAGTTGTTTCTGAGTCCCAGCGTCCCCTTCAGGCAGGGCACATACTACCTGTCCCCTCCAGTGTCACCTTGCACAGGTTAAATACCCTTGTAGGCTCTTACACTGGCCCACTTCAGTTAATTGTGAGCCTGCTAAGTTCTTGAAGGCAGGTAATTTTCTCTTACCTGTACACCCTTCTTTTCAGAGAGAATGAGGAGCCTTGCTTTGAGTCTAAGGATTAGTGTATCAGTTAACTGTAACCGTGTAACAAACTATCCCAAATCTAATGCCCTGAGACAGTAACCATTTCTTTACCCCACAGATCTGCAAGTCAGCAGTGTAGAGAGGTTTCTGTGGGCACCCTGAAACTGAAATTGGTGGTAGGTCAGCTGTGGTGGCTTTGGTCTTACCTGGATGCTTTCCCATGTCCTCTCTGTACAACCCACATCCACATGCAGCAGCCCAGCAGGTGGCCAGCAAATCCTGGCTCGCATTGCCCGGAATGTGTACTCTCTCCTGACACTGGCCCACCTGTCTTCTCCCTCCTCATTCCTCCTCTTCTTCTTGAAAGCACTGATGGGGACAGTCCCGCTGATTGAGTGTGTATGTGATTTTCAGGAGCCGGTGACCTTCCGGGATGTGGCTGTGGACTTCACCCAGGAGGAGTGGGGACAGCTGGGCCCTGCCCAGAGGACCCTGTACCGTGATGTGATGCTGGAGACCTTTGGGCACCTGCTGTCTGTGGGTAAGGCCTGTTTCCCAAACTGATGCGCAGATTTCTGCAGTCACTTACTCTTCATGGCTAATAGGTTGTAGGGCTTCTGGTATGGGGACTTGACCTGGGCCTGGAGGTCAGGGACCTTGGGTTCTCTCTGCCTATGAGATAAGTGCGCAGGGGGGATGTCTGCCCTTTTCTGTCCCATTGCAGACCTTCACCGTGTTGTGAAACCTTTCTGTGCCCTGATGGTGAGAGGCTTGAGGCTGCGCTGATTCTTTCTTTCCAAGCAGTACCCCATATTCCGTGTCTTTCCCTTTTTCCAGGGCCTGAGCTTCCCAAACCCAAGGTCATATCTCAGCTGGAGCAAGGAACTGAACTGTGGCTGGTGGAGAAAGGGATTGCCCAGGGCCGCTGTCCCAGTGAGAACCCACCAGGTATGGTGTGTTGGGGTCCCTAAGACCATCTCTAGATCCAATGATCACAGTGAAAGGTTGAGGGGAGAGTCGGAAAAGGGAAAAGCTGGGTGGAGCAAAGTCCAGAGGAAGCCAGGCTCAAGGTCACTCCCCTAGTGGGGCTGAACCTGTGGTGGTTGTTGCAGCAGCTGAAGGAAACAGGTTCACCCTTAACCTCACTGCACTGTAGGATGGGACTCTGTCTGTGCCAAGAGGGTTTGGCACTGGGGGCTCCCACAAGTGTCCTGAAGACAGGGGCACTGCCATCTGACTTAGGTGGCCTGTTTGACTTAGATTTCCTAAAAGTCATCTGCTAGTCTGTCCCACCCCCAGCCTGCTGCTTCAACTTCCCAACTCCTGAGGGCATGGCTTTCTGTCAGTGGGGTCACTGCTTTATCCCCAGCATCTGGGGCCACATGGTAAATATTATGGGTGTTGCAGGCTATGTACCACTTTATTTGTTTTCTATCACAGCTGTAATGAATCAATGAACATAGCAGAGTAAAACAACACACATTTATTATCTCACAGTTCTGTCAGTCATACCCGGCTTATTTGTATGCTCTGGGTCTCACATGGCCAGAGACAAGGTGTCAGCCAGGCTCAGGGTGGAGACCTTCCAGGAAGGCTTGGGAAGACTCTGCGTCCAGGCTCCACCAGGTTGTTGGCAGAATTCAGCTCTGTGTGTCCTAAGACTGAGGTTTCTGTGTTCATCCAAGAGTGTTCTCAGCCCTGACAGGCTCCTGCGCACCTTGCCTGAGGCCCCCTGTACAGCCACCTCTCTTACCTCCTTCTTCTGTTCTTTTTTTTTTTTTTTTTTTTTAAAGATTTTATTTCATCATTTCTAGAAAGAGGGGAAGGGAGAGAGGCAGAGAGGGAGAGAGACATCAATGTATGGTTGCGTTTCACCTGCCTCCAGCCACAGATCTGACTGGCGACCTGGTTTGCAACCTGGTTATGTGCCCTGGCTGGGGAATCGAACCTGCGATCTCTGGGTTCGCAGGCCGGGCTTCTTCTGTTCTTAAACATTGAGGGGATTGCTTTGGACCTGCTCAGGTAACCGAGCATCATCTCCTGATTTTAAGGTCAGCTGATGAGTGACTTTCATTTCACCTGCAGAGTGCCTTCATGGCAGTACCTACATGACTGATTGAATAGCCAGGGGACAGTGTTGGAATTCTGTCTGTCTCTTGCATGGTTTTTTTTTTTGCTACAGCTCTTTAAAAACATAAAAACCTGATCACTTAAGTTATAGCATGTCTCATCCCTGGTTGTACACCTGAAAACTAATATAATATTGTGTGTAAATTGCAATTGAAAAATAAAAAACTAAAGTTCAAGAAAAAAACAAAAACCTTCTGTAGCTTGGGCACTTCCTTTTCTGGCCTCTGATCTAGGCCCTCTTCTGCCCAGTGGCAGGTGCTCAGGGGATATTTGTTGAGGAAATTAATTAAGGAAGCTATGTTTGCAGACGTGGCACTTGGTGTTAACATAAAAGCAGAAGACATTTGCCTGGAGGCAGGACAGGTGGTTGGGAAGTGGACCCCAGCTGCCAGGGGCCTGTCCCTTTTTCATGTTCTTCCTGCCAACCTCTCAGAACTCTGATTTCTTTCAGTCTGGGAGCCTGGACCCGAAGGTGGAGCGCCACCCACAGAGCAGGGCCTTCTTACAAAGGAGCTGTCCACCATCGCAGAAAGGGAAGGCTTCCTGGGGAACACAGCCTGTCCCGCCACACAAGGGGAAGGCTGGGACTGTGAAGGCCAGGCCAAGGCACCTGAGAAGCACCAGGATAGTTCGAGGCACTTGGAATTTTGCCTCGAGGAAGCACCAGTTCAAGATAGAAGCTGTGAAAGTATCAGAACTGGGGAAACCTGTGATCCAAGTTCAAACCCAAATCTGTTCCCACAGATGGCTCAGAGAGAATATTTCTGTACTTCTGACTCTCAGGTTGCAGATTCGGAGGGTCACTCGTACTCTGTCAGTCAGCAGATAGGGTCCTCTGGGGAGCAGCAGTGCGACAGCGGTGACTGCAGCGCAGCCCCCGGACCTGCAGTTCCTGAGGCGGAGCTCACGCCGAGCCCTGTGCAGGAGAAACCCTACAAGTGTGCAGACTGCGGGAAGTCCTTCAACCACAACGCGCACCTCACGGTGCACAGGAGAATCCACACAGGGGAGAGACCTTACATGTGCAAGGAGTGCGGGAAAGCCTTCAGCCAGAACTCCTCGCTGGTGCAGCACGAGCGCATCCACACGGGAGACAAGCCCTACAAGTGCGCCGAGTGCGGGAAGTCCTTCTGCCACAGCACGCACCTCACCGTGCACCGCAGGATCCACACTGGGGAGAAGCCCTACGCGTGCAAGGACTGCGGGAGGGCCTTCAACCAGAACTCCTCGCTGGGCCGCCACAAGCGGACCCACACCGGCGAGAAGCCTTACACCTGCAGCGTGTGCGGGAAGGCCTTCTCGCGGACCACGTGCCTGTTCCTGCACCTGCGGACTCACACCGAGGAGAGGCCCTACGAGTGCAACCACTGCGGCAAGGGCTTCCGGCACAGCTCCTCGCTGGCACAGCACCAGCGCAAGCACGCAGGGGAGAAGCCCTACGAATGCCGCCAGAGGCTGATCTTCGCCCAGGCGGCAGCTCTCACCAAGCATGAGTGGGCATGCGACCCGCCCGTGAATCCAGGGGAGAAGGCCCCAAGGAGCGACAGGCCCTTCAAGTGCAGTCAGTGTGGCAAGTGTTTCATTCAGAGCTCGCACCTCATCCGGCACCAGGTGACTCACACCAGGGAGGAACCTCGTGGGCGGAACCGGCAGCGGAGGGAGCAGCCCCAGGGCCGCAGCTCCCACCCGCATGTGCACCCAGGTGAGAACCCCGGGGGTGGGACCAAGGTGGGACAGCCTGTGAGCAGGGCACTTGCCCTGTTTGACATCCAGGAAATGATGCAAGAGAAAAACCCAGTGCACGTTATTGGGGTAGAAGAAGCTTCCGTGGGCACTTCCGTGTTGTTGGACGTCAGAGACTCCACCTAGGCAGAAACACGACAGATGACTTTGAACCACAGGTACAAGTATGATAACTCTACATGGGTGTTCACCAACAGAGACACTAAGGGTAAGAATGCCAAGGGCAACCTCCGACTTCCTATGAAAGATGCTTTAGATTGGTGGTCCTCAGATGTGCAAACTTGGTACCCCCTTTAACCACAAGTACTTTGTACTGTTCCCTTTATGATCCTGAAATGAATTCATACATAATGTCAAAAAAGTCAGGCTATAGCCCCATTTTGTAAAGGATAATTAAACAAAAGTAATTTATGATGGGGTAATGTGTACTGAATTAGTGCAGAGTCTCTCCATGGGTGTGGGCAGTTAAGCTGGAGACCCAGTACTGTCTGCTGGTTGTCATCTGGTTCACAGGCCAGCATTCAATCCACTCAGCCACTGGTGGGCACCTGGTAAGAGGGGGTCTCGGTGCCTCAGAAATACTGTGAAGGGCCTTCCTCTATGGGATGTGTTTTTCACTCTTGGAAAATTTCTGAGCAAAACAAAATGCTATTGCCTTTCTGGAAAATTCTGTGTAAAATTCTTAGCATGCAGGAATTAATGTGTGTTTACGTGTGAAGTCAACCGAGGGTCTAAGTTCACACTTATAACCGGGTTGTTTCATACATACATACAGGGTTTCCAGGAGCCGGTCTGCATGTCACAGACATTAGAGCAGCTTGGCCCCTGCATACTAGTTAACTGCTCTCATACCCAAATCAAATAACAAAGAAGCCCTGTGAAACTCCACAGCATTACCTGGGGGCATTACAGCCCCTGTGAAAACCACTTCAATAGCCTGTGTTGCTCTAAGCCAGAGGTTCTCAAGTTGGGTGGTTTTGTGTCCCAGGAGACATTCAGTGATATCTGGAGACATTTTTGTTTGTCATGACTGGCAAAGGGAGAGTGCCACTGGCATCCAGTGGGTTTAGGCCAGGGATGCTGTTCAACATCCCATAATGCACAAGACAGCCCTGTTGTCAGGATCCTCTGGACCCACACTTGCCACGGTGGAGACATTATGCCCAGCACTATAGCTGA
Source organism: Noctilio leporinus (assembly GCA_004026585.1). Taxonomy (NCBI): domain Eukaryota; kingdom Metazoa; phylum Chordata; class Mammalia; order Chiroptera; family Noctilionidae; genus Noctilio; species Noctilio leporinus. Next base: position 63,927 of record PVIW01002310.1, read on the forward strand.
CATTTTCCAAAATGTAAATTGGTTGACTGGGGCTATGTACTAACAGTCCTCAACATTTGATTTTAACAAATGATATCATTAGCTAGTTAATGCATAACATGGTTTTTAGTAATTTTTAAAATCATTTTGCCATATTCATAATTGGTATGGAGGAAGGAAGAGAATCCACATATTTTTCTGAGTAATCTAAAACATGGACATCATATTTTCACTTGTACCTGCCAAGGATTCTTTGCACACAGGTCCCAGAAATAATGTCATTCATCCATTTTTCTGAATATGTTTCTACAAGGCAAGATATATACGACCCTATTGGACCATGGAACAAAAGCATTTCATAATCACACGAGCCATCATTTGCCGAGTTCACAGTGTTGATATTTGCATGGAAAGTGGGTGAAACTGCTGAGGCCTCATTGCAAATGAGGGTGGTGGTCTTCAGGTGGCTGGGAGTCTTCCTTACCAGGTATCGCAATAAAAAAAATACTTAGCAATGTCTGTGATGAAGCAGGAAATAAAAACTTTATGAAATCTCAAGTAAAACTATATAGCCATTACCACACTGAAGCAGAAGTAGGCAATTCCTCAGTATATGAGTTATCATCAAATGTAGTGTTCAGAAATTCCTGGTGGCCTTATGAATTGTTTTGTGTTCTATATGAATTGTTCATTAATCAGTTGCCTTCTATATGCATCCTGACCAGGAATCAAACTCACAACCTTTTGGTGTTCCTAATGATACTCTGACCAATTGAGCCACCCAACCAGGGCCTCCTCTTTTTCTTTTCTCAGTCATTTATTTGTTCTGGGGGGAAAAAATTGTTACCCTCCCCAGTCTGCACATCAGACAGGAGCTCCTTGCTTTGGCCTGATGGAACGCTTTCTGATTTGGCATCGTACCAGAAGGTGTGCTTGGGCACCTTGTGAATTGTGTGACTCCTACCATGGATGGCATCTCTGCTGGAGGTGCCAGCTGTCAGTGCCAGGTAAAGCCAGACTTCTGAGAAAATGGTTTATTTCTATATGATGCAGGACATGTTAATATGACTGTTAATGTCCACAGTTGCACATTTCACCTCATTCACCTCCCTGCTTTTCTCCAATTTTACACTCAAGGAAAACCAAGCTCTCGACCCTTGGCCATGCTGTTGTTGACAAAGTAGAACACTGTGCCCTAGCTGATGTGGCTTCGTGGATTGAGTGCCAGGCTGTAAACAGTCAGGGTACATGCCTGGGTTGCAGACCAGGTCCCTGGCTGGGGACATGTGAGAGGCAACCGACTGATGTTTGTCTCCATCACTACCTCTCTTTCTAAAAATAAGTAATTAATTCAGAAGTTAAATATTGGCATAACCTGTACACCTCCAGAAAAAGCAAAATGAACATTGTGATTGAGGTGTGATCCCTGGTGTTTCATAGTCCAAGGTGTGTAAAAACCAAGGATTTAAACCTGCTTGCTTTCTAACCTAAGATGCAACAAGTCAACCATCCACATGCTCCATTTTACAGATGTTGCCTTTTTGTTTGCTGTGCCCACTGCTCGGTTGGGCATTATCCTGTACATTGAAAGATGGTGGGTGCCATCCCAGGTCACATGGCATGGTGGAGGGGGAACAGCTGATCCATGTTTCTCCCTTCCTCTTTAAGGTCAATCATAAGCCCTGGCTGGTGGCACAGTGGATAAGGCGCCGGCCTGCAAACCCAGGGGTCACTGGTTCAATTCCCAGCCAGGGCACATAACCAGGTTGCAAGCCAGGTCTCCAGCCACGCCCTTGGCTGGAGGCAGGTGAAAGGCAACCACACATGGATGTCTCTCTCCCTCTATGCCTCTCCCCCTCCCCGTCCCCCTAAAAATAATAAATATTTGGAAAAATAATCAGAACGTACCCTCAGGTGAGGATTTTTTTTCAAACTGCATAAAGTGGAATCCAGGAGACCCCATGGACCAGCTGCCACTCGTCCTGTCCCAGTGGAGTTTGGGGCTCGCAGCTGGCTTCATTCTCCCAGGAACAGAGTGGGGTAGAGTGGGGCCACCACAGGCTACTGCCAGCCTGGATGCTCCCGTGAGCCTGGCCATGTTTATCGGGGCTCCGCACCCTGTTGACCCCAGTCGATCTCAGAATGTGGCTGAATTTGGAGATGGGGCCTTTTAAGGTTCAGTGAGGCATATGGTCCTAATGCAACATGGTGTCCTCATAAAGGGACACTTGCAGACACAGTCACACAACCAGGCAGCCATTGCGTCACACAGTCACACCTGCGGTCACAGTCACAGCCACTGAGGCAACATACAATGTCGTCATAGACCGTTGGGCGCCTCGTCCCTCCGCGTCCGTCACAGGCGCCGTCAGTGTGACAGCCACATGCATCTCCACCATTATCAGGTGGCAACCGACACAAAGGTCTCACGCACGTGCACAGAAATAGCCACACGTGGGCACAGGGACTGTCACAGCCCAACGTCAGGATCACGTGCAGTTACTAGGAAAGGCACATGGTGTCACATGGTCGCAATGAGCCACACACACCACGTGATGCACACCCTCACGCTGGCACCCTTATTTCTCCCACACCCCTCGCCCCCGTACCGTCATCCCACACACCCTGTAAGTCCACGCACCTTGCACGGTTCCACCACCCGCAGACGGCCCAGCCCGACCCCGCCTCTCAAAGGCCCTGCCCGCGGCCCGCACGCTCACCGGGACTACAACTCCCAGCGTGCTCGAAGAACGGCGCGGAACCTTCCAGGCATTGCAACCTAGGGCGACGCAGGGGCGGGGCGCGGGGCATGCCGGGAGTTGTGGTCCTGGCGTGCTGCGCGGCGCATTCTGGGAGGTGTTGTCCTGCGGGTCGCGGTCCCGAAGGGCCTCTTGGTCCCGCGCCTCCGCGTCCGCTTCCAATCGTGGAAGTGTCCCTGGTCGCGCGGGTGTTTTCTCCTCGGGTCGGGGCGCCGGAGGAAGATCGCAGGGGCCAGAACACAGCTTCCCCACAGGTAGTCTGCTGCCACAGAAAGGTTTCGGGAGGGGGGTCTTGTTTTACTGCGGTTGGCTTCTCACTGTGCCCAAGGCCAGGACTCCTCAGGGCCCCCGCATCTCTTTTGTAAAGATTTTGTTATCGTTTTTAAAAGGGGAAGGGGGAGAGGCAGAGAGACATCCATGTGTGGGTGCCTTTCCCCTGCCTCCAGCTACGGACCCGGCTGGAGACCTGGCTTGCAACCTGGTCATGTGCCCGGACTGGGAATCGAACCTGCGACCCTTTGGGTTCTCAGGCCGGTGCCGTATCCACTGAGCCACACCAGCCAGGGCTCAGCGCACATTTCCTGAGCCTAACAGATTCACCTGGAAACCAGTAATAAAAGTAACTAAAAGACTGAATTCCAAATACCCCATGGTTCAGGAAGAAACCACGACAGAAATTAGAAAACGTCTTTGACTAAATAAACGATGAGGGAAGACCCAATATCAAACTTGTGGGGGTGCAGCTAACAGCGTGTTTAGTGGGAAGTTTATATTCTTAAAATACTTATATAATCGACCCTTGAACAATGCTGGGGTACAGATCTATTACAGAATTATGCACCTGACACATACATGACTTTATTAACCAGCGTGGCCCCAATAAAGTGTGTATGTTACATGCATTATGTAAGAGTAAGCTAAGGAAAATCAAATGTTAAGGAAATTAGAAGGAGGAGAAAAACACATTTCCCGGATTGATTGAAAAAGTCCGCGTAACAAATGGATGCACCCAGTTCGAACGTGGGTGGTTCAAGGTGGAGCTGTGTGAGAAAAGAAGAAAAGCTGAAAGTCAGTCGTCGCCATCGCCATCTCAGAAGCTAACGGATAATGAGCAAAAATGGTGAGGGAATGACCACATGGCACAAGAGAGGAAGGAACCCCCGCTTCCTGGGGCAGGAATGCACCTCAAGCAGGCAGGCTGTCGGTTCTGGCTGCCTCGGTTGTTCAACTCACCCATCCCTTCATTATCTGAGAAACTGGGCAAGTATTTTCCTTCATATCTGTAAATTAGAAAGCAAAGCGCCTACCTCCGGAGTGTGTTGTGAGTTTTCTGTTTACCTTTTTTTTTTTTTTTTTGGCCTCACCTGAGGACGTTTTTTCATTGCTTTTAGAGAGAGAGAAACATCAATACGAAACATTAATTGGTTGCCTTCTCATTCGCACCTCAGCCAGCAATCAAATCTGCAAACCTGGATCTGTGCTCTGACTGGGGATCGAACCTCCATTCCTTCAGTCCACGGAACAACACTCCCACCAACGGAGTCGGACCAGCCAGAGCTGTTGTGAGTTCCAAATGGTTACCATGCAAGCACTGGGAACAGTGTGCACCATCTAGTGGGTGCTGGCCTGATTATTTTGAGGATCCGTTTCTCTGTGAGAGTCGGTCACATCTCGCAGGCCCTGGACCAGCATGTGCCCTGAGCTGCAGGTGTAAGGCAGCACCCCAGGTTCCTCAATGCCAAAGTTCTGATCTTCCTGCACACCCAGATCCAGGGTTCCCTGGAGTGCTGCTGCCCTATGGCCACCCATCGGGTCCCCTGAGTCCCCCTGAGACCCTGGAAACAGGAGAGTTTCCTGTGAGTAGAGGTGGAGGATGAGGCCAGCCTCTCCCAGGTCCAGGAGTGGGACCTTGGCAACACAGCCTACGCTGAGGCTGCTGGCCTGCGCTTCCAATGCTTCTGCTATGAGGAGGCATCCAACCCACATTAGACCCTGGCCCAGCTCCGTGAGCTCTTCTGCCGGTGGCTGCAGCCCAAGGTGCACTCCAAGGAGCAGATGCTGGACCTGCTGGTGCTGGAGCAGTTCCTGGGTGTGCTGCCCACCAAGATCTAGGCCTGGGTGGGAGCTCAGTGTCCCAGGAGTGGCAAGGAGGCTGCCCTGCTGATGGGGGATCTAACTCAGACACTGGACAAGAGGGGAGGAGCAGCGATGGGCAGGTTTTTGCAGGGCGCTGAGGGAAGGGGCTGGACTGGAACAGGGGAGGGGAGGGGTTAGGGTCACACAGCACTTGTCCCTCCCATTTGTAATGCGCCTAAACTCTCAGACTGTGCTAAGCACGTCTGTTTTTATGGCTAAGACCCAGCACCCAGCTCAGCTCCTGAAAGGTCAGGAGGCCTCATCATGGCTGTGTCTGGGAGTCAGCGGATGGCATCAGGACTCTTTCTTAATTGACCTGTTTCTGGGTTGGTTTTTCCTGGGATAGCGTCATTCTTTAACTGCTTCTCTCCCCAAGAGAGACAACTGGCCAAACAGCCCCAGGGGGAGGACAGAGAAAGAACCCCAGGCTGAGCCCTGTGAACTGCTTGGGGTCTTATGCTGGTCTTTGGTTGACCGGACCCCACAGAATGGCATGAGCAAGGGCAGCTCCCCAGAGGAAAACTAGGCTGCTGGTACCAGATGAGGGACTGGGTCCCTAGGGTGCAGGTGGGGGACAGAAATGCCAGGTGTCCCTATGCATCCCCTCTGAGCCCTGACACGCATACTGGCCACCAGGGTCTGGGTGATTTGATCTGCTGTGGGCCTAAATGAGAAGTGTCACTCTAGGTGACCCACACAGATGTCCTGGCCCATGTGATCCCAAAGAACACAGGGGGGTCCCAGCCCTGGGACAGTCCAGAGCAGGAAATGAAGGCTCCTCCTGAAAGGGGTTGGTCCCACCTGAAGGAGCAGATGGTGTGGTGGGCCTGCCAGACACCCAAGGGGAGATGTGGCCTGGGCAGGAGAATGGAGTTTAGACACAGAAGGGTCGTTGATGCCCGGTAGACATAGCCACTGCTCTGATTCCTGGTTGTACGACTGTTGTGCTTCAGTTTTCTGGTCAGTAAAATTGAGATTATGGTTGTAGTAACTACTTGATCGTCACTGAGAGCTGGGTAAAACACACAGGAACTGTAGCTGTCGGGATAATTTGTTCAGCCTTTGAGAAACTGACGTTTCTGGAAGAAGTTGGTCAGGTGCCCTCCCTTGGCTCTGTTGGCCGTGGCCAAGCCCATGTCACAGGGCACGCCTCAGGAGGGAATGGTCCTGTCCTCCACAGGGCCAAGAAAAGGCAAAATAAGGCTGAAAGTATGAGAGAGCCAGCAGTTCAGGCAGGAGTGGTGGGGCAAAGGCCTTGTGGTGTGTACAGACCATTGTATTCTGGGAAGGGCAGGTTTCTGGAATAAAGGAACTGCAGACTCCATACGGTGGGACTCAGCATGTGGCTGGTAGGGGTTGACGGAGCCAGTGGGGTTCAAGGACTAGATACTGGACCGAAGACCTCAGCTTGGCTACTAGCTAACTGCGTGACCTTGTACAAGTTACACAACCTCTGAGCTTATGTGACCTTGGACCATTTACTCAAGACCTTCTCTCAGCAGGGCCTCAGTTTCCCTCTCTGAATGCAGAGTGAAGCTGAAACGAGGCAATGAACATTACCCACGACCCTCTGAGCCTGATAATGGCCAGCAGCCTGAAGAGGCCATCAGCGTATTTACCCTCTCTTACAGATGAGGAAACTGAGGCCAGACGAGGGCACGATCACCCCAGGCCCCAGAGCCAGCCAGCAGCAGTGCCGGGGCCTCACTGTTGACTTGCCGCAGTTATTCTGCTCACGCTCTCTTTATGGGGATCTGTCTGGGAACCGATGCTGGTCAAGGGTAGATTGGGGCAGGTGGCTCTATCACAAATGCAATCCAACCTCAGCCTTGCTCCTCCATCACAGTATTTTATAAAGACTGGGTCTTGGGTCTCTGGGTGCAGGGCCTGGTATGCACATCACACCCTTAGCTATAGCAGCAATTGTCCACTTGGGGTCAAGGTAGAGGTGACTGCAGGAAATTTCAATCGCGGACATCTGGGGTTGACCCCTCATCCAGCCAGAGCACCTGCAGATCCACCCAGGCCCAGAGGCCAGGCAAGGAGCACTGAGGCCATCGGGGACCAGTGATGGAGAGGACAGACCCTTCACATGCTCACTGTCTCACTTTTTTTTTTTAAAGATTTGTACTTATTTATTTTTTAGAGAGGGGGTAAGAGAGGGAGAAAAACATCAATGTGTGGTTGCCTCTCATGTGCTCTGGTCCGAATTCCAGGCATGTGCCCTGATTGGGAATTGAACTGGCAACCCTTTGGTTTGTAGGACAGAGCGCAATCCACTGAGCCACGCCAGCCAGGGTGCTCACTGTCTCACTCTTGCTGTTGCTTTCTTTCAAATCAGTTCGTCAAGGAGCCTTGAAGAATAGAGTTTTGGGAGTTGGGGTAGGATCATGTACTCTCAAGAGTGATGTAGGGTTTGGTGGTGCAGGAGACCAGCCTTGAGCCTGGACAGGAGAAGTGGGTGTTGGGGGAGGGCTGATGCTATGGTTCCAGTTGTTTCAGGATGGAAACCAGGAGCCGAGCCCTTAGAGTCAAGTTGCAAGCACAGCCATTTGGAAGCATCAGGCACAGTCACTGAGACCCTCGCTTGGGGCGTTTTCCCAGGACACACTTTTGGTGATGCCTTTGAACCCCAGGGCAGCTCAGAGAAGCCCGCAGAACTCTCAGGGGATGTCTGGACAAAGTCCATCACCCAAGAGACAGATTTTAGGACGCTCCAAAGCCTCACAAGGGTGTCCCCATGGACCAGCCCAGCTGTGAGTCTGATGCCTTCAGGAGCAGTCCCAGTGTGTGGCCAAATGTCATCAGGGAAAAGAAGACCCTTTCCGAGGTGAAATTCGAAATTCGGTCCATTGGATGGTCCTGGGATACAGCCTCCATGCATGTACATAGAGGGGACGTCTTCCAAGTGTGGAGAATGTGGGAAAATGTTCCAGAGCACCCCAGCCCTGGAGGCACACCAGAAAAGCCAGTCCCAGAAGACACCCTCCTACACCTACACCCACCCAATGCGGCACATGCACACCCACATCAGGGAGAAGCCCTATAGGTGTGACCCCTGCAGGAGAGCCTTCAGTGACTGCTCAGCTCTGATCCAGCACCGGAGGGTCCCCTCTGGGGAGAAGCTGTACCAGTGCCATGTTTGGCTGAAAGCCTTTGTGCAGAGCTCCTTCCTCACCGAGCACCAGCAGGTCCACACGGGGGAGAAGTGGAAGGCCTTTAGCTGCAGCTTCACCCTCCCGGTGCATGTGCATGTCCACATCACTGTGCTACAGTGACCCACTGGACTCAGCATGGAAGAGGAACCCTGAGTTTCAAACAGGCCAAGAAGAATGGGGTAGGTCATTAGTGACTCCGCAGGATTGATGAGTTCTTAAGGGCAGACCCGGGGCTGTCTGGGAGCAACTCTGCATTTGAGGACCTGGATGAATACAAAGGTATCCAGCTTCTGGAAGGATCCTCCTGTCTTCCAGCCTCACTAGGCCTATCTCAGAGAGATGAGAGCCAAGCTGAGGATCATGCTTTGCCCTCAGAGGCAGAGAAATCCGGTGGCGTTTCTGTCAGGACTTAGTTGTCCCAGGACACTCTAGGCTGGATTTCCAGTTTCATGCTCATATTCCTCCCCTACTTAGCCAAGGTGGCACACTGCCCGTGCCACCTCTGTGACTTTCCACTCACTTATTCACATCCAACTCCAAGGCCAGCTTGTGAGGCTGCCTCTTCTTGAGGCCTTCTCCAGACACTGTGTCTCTCTCATCCTCCCATCTTCACTGCAGGTGCTGCTGTCACTTCCTTGGGGGCATTTGTTTGATTCTCCCCCTCCTTCCACGTACCACCAGCTATTGGCCATGTTGGTTGTACTTGGTTTTCTTCTCCACCATTGTCCAACCTTATGTGAGCCCTCATCGCCTCTCCCAGATTCTGGCAGGGGCTCTTCCAGACCCCTTCCTGCCTTCTCCACACCAGCTTCCACTGTGCTCTTTCCACACCCCGAATCTGGTTGTATTCTCCATGGTGGAAATCTCTAATGTGTCACCTTCTTTGTCAGAGCTTCCTGAATGGGTTCCAGGTTTGCCAAGATGGGAGTTGCTTCGGGGCTCAAGCAGTCTTACTAGTTATTCTCCCACGTGCCTCTGTATATGGTCATCTTTCTGTGTGCACTGTGATGTGAAATGATTTCAGAGTACTACTGTCTGGGATAAACCTCAAACTCCTGCACCTGCCCATCCAGGAGCATTCATGACATGGCCCAACTGGCCCCATGGAACTACTTGGAGTTCTTTCTTTTTTTTTTTTTTTTAAGATTTTATTTCATTATTTTTAGAAAGAGGGGAAGGGAGAGAGGCAGAGAGGGAAAGAAACATCAATGTATGGTTGCATTTCACCTGCCTCCAGCCACAGACCTGACTGGAGACCTGGTTTGCAACCTGGTTACGTGCCCTGGCTGGGGAATCGAACCTGCGACCTTTGGGTTCGCAGGCCGGCGCCTTAACCACTGTGCTACCAGCCAGGGTGGAGTTCTTGAAGAAGGTGTACTTTCTCCCATAAACATGCCTGCCCTCTCTGCTTTCCTCTAAGATGTTTCAAAATATCCTTTCCTTCCCAGCCAGTGTCACCCACTTCCTCAGACTGACTTCAACTCACCCTTCTTGCTTCCAGAGCTCCTGAAACTTAACCTCTCCCAAATATTCCTGCCACATCATATTCACTCCTTACAGAGTGCAGGGCCATGTCTTACCCTTACTACGGGATACAACAGGAGGCCCTGACCCAAGTCTGGTTGCCCTGCTCCACCCTGCAGCGTCCTCATGTATGTTTTCTGGGCTATCTCCCTCCACAGAGAGCCCTGCAAGGGAAGAACAACCTGATTTTCCCCAGGACCCCAGCATTCACACGGACCTGGCACAGTGGCGTTAATAAAATGTACCATATTGAATCTGCCTCTCTGTGGCACCAGAGCTCCCGGATGCCATGGTGTCTGGGGCTGCCAGCCTCTTGTCCCTGTGATCTCTGGCCATCCCTCACAATTTTGTGCCTCTGTCCCTCTTTCAGGGTCCATGTATGTAACTGGGTGTCACAGCCTCTATTCCTAACTATCAGGGTGTCTGCCTTCTTTCCGGTTTTTCTGATGCTCCTATCACACGTGAACCACTAACTCCGCCACACTGTTGTGCATGTCCCCATCTCAGACTTGTTCCCTCTGAGAGGTGAATCAACAGGGACCTAAAGACCAGCAGAAGAAAGATGTTCAGACCAGGAAGGCTGAGACCCAGGAAGAGAGATCTTCTGTCAGTATCTTTGGGAGATTCTCAGATAGATCCAGACTCAGGCCGACTGCCGTCCACATTGCAGCTGAGGCTGACAGATGGAGAAGAAGTTGATAGACATGGAGAAATTCAAGAGACATGAGACATATGTTTCCAGTGAGATGGTCACACGAGCCTATGACAGGCAGCAGGGAGTGGAGACATGGACCTGAAATCAGTGACCACCTTTGTGTAGCACCTGACCTCAGGGCCTGGCTCTGGCTCTGACTTACTCATCCATCTCCACCTCCTATCCCACCCAACTCTCCCAGTCTCTGTCACCAGAGTGGACTCTCCCTTCTGATGACACAAAGTATCTCCAGGGCTCACTTTGTCTGCCCATGACTATCTAAAGCAGGAAAAGGTCAGAGGAGGAAATAGATCCTTATTAAGGGTCTCCGTGTTCTGGTCAGTCTACCAAATAATTTATATACATCACCTCATTTAATCCTCACACAACATTGAGGACAGGACAGTCACCCCCAGGTTATAGAGGCAGGAACAAGGGGTAAGCGAATGTAAGTGGCCAGGTTTACAATGCCAGGGACTGGGAGCACTCAGACTTAGGAGCACGTGCAAATAATCAACAATGTCGATGCAAGTGATAATATTCAATAAACTAAGAAACACACATTGGATTTCTTTCCAATCTAGGCATTTTATTTATTTATTTAGTGTTTATACTTCCTAGAGGAGGTGAAGTGATACCTCATAGCAGTTTTGATTTTGACTTTGATTTTTTTAATTCAACTTATTTTTTTTTTTAATTTTTTTTTAAGATTTTTATTTCATTATTTTTAGAAAGAGGGGAAGGGAGAGAGGCAGAGAGGGAGAGAGACATCAATGTGTGGTTGCTTTTCACCTGCCCCCCAGCCACAGACCTGACTGGAGACCTGGTTTGCAACCTTGTTATGGGCCCTGGCTGGGGAATTGAACCTGCGACCTTTGGGTTCGCCGGCCGGTGCTTTGTCCACTGTGCTACCAGCCAGGGCTAAAAATTTTTTTAAAGTTACCCATTATCCCACCTGCGGGGGTTCTGTAGAAGAGACACACTTAAAACAAGGACATGGGAAAGCTGAGGCAGGCATGAAACTGAAGGAAGCCAATGGAGCTGTGTTAATTTCAGGCATTAACAGGGCATGTGTTTAAACTTGTAGAATTGTACACACAAACTAGGTAAATATAGAGATCTTGATTATACTCATGGTTATATTTGTCAAACTCCATCAAATACTTGAAAGGTATATATGTTAGTGGGTGTAAATGAAACCTTAATAAAGCTATTTTTACAGAATAGGTTTGTATCTGTTTAAATCATAGCAAATTACTTCTTTGTGTGTTTAATAAAAATCATGTAGTTCAATATTAAGTTGCCAATATTTGATATTTTTAGCAACAAAGAAGTAATTTCCTATGACTTAAACTAATACAAATCTATTTTTAACAACCTAATATGAAGATGTTACTGTTTGTGCCCTAAAACTCAAATGATACAAATTTCACCAGAAGTAAAAAGAATAAATTCATTCAGAAGTAGTTAAAAAAGGGGGGTGGGGGAGGATAGTAATGACACAAGTAGAGAGCAAACCGAAAAGATAACAGGAAAAAATGACCAAAGCCAAGTTCATTTCTTGAAAACATTCATAAAATTGATAAACCCCCAACCAGACTGACAGAGAAGTGAGAAGGGTTGGGGTAAGGTAGAAAAGACACAACATCAGACACAAAGGAGGCGACATCACCACAGACCCTACAGTCAGTCATTCAAAGAACACAGGAATATGTAAATCAGACCACACCGATGAAATAGGCAAATTCCTTGAAAAATACAGTTTATCAAGCATTAACTGATAACATGAATACACACACCCCCTGTATGCCAATACCTGGAGGGCCTAACTCCGGGCAGCGTCTGGGCAAGGTTTCAGGAGGGTGTTGTGGGGCAACAGGGGCTCAGATGCAAGGGACAGCAAAGAAGAGAGAGGAGTCCCACCCCTACCACAGCTTCAAGCTCTGGAGTGGGAGGCCTGGCATTTAGCTGGTGACACAACTGAGTATCACCACCTGGTGGCCACTCCAACCAGAGGACAACTATAAAATGCAGCGTCTGAACTGCCTTTGGGTGTGGGGACTGAGTTGGTCAAGGTGGGTGGATTGGTTGTGTCTGGAGCCTCAAGGTACCTACTCACACTGGCCTGAGCGCTGATGTCTGGGGAGGGAGGCTTCTTCACGGAAGAAAGGGGTCTTGAAAATGGGCCCTAGAGCCAATCCTTGGCCCACCCACCTTCAGGACACAGGATCCCAGCCCATTTCCCTCAGCCCTGAGCACCTAGCCCCTGCAGCAGCAAAAGACACATCTTAAAATCTATGATCATGGCCCTGGCTGGTGTGACTCAGTGGATTGATTTCCGCAAACCAAAGCATCACCAGTTTGATTCCCAGGCGGGGTACATGCATAGGTTGGGGTCCAGGTCCCTGGTTGGGGGCATGTGAGAGGTAACCACACATTGATGTTTTTCTTCCTCTCTTTCCCTGTCTCTAACAGTAAATGAAATCATAAAAGAAAAAAAACCTGTGATCACATTTATTAATTCCCAGGAGGCATGAGGGAGAGCTCTCCTTCCCCCACCCTCCAGAAGGAGTCCAACCTCCTGCTGCAGCAGTAAGGATCTGGGCCGGACAGAACCGGAATCCCCTCAGCAGCCAGGGTCTGCGGTTGGATCAGTATCCTGGACAAATTTGACAAAAGAGAAATGGCAGGGGAGGGCAGCACCCTGCGCACAACCAGGGTGAGCCTCACCGAGCCCCACAGCGAGGAAAAGGCTTAGTCAGCTGGCAGGCCTCCCTCCTGGTGTTCCAGCTGACCAAGCCACGCTCTGCCTGGCTTTCACACAGTTGTTCCCCGGACTACAATTTGCCGCCAACCCCAGCAGAGAGACAGGGCACCCTAACCACCGATGGGCTGGGAACCGGCCCAGGGAAGGGTACTCCTGGCAGAGAGCACCGTCTGGGCACAGGCATCGGGGGGAGAACCTAGCGCTCAGAACCCAGGATAACTTCACCTGCCACCTGGAGCTCCACTGGGTCGCTGAGGTCAGACACAAAGGGCCTGCTGGAGTAGCGGCAGCTGTAGTTGCCGCGGTGCTGGGGCCCGATGAAGGTCAACACAAGGTCCCCTGAGGGTGAATGTGTACTAGCCACCGTGACCCCTTCTCGCAGCAGATCAAAGGTCACGTGGGGCATGCGGCTGACAGGGCTTGCGCAGTGCAGGGCAGCATCACGTCCTGGGCTCACTGGTCCCTTCCACAAGGCCCGGAGCTGCGGCTTGGGGAGGGATCCTGGGTGCGGCAAAGAGTCAGGCCAGTTATTCCCTCACTTCTAGCCAGTCCTCACATCCCTCCCCTGCCCTTCTGCTAAAGCCCAGACCTGCTGGCTTCTGACCTCCATACCCGCCCCAGGCTAGGCCCTAATGGGAGGCTCCCTGGGGTCCAAGTGTGTTGTTGGGAAGGCCCCCAGGTGAGGGGAAGAAATGCATGACCAAGGGAAATGGTGTTCCCAGCCCAGGCCAAGGTCAGGAGGCAGGACCTGCATGCCAATGGCCTCTGCCCTGTTGGGACCTTCATGAGGAAATCAGTGGAACAAACAGACCACAGCGATGGCAAGGCCTTGGAGGGTTACACATTAATCCTGTTCCCGTGGGCCCAGGGACCAGGGAGGAGCGGAGCTAACAGTCTAACAGTAGAACAGGACGGAGCCCTGGCTGGTGTGGCTCAGGAGATTGAGCACTGGTCTGTGAACCCAAGGGTTGGTGGTTCAATTCCCATCAGGGCACATAGCCAGGCTGCAAGCTAGGCCTCCAGCCAGGTCCCCAGCTGGAGGCAGGTGAGAGGCAGCCATACGTTGATGTCTTTCTTCCTTCTTCCTTCCCTTTCCCCTTCTCTAAAAATAGTAAATAAAATCTTTAAAAAAAAAAAACAACAACAACACAGCACGAGGAAACTGAGGCACAGGCGGGTGCAAAAGCCATCAGGGATTTCAGCAGTTTAGATGCTCACATCCCAGGTGAATAAGCCAAAAGCGAGTCCTCCCCGGACTTCGGACTTTCAATCCGGCGTTCCGGTGAGGAACTGTCTGTGCGATGGGTACAGAGGCCCAGGATACAAGGCTGTGGCACCAAGGAAAGGCGGGCACGTCCCTGCGCGCCGGGAGGGCGGAGGCCCATCTGCTCACCATCCACGTGCAGCTCCAGGCTCGCGCTGGGCAGGGAGCCCGCGAAGGGCGGCTTGGTGTCCACGTACAGGCAGCTGTAGTTGGCCGCATCCAGCGGCGAGACGTCCCGCAGTTCGAATCGGGCCTCAGCATCCGCGGGGCTCTGGAGACCAATCACTCGGTTGCTACCGCGGTCCTCGCGCACGAGGGCGAAGCGCAGGCCGGCCCGTGGCCCGCGGCACCGCAGCTGCACCAGCGCACCGGACTTGGGGCGCAAGGTCTCGGGCTCCGCCGAGAGCTCTGGGGCCGGCAGCGTCTCTATTGGGGGAAAAGCGGGTGATGGAGGCATCAAAAAGGGCTTGTCTGCCGGGCCCCTGCAGGGTGCCTGCCCAGACCTCCCTGCAAAAAGCTGCATCTCCCTCCTCCTTCCTGTCCCCCTTCCGCAAGACCAGGCCACAAGGACAGAAGGGGCCAGGGGGTCCTGTTTAGTCACCGTGCCCGTGGCGTTCACCCCCCTCGCCAGCCAGGATCTTGTGCTCACGCTCAGTGTCTCGGTTCCGGACAGGTCCTGCGGCCCAAGCCCAGCCTCCCTCTATCTACCGGCAGGTCTCTGCGCCTACCTGCACCCGGAGGCAGAGGTTTTCGGAGTCCTTGGTGCCTGCATGGCCTACACCGCACTTGAGGATTAACTCAATTATTCCTCCTGGGGCCTCCAGGCTGCTGAACTCACCTCTCATTCTCAGTCGGGGAAACTGAGCCTGGGCGCGTTAGCCGAGACTGGGCCTGACCCAGAGCCCTGCGGGTGTCGGCGAACCCGCTCCCCAGGGCGCAGCGCCAGGCTCACCGTCATTCAGCAGCAGCTCCACGGGGGCACTGTCCTGGGACCAGGGCATGTTCTCCCCACGCAGGTGGTAGCGGCAGGTGTAGAGGCCACTGTCCTCCGGGGTTGTTGGGTTCAGCTTAAAGAAAATCCGATCGGGGTAGCTGCTCCACATATTTACCAGCAGCACCTTGTCTCCATGCCGCAGCTGGAACTCCACGCCCTCCAGGGGCGCCTGGCATTCAAGCGAAGTCTTACTGCCAGGGCCCAAGACCTGGGCAGACTCTCTGTTGACACTCAGCCTGGGCCGCGGTGGTGTGGCTACAACACAGGGAGGGTGGCTGGGACGATGGCGTCCCAGATACCCTGTTCCCTAAGAAAGCCCAGCCTCTAGACCTGTTACAGCCCCGGTGTTGCAGCCCCAGGCCTCCCCACCACACAGAAGCATCACAGCATCACCCTGCTCAGGCACTATCTTTCTTCCAGACCCTGTCTTGGGTAGGGGTGTTCAGGGTCGGGGATCAAGGTAAAGCCGCTCTGTTCTCTAGGAACCTCCTCCACCAGAAAGCCCTCCCGTTGGTCCACATACTCACGCATATTCTCGATGGTCACAGTGGCACTGGGCGCAGAGGGGGTGCCAGCTGCGTGGGTGCGGTAGCTGCAACTGTAGTTCCCAGCCTGGTGGACTGGGAAGGTGGCCGTCACTTCCTGAGGGGCCTCAGCCACCTCCAGAAACTGGTCGTCGCCTTCCCTTCTCAGCAGGAAGGTCACGCCCCGAAGTCCGCTTCGGCACAGAAGGGTCGTGCTCAGGCCCGGAGTGACCCAGGACACAGGTTCACTTGAAAGCTGGGGTGGAGGCAGGGTCTCTGCGGGTGGGACAGCGTTGATGGTTCTGCATGACTCAGGAGACATGGTGGCCCAGCAGGACTTGGACCACCATGCTCAAAGAAATGCGAGGGAGCCAGGGAAGTGGGCAAGGACAGAAGCAAGGGGAGGCTGTGTTATGGGCCCTACTGTGTGTCAGGCCTGTTCAAGGTGCTTTCTAGGAACTCAGCCATTTATTCCTTACCACCCTATGGGGTCAGCACAAAAATCACCCTCATTTTATAGATGGGAAAACAGGCTCAGAGAGGTCAGATGACTTGCCCAAGTCCCCCAGCCTCTCAGGGGGTCGGGGTAGAAGGGGACAGGGAGAGTGAGAAGTGGAGGAAGGGGGGCCTCTCCAGCATCCCCGTCCTCACTGCTCACCTGCCCCCGTCACCTCCAGCGTGTTGCTCAGCTGGGTCCATGTACTGCCCATGTCATAGCTGCAGCGATAGAGACCCTGGGTGTCAGCTGTCACTGCTCCTAGCGGGAATCGGTACTCTTTGGTGGGAACAGCAAGTTCCACAAGTTCCTGGATCTCCCCATCTTTGAACAGCTGGAATCTCAAAGCGAAGAGCCGGGCCTGGCACGTTAATGTCACATTGGCCCATGGCTTCAGCAGCGATTCGGCTTCTGCCCACAGGTCCGGCCGGGTCTCGACAACTGTGTGGGGACAGGGGTCAGAACCAGGCACTAGGGCATGGGCGCCCGGAGTGCGCCCACCACCACCAGAGCGTGTGTGTGCAGCCACCATCCCCAAGTCTCACATGCAGCCATTGTCTTCAGGTCCCAAGTGCTCCCACCACTAGACCAGCCCAGACCCACCAGCCCGGACCTGGCCCCGACTCACATGTGGCTGCTTCTGCCGCTGGGCTCATGGAGAGACCTGCAGAGACGCATCTGTGAGGCCTTCAATTCCTGTCCCTTCCCTCCCTCCCACCCCAGGAGACCCAGGCCCAGATGCCTCACCCCAGAGCAGCAGGAAGGCCATCAGCATGGACATGGTGGTAAGCCTCGCTCCAGCCTGGTGAGCGTCTGAGGTTATAAGGCCCCAGTGAGGACAGCAGCAAATAGAATAGAACGCTGACCTCTTGCAACTGTTTGTCCTCCCCCGAGGCCAGGAGGGGGTGGGTGCCTGGAGAGGGTGTTGACTAGGGTGAACCCCTGTGGCTTCAGAAACCTCCGCAGAGAGTCGGCATAAAAATTAAATTAAAAATAAATGGAAATGATTATTTTTACAAATCATATAAGGTGCTGGCCTGCAAACCCAAAGGTCACTGGTTTGATTCCCCAGCCAGGGCACATGACCAGGTTATAAGCCAGGTCTCCAGCCAGGTCCGTAGCTGGAGGCAGGTGAAGGGCAACCATACATGGATGTCTTCTCCCTCTCTGTCCCTCTCCCTTCCTCTCTCTCTGAAAAATAATCAATAATATATATATTTTTTAAGTTAAAAAAATTAAATAATACAATATAAATAGTGGACAAATAAAATCATTAAATAATAGCATCAACAAATAATAAGCCCTTGCTGGTGTGACTCAGTGGGTTGAGGACTGTGAAGCAAAAGGCCCCTGGTTAAATTCCCAGTCAGGGCACATGCCTGGATTGTGGGCCAAATCCCCAGTTGGGGGGTTGGGGGTAAGAGGTAACCTATCAATGTATCTCTCACACTGATGTTTCTTTCCTTCTCTTTCCTCCCTTGCCCTCTCTCTAAAAGTAAACAAGTAAAATCTTTTTTAAAAACAAATAATAAATACAAATGAAAAAATAAATGTTAAAACAAATACTGTAATAAATAATATAAAATACATTGTAATAAATAAAATGCTTACTAATAAGTAATAAAATTACTAATACTAGAAATGACATTATGGCCCTGGCTGGTAGCACAGTGGATAAGGCACCGGCCTGCGAACCCAAAGGTCGCAGGTTCAATTCCCCAGCCAGGGCACATAACCAGGTTGCAAACCAGGTCTCCAGTCAGGTCTGTGGCTGGAGGCAGGTGAGAGGCAACCATACA
Organism: Noctilio leporinus; assembly: GCA_004026585.1. Classification (NCBI taxonomy): domain Eukaryota; kingdom Metazoa; phylum Chordata; class Mammalia; order Chiroptera; family Noctilionidae; genus Noctilio; species Noctilio leporinus. Next base: position 82,021 of record PVIW01002310.1, read on the forward strand.
TGGATGTCTCTCTCCCTCTCTGCCTCTCTCCCTTCCCCTCCTTCTAAAAATAATAAAATAAAATTTTTTAAAAAAGAAAGAAATGACACTAAATATTATGAATAATATGTGGCAACAAATTAAAATAATAAAATACTAAATGTTTAAAATAAATGACAATGACTAATCTCTCAAATAATAAGTGAATATTAAAAGTAATGGCTTGCTGCCATAGCTGGTGTGGCTCAGTGGATTGAGCACCAGCCTGTGAACCAAAAGATCCCCAGTTCAATTCCTAGTCAGGGCACATGCCTGGGTTTTGAGCCAGGTCCCCAGTTGGGGGCATGCAAGAGGCAACCATACACTGATGTTTTTCTCCACCTCTTTCCTTCCCCCATCCCTCTCTCTAAAAATAAATAAAATCCTTTAAAAGAATGGCTTGCTTATGAATAATGATAATAAGAAATAACATAAAGGTAAACAAGAAAAATTACAACCCACCTACTGCGGTGGTGTTCACAGTGATCCGCATGTATCCCTCTTGTGTTAGATGTGAAGAAAATGAGGTCAGGCGGGTGCCTGCCTTGCTGCATGGTCTCTCAACTCCTCCTTCCAACAGCTGAATTGTGCTTTTCTAGGAGCGGGCATTGAGCCCCACTGGCCACGGGATAGCTGAGGTCACATGGGAAAGGCTCAGGCCCAGCTGTCCCCTCCTCATCACACCCCAGCGCACACACACATGCGACAGCCAGGTGGGATTCACCTGCCTCTGGACATCTCATGGCTTCCTGGAGGCAAATCCTGGCTTTTCCCAGAGCTGTAGCTCCTTCTTCTCTATCGCTGGTGAATTCTGCACTGTGTGACCCACCATGGGTTTGTAGTCCTGCCTGTACCTAGGATGCTATTTAGATCTGGGTTTCTGGCCCTGTTCCTGGGATAGAACAGGACGGGTGAGAAATGGTGTCCTCACTCTGGACCTCTGAGGAAGTACTTTCATCCCATCCATGAAGGTCTGGTCCCCAACTCTAGTGTGTAGGCTCCAGCTTTCTGGGCAGGTTGAGGGCCCACAGAAACTTCCCAGCTCTCACCTCCCGCCTGACCTGCTTTCCCCATTGCCTTTTCATCCCACAAACACGTATTGAGCACTGTCTGTGTGCCTGACACAAAGAAGACAGTGGGAGGGACAGTTTCAATCAAGGCCCTGCCCACGTGGCGCCCAGGCTGGTCCAGGAGATGGCAAGGGAAAGGGTCAGCGCTGGAAGGAACATAAATCTGAGGACATAGGAAACAAAAAGTAGAATGAGGCCAGAAGGTTGGGCCCTGATGACACCTGGGGGAAGAGCATTTGGGGCGGAGGGAACAGCCCGTGCGAAGGCTCTGAAGCAGGAGGAGCCATGAGGCAGCCAGGATGGTAGCAATGGGGAGGCAAGGGGCAGAGGAGGAATGGGAGAGCTCAGAGCTCTTCTGGAGACCAGTCATGCTTTGGCTCCTGCTGAGGGGGACAGGGACAGGGAACAGAGACTCCAAACAATGTCTAGTGTCCTTTCTGCATTTGCTGAGCACCGCTGGTCTGAGCCAGCACCTAGAAGTTTGCACATCCCAGGTGGATTTTGGGAGGTCTCAGGCATTCCTTGAGGAAGGGACCACCAAGTGCCAAGGTTTGAAGCACCCAGAGGAACAGCAGAGGCCCCCAAAGTCTGGCTGAACCCCAGTCCATGGGCTGTGGGGCCACCCAGGCCGGGCAGGGCACGGTCAGGTCAGAGGTCTGCACAGATGAGGCTGACAGTGGGGAGTGCCCCTTGGTGTCCCCGTCTGCTGACCCCAGGATTCTGGTGTCACTGCCTTTTTCCTTGGGTCCCCCCGCTGCCCTGTGGGTGGCCGCAGCTTCCTGAAAATACTGACCTCTGAGTTTTGGCAAGACCCCACATTTGCTTGGTGACCGTTGCAAATCCTGCATAACCAAGTCCCTGTCTTAATCCCTTGTATGAAGTACCTGGTGCAGTTTCTCTTTCTCTTTTTTTCGGTTGGTTGTTTATTTTATTTTTTGTTTGTTTTTTGTCTGATGGACCCACTGTGGTACTTGGTGTTAATTGGGATCCCAAGAAATAGACCCTCCAAGTCAGAATGCTGAGTTTGATTCAGTTTGAAAGCACATTGCTAAGCTCCTCGCCAACAGAGTACCAGGCACTGGTAGATCATGGTAGGCAGTGACATCCAATTCAACCGTCTCCTGCGGTGCTGATGGAAGCCAGGCCCTTAGGAAACCACTGCACTGGGCAGTTGATGGCAGCAGTAGTGACCTGATGAGCTGGTTGCTTACAGCCTTGCAGAGGTTAGAGAAAGAAGGTGACGTGCTCAAGGCTCTAAACGTTTAGCTGAAGACGCAAAGAATCAAGTTCAAGTCTGGCCCGGAGGGAATTTCTGACTGCAGCGAACGGGAAAATACAGCTGAAGGTTAAATATAATACAAAAATTTTAATTGTGTGTGTTTCAGAAGTACAACGTAAGTTGAATTCATGGATCCATGAAGTGTCATGTGTGAGAATTAGGGCATCATCTGGGAAGGAGGGAGACTCTGAGGCTTGGAAAGGGAGGAACGACTGGGTGGATTCAGATGTGTTTACGGCACTTACACCAGGAACTGAGTTGACTTGTCCCGGGGAAGATGACACGTTTGGTATAGCAGCTGCAATTGGAGTGAGTGCCTGGGAAGCTGATGCCAACCCACTGCCCCCCTCCAGCATCCATCTGCCTTCCACCCAGGCCGGGCCGGTGAGCTGAGCTGGGGGCATGAAGTGGGAATCAACACCCTTGTGCCTTTGGCATCCTCGATGGTGGCACTGACCTCTGCAGTTCTCCCAGGGGTGTCTCCATCCTGGCACAGGGTGTCTGTCCTTGGCAGGGAGAGGATGTCCCAGGGGCTTCTACTTGGACCCTCCCACCCTAAGGGTCCTCACCCTGTGGGGAGGAAAGTCGGCATGGGGATTTCTCCCAGTTGCTGAGAATGTGCCTTCCAATTACCTACCCAGGAACTGGGGAACGGCCATATGGGTGTACACAGAGAGCGAGGCCACCAGGAGCCAGGAGCCAAAACTTGCTCTTTCACCTGATGACCATGCGACCCTGCATCTCTACCGTGTCCATTGGACTAGTGTTGGGGGATTAGCCTCAACTCAGTCTGTCCCAGTCCCTGAGAGACCTGGGACGCCAGGAAAATGGCGCAGGCCCTTTGAGGAGAATCTCTGTGCGCCTGTGGTAGGGCTTCCTTAAAAGGCATTGGTCTCTGGCCGCTGTGGCTCAGTTGTTTGGGCGCTGTCTCTGCCAACCGGAAGCTTGTGGGTTCAACTGTGGTCAGGGCACATGCCTAGGCTGTGGGTTCCATCCTCAGTTGTTTGGGGCACCTATGATAGGCAACCAATCGATGTTTCTCTCCCTCCTTTCACCTCTCCAACTTGATAAGCATGGCCTGCAGGGAGGATAAAAATAAAATAAAGAGGTATGGGTCCCCCTCTGACCCACGGGCATTGCATCTGGGAGTGACCTAGATCTGGAATCTGGGTGACATAACGCAAGTCTTTACTGTGACTTCACCAGTCAGGCATCTGAACACCAGATCTGGAGGGTTTCTGGTCGCATAGCTTCCCATCAGTTTCATTCCTAAGGGTACCCGGCTCAACCAGCCACCACTTGAGCACCTGTCTTTGCAGGGATGCACCCCTCCTAGGACAGCGAACCTCCTCCCAACCCCATGTCCCCAGTCAGGTCCAGGGTCAGCAGTGGAGCTGCCGTCTTAGGGAGTATCTCCAGCCATGATTCTCTACATGTGTCATCATGGCCCCTGCGCTCCTAGCATGCGCAGCCCAAGCACACGGTCTCATCCTGATCTCTCTGGTGGAGTCCTGAGGCCACAGCTACCCAGCAGACCCCCCCCCCACACACACACACACAACCTGGGGGTTCCTCCCTGGGTCAGGGTGCAGCCCCCAACCAACTGTCCTGCTACAGGACCTGCAAACGCAAAGGAAAAAGGACACTGTCCATTCCCAGAAGGGGAGAAGTGGATGAGCTGAAGAATGAGAACTGACGCTTGCTGGGTGCCCAGCACCCACACACCAGGGAAAGGGAGGAGGGACACAGGCAGATGAGAACCATGGAGTCGCCCTAGACTGCCAGCCAAGCCAAAGCACAGCTTCCATGCCTCTCTCTTCTGCCCAGCACCATCCGTCCTGGCCTGGGACCTCCATGGCCCATGCCCCCAAGCCACAGGGATGCCCCAAGTGCTCAGCCACCTAGGATCCCTCCTTTACTGCTGACCATAGTCTTCCGGGTGACTTGCTCTCATGGTCCCCCACCTCGGTCTGCCCAGCCTGTTCACCTGCCACGCGCCAGCTCCTCTAGGAGGCGTGAAACAGGACTCATTCGGCAGCAGGGCTGGACCCCAGGTCAGCCCATCCCCACTTCCCCAGGCAGCCCGGTTCTCAGGCTGGGTGGCCTCCATGGAAATGTGACCGCTGAGCATAGGGCCCTGACCACTCCAACTGAGCCAGTGCCAACAAGACCTGTGACCAACTCAGCAGCTGATAGCAGTTGTGCAGGTCGGGTTTTGGCAGCATCGCTTGCTTCTGGAGGCAGGACCTGCCTTCACCAGTATCTAGATGTCATGGCCTTTCCTCACCTCCCAGCTCTGTCTTCCATCTTCAAAGGCGGCAGAGACACATCAAATCTCTCACCCTGTGTCTGTTATCACATCTCTGTGGACCCTGAACCTCCTGCCTCTCCTTGTGCAAATACACAGATTTCACCACAAATAATCTAGAACTACCTCCCTCAAAGAGATCCTTAATCACAATTCCCCGTCCCTTTTGCTGCAATGAGGTAATATAGTCACAGGTTCTGGGGACAAGGCCATGCACACCGTTTGGGGAAGTGGTGGTGATTATCTGCCCATCACAGTGGTTCAGCCTGCCCACCAAGCAGAGTTTTCACAGCAGAAATTTAAACTTGCCCTGGCTGGTGGCACAGTGGGTAAGGCACTGGCCTGCGAACCCAAAGGTCGCTGGTTCGATTCCCAGCCAGGGCACATAACCAGGTTGCAAGCCAGGTCTCCAGCCGGGTCTGTGGCTGGGAGCAGATGAAAGGCAACCATGCACTGGTGTCTCTCTCCCTCTCTGCCTCTCTCCTTTCCCCTCTCTCTAAAAACAATAAAATCTTTAAAAAAAAAAAAAGAAAAGAAATTTAAACTCTGAGTTGAAAGCATTCACCCCCCAAGACATGGACTTTTCTTCAACCACATCTCTCTCTTTCTCTGTTTTTAACCCTCACCCCAGAATATGTTTATTGATCTCAGAGAGAAAGGAAGGGAGAGAGAGGGAAGGGGAATGAGAGAGAAAAACACTGATATGGGAGAGAAACATTCTTTGGTTACTTCCCACAGGTGTCCCGGAGTGGGGAACGAACCTGCAACCTTCTGATGCACAGGATTATACTCCAACCAACTGAACCATCCAGGGCCAACCAGGTGTCTCTTAATCCACTCATCTCAAGAAGAAACCTCTTTGTGGGAAGTGCAAAGCTGGACAGGCCTGCTTGGAAAAAGAGGCAGCGAGCTGGCACAAGGCACACAATGCTTGACAGTGTCCCAAACCCCAGGGCACGGCCAGCACTGGATTATAGATGGGAAGGGCAAGACTCAGGCAGGACAAGGAGCACAGGCACTCGTGCCCCAGTCTGTGTGACCATGGAGCCCTGCCTTCTACACCCACGTTGCCCACTGGCTCGCCACCACCAGCCACAGAGTCCATCCTGGGACAATTACCAGGCTGGGATCTGAGGTCCCCGCACAGGCAAAGGGGCTCCACAGCCACGACCACTAATGTGAGGACCACTGTCATCTCCTCCCTCCTTGTGTAACTTTAACCCCCAGCGTGAACTCCGGGCCCTCAGACAGAGGATGCTGATTCACAGGAGGGCAGGTGCCCATGTTTCTCTGCATCACCTGTACCAGGGTGCTGGCACCAGGGCTTCTATAACCTGGAGTCCCTACGGCAGGAACCTAGATCCCTCTCTCAGGACACCCCGTCAGATGTGAGGGACCATGGGAGCTGGACACCTGCCACAACCCTGCCCCAAGGCTTCCAGTGAATGTGGCACCACGGCTGCTGACCTTGGGCCCTGGTTTGCACAACAGCTGGCAGCCAGATAGGGACCCAGGGTGGCACCCAGCATGACCTTCTGAACCCCCAGAGGTCTGGAGAGGAAACTCGTGGGGCAGCCTTGCCAACCCAGGATGGCCAATCACCTTTGACTCAGTGGACAGGCTGGAGGACAAGTGTCCTAAGCATCAGGTCACCCCTGTCTGAGCAGGTCCCTGAAGGAGTCAGTAGCAATTGAATGGTGCATCCACACCCTCATGCCAAAACCTGTGAATATGACCTTATCTGGGAAAAGGATGTTTGCAAATAGAGGGAAGGATCTTGAGATGAGAGCATCCTGAATTCCCTGGGTGGGCCCTAAGTCTAATGACAGGATCCTTATTAGAGGGAAGCAGACAGAGAAGATGAAGAGGCCAAGGTTGGAGTGAAGCAGCCAAGAACACCTGAAGCTTGGACATGTGTGCTTTCTGCCCCGGAGCCCTCAGAGACCGTTGCCCTACCAACAACTTGACTGCAGATGTCTGACCTCCGGAACTGAGACAGAAAACATTTCTGTTTTTTACGGCTTAAAATTGAAGCCACCCAGTTGGTAGCAGTTTGTTACAGTAGTTTGTTACCAGGAAACGGATGCAGAAAGAGTCCAACACCCTTGACGGGGTAAGTGGGTTGCCAGGGGCCTCCCTGATCTCTGGTGATGTGGAATCAGTGCCCAGACTGAGGGCGAGGGAAGACTGGGTGGTCCTAGGAAGTAGCAGCTCCCACCTGGCAGGAAGAGACCCTGAACTCACAGGAGATGGTGGCCGAGGCTCACCTGTTAGCCACGTGCACAGGGCATCTCCAGGAGAACTGTCCCCAGACACCTATTCCCATGGTGGCTCCAGGGCCCCTCTGCTGCAACAAAACCTGCCTCCCTGCACCAGACACAGCAGTTGCAAGCTGCAAAAAGAATGGCTGCATCTCCTCCTCTTCTGCCCTGCTCCTTGCCTGTACCGTCACACTCTGTACCTGTACCTGGGACCAGAGGTCCCTAAGGGACTGCCCCTAACTCCACACTGCAGCTGGCCCATGTGTTCAGACAGCGACTTCCCATCTGCCCTGCACTCTGAGCACTCGCCCAGCCTTTCTGAGTGTCCCAGGGCTGCTGGTGGGTGAAAATAGGGCGCAGAGCAGCCCCTTTTGGACAGGTAGGGGGCACTGAGCCCTACAGAACCCCATGGGAAAGTGGACGCGACCCACAGAGGCCGATAGGAGGGATTTTACGTGGTTAACAGAGGCAGCTTGGAAGTGGAGTGCACAGGGGTCCTGGCAAATTCAGGAGGGATCCACAGTGGGGCACAAGCCAACCTCACCCTCACTGACAGCCACAGGGGACGCAGCCTGTCTGTCCTATTTCACAGTGGGGACAACACACAGTAGGGCAGGACTGTGTCAGTTAGGTGTCACTGCCTAAGCCCAGTCTCCCTACCTTCCCCCAGTCAGCATCTCCCCAGGGGCGTTCCAGCCAGAGCCCACAAGGATCAGAGAGGGTCCCTCAAGGACCAGTAAGAAACCCACTTAGCTCCCTCTCAGTCCCCAGAGACCACAGTGGGATGCCCAAGTCTATTGCACATACCAGCGGTAAGGGGGGCAGGGGTATGGGCCATGCGATGCGGGTGTAGTTCCTATCTCCCCTGCCATAGACTGAGGTCTGACCCCCTACACAGGCCAGCTTCGGAGCCCATGTCCTGTGCCGTGACATGAGGTGTTACTAATGACAGTCCTGGGGTACCCAATTTATGAGGTGCTCCTCAAATTGGCGTAGGGGCAGGGTTGAGCCTTTACCACCAGCCAGTCAGTAAACAATGCACCCGCCCAGCACCTGCTATGTGCATGCCCAGGAGGGGTGGGTAGGTGGGGTCGCTGGAAACAAATGGAGGCCCTCCTGGGTCAACTTGGCTAAGCCCCTTGGAGGCTGATGTGGGCACTGCGGGGTGGGAAGCCTTCAGTTCCACCAGATACCACCCCATTGCCACCCTGCCGGCCAGCATGCGTGTGCAGCCACAGTGTTGGCCGCCTCCAGGAAGCCCACCCAGATAGAGCCCACGTCCTAGCTCAGCACCAGGGTCTAGGTTTAGGAGGCGCCTAGCAGGCGGGGTGGGTGTGGGATGGGGCCACTGGGCATGGATGCAGAGGGCAGGGCTCCCAGCACCACGCCGGCTGACATCCTGCACCTGTCCAGCGGCCTCAGCATCCACACAGGCTCCAGATGGACCGGAGAGGGTGGGAGCTCTGCCCCGGGCCGCCACCTGCGCTCAGCCGCAAGCCCCTCCTACAGCGCCTCTTCCCGACCCCCACCCGCACGCGACAACGGGGATCAAGACGACATGGGCGGGGGGCGGGGGGCAGGACTGGGATGACGAGAGGGGACACGCGGAAACACGGCCCCTCCCCACTCCGAGCTCGCGAGGTGGGACCCACGCGCGGAGCCCGCGCGCCTCGGGACCGCGACCAGCAGGGGGCAGCGGTGCCCGCAGGGACCCCAACGCCGCCGCCCGCGCCTGGAGCGCGCGCGTGCCGGAGAAGCGGCCACCACCCGGGCGAGGAACGAGAGGGTGACGACATGGTAACCCCGCCAGAAACCTGCGGCAGGTGGCACGTGAACTCGGAGGCCGAACGGAACGGCGAACGCTAGCGGGACTTCTGCCCTCATTAAAAATGGCGGCCCTGACTTCACGGAAGCCTCTGCGCTTGTGCTGGTGCCCCTGAGGCCGAACAAGCCCTGGACGTCCGACATCCGCCAGGACTCCTGGTGGCTACGCTTCTGCAAGTGCGCATGCTCCGGGGCTACGTCCACCCTGTGACGCAAAGGCTCCTTTACATGCTGGTTCCGGATTCGTTCGCCAGCACTTGGTGCCCTGACCGCGCGGCTAGCCCCGCTGACCCGGAAGTGTTCGTCCCCCTTAAAAGCGTAGGCCCGCGACCTGCGGCCTCTTCCTGTCCGTGTCAGCAGAGCGCGTGGTCCCACGCGGAGCTACGGAGACGGCCCGGCAGCGCGTTCAGGTGAGGCGGCTCCAGGGTCGGGGGTCGGGTGCACGTTCCGGAGTCTGCAGGGAAGCCGTGGGCGGGTCCCCAGATCAGGGGCCTCTCCCGTGGGGGCCTCACCGCTCCTTCCGGAAGCCGTGCGGGGGGAGTCCCGCTCCCTGCGCAGCTTGGCCGGCGGCGGAGCGCAGGGGTGTTGCTCTGGCCTCCGCGAATGCACGTGGGGATGGGATCGGAGACGCGCGGTGGGCTTTCCGCTCTCCGCGCTGTTCCCGTCCTAGCCGCCCCTCGTGCGCGAGCGCCGGACGCGAAGCGCAGGCTTTGCCTGGTTCTGCGCAGAATTCGTGCAGATACCGTCCGCGTGTCGGTGCTGAGGCTGCAGAGTGCGGAGCGGTTGGGTGGCCCCCCCCCAGTCGCAGAGCTGCTGAACGGCATGGTCGGGATTCGAACTCGGGCAGAGGCGACGTCAGGGCTTTGGACGTCGCACCTGCCCGGCTGTGGTCCGCGTCGTGGACCCCGGGGTTCCCGGGGGACATCGGAGTGGTTCCTCTAGGGCCGAGAAAGGTGGAGCCAGCATCTCCCAGCCTAAGTGGGCTCCTCGTGACTTCCGAATTGTGCGGCTTCAGAGTCGGTGGCGGGTGCGCCTGGGCTCTGACAATTTCCGCCCCTAGGATGACCGACTGGGACCCGGCTGCGCCTGCGGTAGCGGAGACCCCCGACATCAAGCTCTTCGGGAAGTGGAGCACGGATGACGTGCAGATCAATGACATCTCCCTGCAGGTGAGGGCCGACACGGGGTTGTGCCCCTCCAGCTGGGGTTGGGGGCACATGGGGGTTCTTTCAACAGTGTTACTTGAACCGTGTTGCTGTCCTGCCAAGTCAAGAGTTGAACTTGGGACCGGGGAACGGGGGATCCCTGGACCCCCACATCCTTGTGCTGTGTAACAAGAGAGGTTGCTACGGTTTTTGTCAAGAGATGATTCCTGTCTCAGAAGGAGCATCACATCCCGTGGGTTGTTATTTTTGTAGTGAAAAACAACACAACCCTGGCTGGTGGCACAGTGGATAAGGCGCCGGCCTGCGAACCCAAAGGTCCCAGGTTCGATTCCCCAGCCAGGGCACATAACCAGGTTGCAAACCAGGTCTCCAGCCAGAGGCAGGTGAAAGGCAACCATACATTGATGTCTCTCTCCCTCTCTGCCTCTCTCCCTTCCCCTCTTTCTAAAAATAATGAAATAAAATCTTTTAAAAAAAAAAAAAAAAAACACAAAATTCACCGTTATGGTCATTTTAAAGGACAAGGTCCTACATCATTCCTTTGCATGTGGAAATCCACTTGCCCCAGCACCATCAAGTTTTAGTTTTCAGCTTTGTGCATTGTATGTAACAGATTTAGGCCATAGGCGTAATTTAAGTCTGTTTTGTAGACTATATGCATGTGTCCAAGCAATGTTTGTTAAATGTTGGTCTTGGCATGCTTGTTGAAAATTAGTTGAGTATAGGTGTTGGTTTTCTTTCTTTATTTCAATTTAATTTTATTGTTGTATTACATCCATCTCCTTTTTGCTGCCCTCGGTCCTCTTCCCCACCCACCCATTCCCCCGCCCCCCAAAGTCAATCCCATGGTGTTGGTTTCATTTAAGTGATTTTTAGAAAGAGAAAAAGAAATAATCAGTTTTTATTCCACTTATTTATGCTTTAAGTGGTTGATTCTTTTACGTGTCCTGAAAGGAGATCAAACCTGAAATGGAGGCACAGTGGGTCAACAACACTCATCACCTGAGCCACCTGGCCAGGGCCTAAGCATAGATACTTTTTATTTGTTTTGTTCTTTGTTCCATTCATTTATGCATTCATTGGTTGCTTCCTGTATGTGACCAAACTAGGGGTCAAGCCCTTAACCTTTTGTGTGTGGGGGCAACACTAACAGCTGAGTTACCTGGCCAGGCTCCTGACAAACGGTGTTGATCGCTGCAACTTTGTAATGGATTTGAAATCAGAAAATAGGAGGCCTCCCACTTTTATCTTACCCCCATATTGTTGTATAGTAGGCTTCTTTAGCACTTTCGTGGGCCCTTCCTAAGACAAAAAAATACATCATATTTTGCGACTGCATTTGGTCAGAGGTTAATAAAATTCAGGCTGGATCATATTTATTCCCCCTTTTTATTTTAAAAGGAATTGAGTCCTGGCTGTTGTGGCTCAGTGGATTGAGAGAGCCACCCGTTGAACCAAAAGGTTGCTAGTTTGATTCCCTGTCAGGGCACATTCCTGGGTTGGGGATATGCTAGAAGCAACAGATCAATGTTTCTCTTTTCTCTTCCTCTTTCTCCCTCCCGTCCCTTCTCCCTGAAAATAAAATAAGTCTTTTCAAAAATATATCTTAAAAGGAATTGAAGCCTAGTTGGTGGCTCAGTGGACAGGCCTGCGAACCCAAAGGTCACTGGTTCCATTCCCATTCAGGACACATAACCAGATTGTAAGCGAGGTCTCCAGCCAGGTCTGTAGCTGGAGGCAAGTGAAAGGCAACCATACATTGATGTTTCTTTCGCTGTCTTCCTCCCTGCCCTTCTCTGTCTAAAAAAATAATAAGATATTTTTTTAATCTTAAAAAAATTTTTTTAAATAATTTTATTGCCTCTAAATGTATAACGGGATCTGGGTACTCTTCCTCTTGGAGAATTCACCATGCTTTTCACTCTGACAATCTTGTTGCTCATTTTCCTTCATGGGTTATTTGGCAAGTCCACAAACTTAACCACATAGTTAATGTTTTAGTCTTTACAGGTCACAATGTGGCCTCTGTCTTGTATGTGTTTGCTTTCAGGCTTTTTTCTTTTCTCTCTTTCTTTTTCTTCTGTACTTTCTTTCCTTCCTTCCTTCCTTCCTTCTCTTTCTCTTTCATACAACCCTTTAAAAATGTTAAAACTAACTTCACTTTTCCCTGATGCTGTTGCAGGGCCAGAGTTCTCCCTCTGTCCTGGAAGCTGTGCAGGGCTCTACCCTGGGTTGGGACAAGATAACCAGACTCTGATGGCGCAGCTTATGTGTGCAAGTGGTTCCCTTCTGTAGACACCAGACTGTCATGCCCACATCAGCATCCTTTATGTCCTTTCCTTGCCACTGCTTACATTTTTAGAAAAACATTGTTAATATCCTAATTTACATAGAATGACCTTGGGGATGTTTCATAATAAGACTATTGAGAGTTCTGAAAATGCTCACATGCTTCCTCCCCATCATTTTGGCATTTTTCTAGACATTTTCTTGGGAAATGTATGTATATGGAGAAAGGATTTTTGTATGATTTTTTTTTTTAAGGCTTTATTCAATTTTTTAGAGAGAAGGGCATGGGGAAAGGAAGAAAGGGAGAGGAACGTCAATGGATGGTTGCTTTTCACCTGCCTTCAGCTGGGGACCTGGCTGGAGACCTGGCTTGCAAACTGGTTATGTGCCCTGATTAGGAATGAAACCAGTGACCCTTGGGTCCAGCAGGCCAGTGCTAACCCACTGAGCCATGCCAGCCACAGTGATTGATTGATTGATTGATTGATTGACAACAGTTTGGGTGTCAGAACTAAGAGGGTTGCTGCTAAACATCCTGAAGGGCACAGGACAGCCTCCCCCAACTACCAAGAATGATTTAATTTAAAATGTCCATAATTCAGTTTGAGCAGCACTTTAAAAACAAAACCGAAAGATTTTGTGATATTTCCCATACTTCTCTACCTTACACCCCTCCATTATAAAGTCACTTGTTAACATTTTGTTTATTTGTATGTTTACAGTTTGTTTCGGTGGCAGTCAGGGCTCATACGCGGGTGGGGCTAGTTACCCTGAGGGGAAACTCAGCGCCTCTGCTGACCACAGTCCCCTCTCCCTGGCACCGCAGGATTACATCGCCGTGAAGGAGAAGTACGCCAAGTACCTGCCCCACAGTGCAGGGCGCTATGCGGCCAAGCGCTTCCGCAAGGCGCAGTGCCCCATCGTGGAGCGCCTCACCAACTCCATGATGATGCACGGCCGCAACAATGGCAAGAAGCTCATGACTGTGCGCATCGTCAAGCACGCCTTCGAGATCATCCACCTGCTTACCGGCGAGGTAGGGCCTGAAGTCAGGTGGGCAGAGCGTACCTTTAGCAGACCCTAAAGTCAGCAGCCACCCCGTGGTGTGCGTGCTGAGGTCCTACAGGTCTTAGGGGTGTGGAGACCAAAGCAGGATACTGACAGGACCTCAGCCTCATTGTCCCCTACGCCTCAGAACCCACTGCAGGTCCTGGTGAATGCCATCATCAACAGTGGCCCCCGGGAGGACTCCACCCGAATTGGACGAGCTGGAACAGTGAGGCGACAGGCTGTGGATGTGTCCCCCCTGCGCCGTGTGAATCAGGTGAGTCTGGGGCTACAGGTACAAGTGGCTGGGCTGGTATAGCAATCAGACCTTGGTGGAGTCCTGTCTGGGGCAGAGGCTGGCAAGCAGGAAAGTTCATCCCTGTCTGCGTGTTTTACCTGGAGTGTCATTTCCTCCAGGAAGCCTTCCTGGATTCCTACTTCGTATGGAATAGATCCTAACTCAACCTATTTGGCTGAGTGCCCTTTGATTTTGATACCTATTTTTAATCTGTACGTGTGTCTTGGATTACATGAGAATTAATTATGTGGACATTGTCACTGTTTTCCCCCTCAATACTTCAGTGGGTGTTTCTGAGAACATGGACTTTCTATCACCACCGTCATCCCCAAGGAATTTAAAAGCAGTTCTATGTCTCGTGTTTCCTCATTGCCCCCAGCACACCTTTTATAGCTGAGAGAATCCCCTTGGTAGTTGTTTTCAGTCAAGGGTCCACATTACATTGCATTTTCCCATCATGGCAGGTCTCTCGTCTCCTGTAATTGGAGACCCAGTTTCAACCTTTGTGTCCACAGTTATTTTTCTGACCATCAGTGCTGACCAGATCTGGCAGCACTGGGCTCCTCCCATTTCAGCCTAGTGGGCCGGTGGGCAGCAGTGGGGTTGCTGCCGTTTGTGGCAGGACCCAGATGGACCGTGGCCCTACCTGGTTTGGGGCATCCTCTGTCCCAGGCTTAATGGACCCCTGTGCTCCCCAGGCCATCTGGCTGCTGTGCACAGGTGCCCGTGAGGCCGCCTTCCGGAATATCAAGACCATCGCCGAGTGCCTGGCAGATGAGCTCATCAACGCAGCCAAGGTGGGTGAGGACAGTGGGGGATTCGGAGGTGCCCTCCCACGTCCAGAGCTAACCGTGTGCATCCTTCCAGGGCTCCTCCAACTCCTACGCTATCAAGAAGAAAGACGAGCTGGAGCGTGTGGCCAAGTCCAACCGCTGAGCACTGGCTGCGGCCCCAATAAACCTGTTTGCCCCTTGGGCAGCACAACCTGCCTGTGCAACTGTCTGTCCTTGGGCCGGGTGGCGGGTCTCTGGAAACTGAGGCAGGAGAGCCTCAGGTCCTGAGGAGCTGATCACGTTCCTGGCACAGTTTTTGATCTGTGGGGACCTACATTTCCGGGGAGGCACTACTGACTCAGAACCATGGCACCCTGGAGTGCCAGCCTGGCCAGCTGGTTGGAAAAGAAAAGGGTGAGGTTATCCTCACAGGGATGTTGCTCTGCCCTGCAGAGGGCTTGGTGGGTGCCCATGAGGTCTGGGTGGCAGCCCACCATCTTGAGAGGCTTGTTACCTGATTGCAGCCCAGAGAGAGGAAGCCAAGCTGGGGTCTGGGCCATGACCACATCCAGCCCCCTTGCTGGCCAGCAAGGGCCAACCCTGTGCAGTCCAGCGAGGGGTCTGCCTGTCCGCCACCCACAAAACTCCAGGTTGTCCCTTGGAGGCTCTAGGCTGCCTCCCTGGGTATGTTACGTGGTTTGGCTGCAGCCTTGAGGGCTACAGCCCCTACCCCGCCATTCCACTCCCCCAGTGCCTCCTAGGTGAGTTTATAAGGGGTGTGTGTGGGGGGGGGGGTTGCCCACCTGAGGTCCCAGAGCTGTCCCTGCTCTCAACCCTAGCTGTCACCTGCCCACCACCTTCGACTTCCACTCCTGTTCATCCTGGTGGGCGTGACAAGTAGTCTGACTAGTCTGGCGGGAACCTGGGACCTGGAGGGTAGTGGCTCCACCTTAGGGTCCCTCCCACAGGGAGGGGCACCTCTTCCTCTGAGGGTAGGCCAGGGATTGGGGTCAGAACCGGCAGAGGCTTGCCTGTGAGAGGGAGGAGGCTCCCGCAGGTGAGAAGGGTTGGGTGGCTGGTTGGGGTCTGTCCTTGGTGGGGAGCCTGGGACCCCTGCTCTCCCAGTGTGGGCTTCCTTGCTCTACTGTTGGGCGCCCATCCTCAGGTATCTCCCTGGGTTTCCGCCCAACTGTCCTATGGGGCCCTGTCTGCTCTCTCCCAGGCCTGTCTAGAGCCTCCCTGGAGCCACTGGGGTCCTCTTAGTCCCTGACTCGGGGCCTCCAAGTCCAGCTCACAATCTGCTGTGTCCCCCTGGGTCCCTCCCTATCCCTGACCCTCTTCAGGGCCCCTGCCTTCTGTTCTGTCCCCTCCACCCCCGGTTCCTGATCCTGCCTCTAATCCCCCCCTTGGACACCTTCCGTCCCTCAATCCCGTCCCTGCTTCGTGTTGAGTCCCCGGCGGGTTGCAGACCCTCCGTCCTTGCACCACCTCCCTCCCTGCCTGACCACCTCTGTCCGCAGGCCCCGTCCGGATGCCCTGCCCTGGGCTTCGCTGGCTCCGCCACCCGAGGGCGGCTCAGTCCTCGGGCCCCAGCTCCCCGGGCTCGTTCTCGGCGGCCCAGCCCCCGGGCCGGGGGGAGGACGAGGACGAGGACGAGGAGGATGGAGACGGCACCCCGGGCGCGGACCCCATCCTGCCGCCCGCCTCGCCGGTGGAGTGCCTCATCTGCGTGTCGCCCTTCGACGGCACGTTCAAACTGCCCAAGCGCCTGGACTGCGGCCACGTCTTCTGCCTGGAGTGCCTGGCTCGCCTGTCGCTGGCCACGGCCGGCGGCGGCGACGCGGTGGCCTGTCCCGTGTGCCGAGCGCCCACGCGCCTGGCGCAGCGCGGGGGGCTGCCGGCTCTGCCCACGCAGGCGGGTCTGCTGCCCTGCGAGGCGCGCGCCCCGCCGGCGCGCCAGGGGTCGGTGCGCTTCGACCGGAGCCGCGGGCTGCTGTACCTGCGCCCGCCTTCGGCGTCCGGGTCGCGCAAGGCTCGGCCGGCGCGCCCGGCGCCCCCGCCCCCGCTGCGCCTGGGCCGCCCGCTGTCGCGCCGCCTGACGCTGGACAGCCCCACCTGGGCCTTCAACGCCGCCGTGGCGCTGGCCGTGCTGGTGGCCGCCGGCCTGATCGTCTCCGGCGTCTACATCTTCTTCCTCATCCCGCACGCCGCCTCTTCCGCGCCCGCTCGGCCGCAGCTGGTGGCGCTCGCCCCGGCTTCCGGCTTCTCCTGGTTCCCGGCGCGGCCCACGCCCGGAGCGCCCTGGACCCCCGCCCGGACGCCGGGCCCCACGGACCGCGACCTCGACGCCCTTGACGCCGTCCCGCCAGGGGCTCCGGAAGACGGGCTGGAACACGAAGGGAGTCCTGGGGATGCGCAGGAGGCGGAGGGGACGGGGGACAGGTCCCTGGACCACGAGTGGGAGGGAGAAGGGGCCCCCGGCTGGGCCCCTGGGGCACGGGGCAGGAGGAGGGGAAGAGGGGCCCATTGAATGCGTCTGGGCCACAGATCCATGCTCCCGTCCTGGGGACCTTGGTGTCATCCTGATGGTCCCGCCAGAACAACTTGCTAGGACCCTCTGAGGCTTCCAGGGGGCCTGGAAGGCACGCGTTTCTCCAGAGGGAGGCCTGGTGGGCTCACCACCGCCAGGCAGGGGCCGTCTCAAGAAGGAACCCTGGGAGAACCGCTCTGCCCCCACTCCCTGCGGGCATTCAGCCGAGGGTTTTTTGTAAAGACCCCTGCTGGGATGCGCCCCTAAATCTGGTCTCCGGGAAGGGGCGGTGGGAGGCCAGCTGGAGCACTTCCCTCGCTGACCTCGGCAGCGGGACCTGCTAAGAGACAGACACCCTCACACTGATTCTCACACGGGCCCCACGGAGTGCACCCCTCGTCATCATTGGAGCCCTGGGGGAGCATCCTCACTGCACCAGGGACTGAAGGTGCTGATGGTCCCGGCAGGTGGCTGTAGCGGCCCCGTTCTTGGATGGCAAAGCTGCTGCCGCTGCTGCTGTTATTGGCTGGACACATCCCCCTGATGGGCCATTGCAGGGCGGAGCCCCGCCTAAGCGGTACAGTTAAGTTTTATGCTCGGCTGCTTGCAGAGATCCAGCGGTCTCCGCTGCCACCCTGCATACCTGGCTGGGGAGAGACAGATCGGGCCTGAGCCTCAAGACTGGCTCCCTCCTGGGCGCTGAGAACCAAGTTTCCATGGAGGCCTAGCTTCCTCTACGAGTCCTGGATTCTGGGACTCTCCTAATAGGCTCTGGGGCCACTGTGTCACCCAGGCTCACAGAGGCTCACAAATCACATGATTTGGGCAACCTCCCCAGCAACTGGAGTCCCCATCACTCCCACCTCCATTCATTCATTTCTCAGGGCCAGGTGTTGTACCTCCCCTACCAGGGCTCCATCAGCTTTTCCTGTTGGGCCCCCAGGGGAAGCCTCAGCCCTTGTGGGTAGCTGCCTCCAGGGAGGGCCGCTCTTGGGTTCCTGTTCTCCTCCTCTCAGAAGCTTTCCTGGCTTAGTCACAGCAGAGGAAATGGCAGCCACCCTCTGGACAAGCTGAATATGAATCATCTGCCCATCTGCCCCGGACCCCCAGGCCCTGGGGCTCCCTTCCTGCCTCAACCAGGATTGGAGTGTTATATGCTGAGGGTGGGCCTCCAGCCTTATACAGGGTCACTTCTATGGGACTAGAGGCTCCTGTTTGGTTTATTTTTTGTTGTGTTTTCCTTTTTTTTTTTAAATTTTATTGTTGTTGTATTATATCCATCCCCTTTTTGCTCCCCTCCGTCCCCCTCCTTGGTTTGTTTACATGTGTCCTCAGTACCTGGCATAGAGTGCATGCCAAAAAGCTGAGGAGTGAGCATTGCAGGTGACTAGTGGGCAGCCCAGGAATGCCTGTGGACACCCTGGGCTGACGCAGCTGTCAGTCACCCTGAGCTAGGCAGTCCAAGGAGCTCCTTCTGAAGTGAACTGCTGCTTCCCGGTGGACAGATGGAGAGCGGGAGCAGTATGGCATCCCAGGGAGTATCTTCCCAGACCAGTTCTTGTCCCATGTCACTGGCAGCCCAGTCCCCCACAGAGAGGGAACCTGTCTGACAGGAGCAAGGTTGGCCATCAATAGACTTCTCAGGCTGCTGTGACATATTTCCACCAACTTGGTTCCTTAGAAAAACATACTCTCTCACTTCTGCAGGCCTGCAGAAGCCTTGGTGTCCTGGTGTCCACAGTGCCAGTTCCTTCTGGAGGCCCCAGGGGAGAATTTGTGTCCTTAGCTTCTTCCACTTCTAAGCTGTATTCCTTAGCTTCTCCTGTCTTCAAATTAACAGCAAAGTATCTTCAGATACTATGGACCTCTCTGGCCCTCCTGCCTTCCTCACACTGTGATAATCAGGATAACCTCTCTGGCTCAGAGCCCTTAATTTAATCACATCCCGCACGCCCATCTTGCCATGCAAAGCACCAGATTCAGATTCCAGGGGTGAGGATCTGGATATCTGTAGAAACCATTATTCTGTGTACACAGCATCTCAGGTCTCAGACAGCAGCTCCCTTCTCTCCTACCTGGGATGCAGGAGACCTTCAAGAGATGGGTGCAGCCAGGGGAACCCTTGACTGGTGGTGCACAGAAGAGGGAGAAATGGTGCTCTGTGCCTGAGGGTATTCAAGGAAGGCTGCCTAGAGGAAGAAACCTCAGAACCGTATTTTCAAGGACATTAGGGGAACTGCCCCACCCCTTGCCTTTCAGCCTGGGTGGCCACCAGGAGCTTCGCTCTCCCAGCCCTCCCTCGGCCCACTCCGCCCCTGTTGCCCCAGGCTTGCTCCTCTTCCCAGGCCCCGAGAACACCCGGATGGCCGGTCACCTGCATTCAGTACCTGGCATGGTGCCAGAGCGGGCCTGTACCTGCCATACGTCGGCTCCCTCTTCTGTAAAGCGGGCAATAAACACTCTACTTGCAAGAATTCGTTACTCCGCAAGGATATGTCGAGCGCCTGCTGCGTATCAAGGGGGCACTGGGGGCACTTCAGGCACATGGAGGGGCCTCCCGGGGCAGGCGCTGTGCAGAAGGCACAGGAGCCATCACCATGGCCACAGGACCTCCCCCGCCACGCTCGTGGGGCCTGCAACTCCGCAAACCTCTCCTGGGTCCCCCGAGGCAGCGGCTCTGTCTAGATGGACGGATGGGGAAGAAGGCTGGGGGACTGGGCAGGTCACGGGCTCAAAGGGGGACCGGCGGGCTTGCGGCAAAACACCTCCCGGCAATTGGGTTTCCCCTCCGTTCTGCCCACAGCCCCGCGGCGAATCGGGCCACGGGCGTACAGGGCGCAGTGGGGCATCCGGGTCCTCCTGTCTTCCCGGCTCATGTGTCCAGGGACGCGTGGAGCCTCCAGGAGGCCATCGATCGCGCAGCAACTCTGTTCCTCGGCCCCGTGCGAGGCCCCGGGAAGAGCAGAAAGCCTCTCCCTGCAGGCGCGGCCCGCCCCGGAAACGCCCGGGTCCCCGTGCGGTCGTCGGGTAGCGTCGCTACGGACGCGCTGTGAGGTCATTATGGGAAATGTAGTTCCGCGCGGCCCGCAGAAGCTGGGAACGCCTGGTTCCCTGTCGCCGTGGCAACGAGCGAGCGTCCTCGAGAGGGGAGCTGGGAAATGAGGCGGAAGCGTGGGGCGGGCGCGGAGTCCAGGGAGCCACTGGCGGCGCGGGCGGGGCGGGACTTCCGGCCTTGCCCTGGCAGCGCCCCGTTCGCGGCGGGCTGCGTGTGCGGGCCTGGGGCGAGGGCTGCCCGGGCCGAGCGTCTTCCCTCGGGTCCCGCCGGCGACGAGGCGGGGCGAGGGCTGAAGCGGCGCCTGCGTACGCGCCGTGGCCCCCGGGAGGCCCCTGTCTCCCCGAAGCTCGCAGGTCTCCTTCCCCGGCGGCGGCTCCGCAACCCGCGTCGCCTCGTCCCCCGCGGAGACCGCGCTTCGAAGTTACCCCAGCGGCCGGGGGCGGCTGCGCCCGGGGCGGCGGCGGAGTTCAGCCGACCCTGGGTGCGCGTCCTGGTGGCGGCCACGCTCCGCCCGCAGCTCCCGATGGCCGGGGAGGCGCAGGTGAGTGGGAGGCACCCGCTTCCGAATGAGCCCCGGAGGGAGCGTGGCTGGGGACGCGCGGCGAGGCCGGTGGACACGGGCCGGGGCTCGGAGTTGCGTACGTGGCCCCGGGCGGCGGGGCTGCCTGGGGCGGGCGAGGTTACCGGCTGCTCTCCGGCGTGTCCCTCTGGGGACGCCGCATGCAGACCTGGCCTGCGGGCGGCCTGTTCATCGCGTGCCGCTGGGGCGGGCGGGGGAGGCTGTGCCGGGCGGGGTGCCTGGCGGACAGCTGGACCGGGTCGTGGTGCCCGACGGAGGACGACGAGCTCTGAGAGGCGATCCCTGCGGCTCAGGCGACAGGGGGCGCCCGTGATCCCGGCCCGCTGTGTAGGTGGACCCGCCTGTTCCCCAGCCTGGGCTGCACGCAGAAGCCAGAGCAACAGGAGGCGCGAGGCACCAAGGTGCTGGGGGCCCTGGTAATTCTCCGAGGTGTAGGGTTTTTGTTTAAGATTTTACCCATTTATTTTTAGACGCAAAGGGAGAGAGAGAGAAAGAGGGAGCAAAACACCAGTGTGTGATTTGCCTCTCACCGGCCCCCCAACTTGGGACCTGGCCCATAACCCAGACATGTGCTGTGACTGGGAATTGAACCTGTGACCCTTTGGTTCGCAGGCTGGCGCTCAATCCACTGAGCCACACCAGCCAGGGCATGTAGGGGTTTTAAGAAGAGGGAGGAAGCCCTGGCTGGTGGCACAGTGGATAAGGTGCCAGCCTGCGAACCCAAAGGTCGCTGGTTCCATTCCCCATCCAGGGCACATGACCAGATTGCAGCCAGATCCATAGCGGGAGGCAGGTGAAAGGCAACCATACATGGATGTCTCTCTCCCTCTCTGCCTGTCTCCTTTCCCCTCTTTCTAAAAATAATAAGTAAATTTAAAAAGAAGAGGGAGGAATGAGAGTACAGGTGTGGGATTGGGGCTCAAAGCGAAAGGTGTGGCAGGACCCTGAGCCACAGGTCAAGGGTCTGAATGTCTCTGCGTCTCCATTTTGGTTGACTTTTCTGCCCATTGTTGACCGGAAGGCTCAGTTGAATCTGTCATGGCAGGGGGTGACCTTTGAGGACGTGGCCGTGTACTTCTCCCTGGAGGAGTGGAGTCTTCTAAATTCCACCCAGAGGAGCCTGTACCGTGATGTGATGCTGGAGAACTTTGCACTCATTTTCTCACTGGGTAAGACCCTCACCCTCGCCCAGCAATCTGCTCACCTCTGCCTTTTCCCCACGGGAACTTCTCGTCACCCTAAAGCCCCATCATGGAGGCCCCTTTCTTCTCAGGTTCCCTGGGTTGGTGCGCAGTACCACCTCTCCCTGAGCAGCCCCATTAGCAGCCTCAACACCTGTTGTCTCACAGACTTCTAGGGGTGGCTTGGGGTTCAGATGCTTATAATTTCCCCAACAAATCCCATGCAGTTCTGCTTTTTTCTGTGACCCTGCTGAATCCATGGCTCCTCTGCTCCCAGTTTGCCTTCTTCCTCCAAAAAAAATTCTATTGTCCCACCCACACCCTGGGCCAGGTTTGAGCCATGAATTAGAAGGATGGGAGGAAAAGTTTGAAAGGGACCAAGAGGGGAGAGGGGTGTTAAAAAAAAAAAAGTTCGAGAGAAAGATTGATGTGAGAGACAAACATCCATCAATTGCCTCTAGTGTGCACCCTGACTAGGGACCAAACTGGTAACCCCGACATGTTCCCTGACTGGGAATTGAACTTGTGGCCTCCTACCTTTCATCTTTTTTAATGAGTTATCAATAGTTTAGTTTTCTTTTCTGATAATGTCTCTGAACTGAACGTGAAGATAATTTTGGCTTCAGGGGATGGGAAGTGTAATTGTTAGTGATGTCTCCTTTTTCATTCTTCTTTGTAATAAATTGAGTCTTCTACTTTTGTTATCATTTTAATGGTTATCAATTTTGTTGATCTTCTCAAAGAACCAGATTTCGGTGTTCTTGATTGTGTTTTTTCCAATTTTTATTTAATTTGTTTCTTCTCTGTATTGTTTCCTTCCTTCTGCTAGCTGTGGATTTCATTGCTTTTCTGAGTTGTAAAGTTAGGATATTGGTGTGAGGTTTGTTTGTTTGTTTAAGATTTCATTTATTTATTTTTAGAGACGGGGGAAGTGAGAAAGAGAGGGAGAGAAACGTCAACGTATGATTGCCTGTCTGTCGTGTGCCTACAACCCAGGCATGTGCCCTGACTGGAAATTGAATCAGTGAGCTTTGAGTTTGCAGGCTGGTGCTCAATTCACTGAGCACACCAGTCATGGCCTTGCAAAGTATTGAACCAGAGGAGGGATCGATAATCGTGGGAATCTCTGACTTATAGTCAGTCAGTCCGAGAAGTATAGGATGCCTGGAACTTTCCATTGATGTTCTAAGTGGAGACATAGTCCTGTGGCACCGAACCCTTACTCTGTGAGGTCTGACACTAATTCTGGGTAGTTGGTGTCAGAATTGATAAATCCTTGGACACCCAGTTAGTGTCAGAGGTGGAGAAGTGATCTGGAAAATTCCCTACACAATTTGTGTCATAACACTTGTGAGTAAAACAGCATGGAGGTGTTTGTAGCTATAATTTTCCCTTTCGGCACTTCTTTTTCCCCTAATTTTTGTATGTTGTATTTTCATTTTCATTCCTCCACAAGTGCTTTGTAATTTCCTTTGTGGTTATTTAGGAATGTTTTCGTTAACATGTATAGATTTGTGTGTTTCTCACCTTTCTTTCTGTTGTTTTGTTTCTTTTTTATTATTATTCTTTTTTATTTTTAGACAGAGGGGAAGGGAGGGAGAAAAAGGGGGAGAGAAACATCAATGTGTGATTGTCTCACATGCCCCAAACTGGGGACTGTGCCCATAACCCAGGTATGTGCCTAGACCTGGAATCAAACCAGTGACCTTTGGGTTCGCAATCCAGCATTCAGTCCACTGAGCCACACCAGCCAGGGCTCTGTTTAATTTGTTTGTACTCAGAGAACATACTTTCTATTATTTCAGTCCTCTGAAACCCACTGAGGCTTGTTGAATGGCCTAGCAAATGGTTTGTTCTAGAGAATGTTGCAGAGTGAGGACTTTCTGGAGAATATGAGAATATGTATCTGCTGTCATTAAATGGCATGTCCTATAGGTGTGTTAGTTCTAGATGATCTTTAGTGTTACTCAAGTGCTATTTTCTGCCTCATGTTTGTATCCTTTTATTGAAAGTTTGAAATTGAAATCTCCAATCATTTATCTATTTCTTACTTCAGTTATGCTAGTTTTTGCTTTATAAGCAGTTCTTTAGTAAAAAATTGAGGTAAAATATGAGATCTATCCTCTCAATGATTTTATTTTAAATTTTATTTCAGAGAAAGGGGAAGGGAAGGAGAAAGAGAGGGAAAGAAACATCAATGTGTGGTTGCTTCTCAAGCACCCCCAACTGGGGTCCTCACCTGCAACTCAGTCATGTGCCCTGGCTGGGGATCAAACCAGTGACCTTTGGGTTTGCAGGCTGGCGCGCCTTATCCACTGTTCCACCAGTCAGGGCTGAATTTTTAAGTATATGTACAGGGGAGGTTCCTTTTCTCTTTTTTTTTTTTAAGATTTTATCTATTATTTTCAGAGGGGAAGGGAGAGGCAGAGAGGGAGAGAGCAAGACATCAATGTATGGTTGCCTTTCACCTGCCTCCAGCTACAGATCAGGCTGGAGACCTGGCTTGCAACCTGGTTATGTGTGCCCTGACTGGGAATCGAACCAGTGACCTTTGGGTTCACAGGCTGGCACCTTAGCCACTGTGCCACCAGCCAGGGCTGGAGGTTCCTTTTCTAATAGTCAGCTTTCTTCTATTTGCCATGATGACATAAACTTCCTATAGTGTGTAGCCAGCTGTCCTCTTAAACTTTCTCCCTCCTAGGATTTGTATCTTCAAGGTCCCAAGTGGTGGCCCAACTGGAGGGTGAAGAAGAGCCCCCAGTTCCCAACATGGTGAACATGACTCTGGTCAGCAGAGCAAAAGCCAGGAGGTGTCCTGCTGTCAGTGAGTGGAGTGGGGGTACCTCAGTCTCAGTGACTGGCTCACAGCATCCTGGACCCAGTGTCTGTGTGCACTGGCATTTTGGTGCTGAGGCTGATGACCACACCTAATTCCCACCCTGCCTTTCCCTCTGGCCACATGGTGTGGTCTTCCCATGTCCACCATGACTCAGGCCCTGATGGCCCACCTCACTGGCCTCTGTGTCTCGTTATTTCCCCTTCTCTATGCTACAGTCGTCTTTCCCCACTTCACCATGCTCACGGTCACCAGCAGTTCAGGTCCTGCTTGAATCCTGTTGCAGAAGCATGACTCAGCTCTGAAGCTCAGCTCTCCTCCCAGCAGGCACTGCTCCTGTCTTTGCAGCCTTGTCCCTGCTGAGGGTCCCCTGTTCTGTGATCTGGCCAATCCCTATTGTGCTGGGCCAGTCTTTCCTCAGCAGACACTTCCCAGCTACTTCCTGGTGATTCTGTGGACTCCTTCCTGGGTGTGTTCGACATGCTTTGGTGGTGCCTCCTCCCTCTAATCCAGGGCCCTGTAACTGACTTGTCTCTTTCAGGTTGTCCCCGTAGAGTGGATGATGAGGAGGCCCCTTCTCAACAGGTGAGGAGCTGTAGAGTCCACCTGTCAGAGAATCACCTCCTATCAGGGGAGTCTGCAAAAAACATCCCTGCCACCTTGGGCCACATCCAGCTCCATGCCACCCACAGCGAGGGGAAGTCATGCAGGAGACTAGGGCACAAGGGGTCCTTCCTGCCCAGCTCCAGTCACAAGCAGCAGCAGCAGCAGGGAATCCACACCACACAGAAGCCCTTCAAGTGCAGCGGCTGTGGGAAGGCCTTCCTGAAGGTCTTCAGGCTCCTTGACCACCTAGTAACTCACTGTGAAGAGAGACCCTTTAGGTGCCCAAAAGGTGGAAATGACCCCAGGGAGAACTCAGCCCTTGTTCACCATCGAAAAATTCATACTGGAGAATCATCCCATGTGTGTAATGAGTGTGGAAAAGCCTTCAGTTACCCATCTAAACTGAGGAAGCACCAGAAGGTTCACACGGGCATAAAACCTTTCAAGTGTGGTGAGTGTGGGAAAACCTTTAACCGCAAAGATGCCCTTGTTCTGCACCAGAGAGTTCACACTGGGGAAAGGCCCTACAGCTGCAGTGAATGTGGCAAAGCCTTCAGTGTTCTGTCCACCCTCATTAGGCACCGGAGAGTTCACATTGGAGACAGGCCGTATGAGTGCCAGCAATGTGGGAAGTCCTTTAAACACAGCCAGAGCTTGATTCTCCACCAGAGAGTTCACACTGGAGAAAAGCCTTATAAGTGCAAGCAGTGTGGGAAAGCGTATGTGACCCGCTCAGGCCTGTACCAGCACTGGAAGGTCCACACTGGAGAACGGCCCTACGGGTGCAGCCTGTGTGGGAAGACCTTCACCACCAGGTCCTACCGCAACCGGCACCAGCAGTTCCACACGGAGCAGAGGTCCTTTGAGTGTACAGAGTGCGGGAAAGCCTTCAAACACAGCTCTACCCTCCTTCAACACAAGAAAGGCCACACAGGCAAAAGGCTGTAGGGGGGCAGGATGCGGGAAGGCATTTTGCCGTAGCTGGCACCTCGCTCAGCAGGGAGGGTCGGTCTGTCTGCAGGAAGGAGTTTGAAGGTAGGAGCCATTTGAAAGTTGAACCAGGCATACCCAAAGACCCACACAGTGGGATGCCAGGTATGTGGAATGGTTTTGGGAGCTGTGTTGCACTCTGATCTGCCCAGGCTATGACAGAAGCCATCGCACCTTTGCCACCTGGCAGGTCCCCACAGTGTGCATTGTCACCCCAACATGCTCAGGGACAGCAGACCTCCATGCTGTGTACAGAAGAGTCATGAATGGTGGAGCCCATGTTGGGCCTGTTTCCCCCAACTGGTTTCAGTGTGGACGTGACCTACCTGTGGCCAACAACTTAGGTAAGCAGTTTCTACTGGGGGCATCCAAGGAAGGTGAACCAATGTAATGGACACTGTTGACACTACATACAGTATGGGTCTTGGGTTTACCCAGCCCTGGAACTGTCTCACACTGCTCTAGAATGCACAGCAATAAAGGCCTTGTTGCTTAAGTCACCGTTAATATCAGGGGTTCTGATCTCTATGTGAGGGGACGGAGAACAAAACTGGGCTCATAATTAGAGGAAATGGCTTCCTGATTTTTACCTGCCTGAATGGGGACAGCAGGAAGGCAGAGAACAGTTCCCGTGGGTGCAACTGACGTTGGTGCCAGAGACCTGCAGGGAGAGACTGAGAGGTTGAGTTGTGTAGTCTGAGTGTCAGATTTCTTGGTGGGTCAAGAATGGAGTCAGCATAAGATGCTCTATATGTCTAGGGACAATATCAGCCAGTGCCCTTGTTCTTAGATAATGTTCTTGAATCTCCAGCTCTAATCAGAGGAAGCTGTTTCCAGGGTCAGCTCAGAAGCTGTGTCCTCTGACATGTAGGATGTAGGGTAAGTTCTTGACTAACCATAAAACCTACAGGGGCCTGTCAGAAGGCAAGTGGGCCCAGAAACCCTGTAATGATGCATGGGGAGCCTGGTACACTAGTGGCTCTGAACCAGTTCTAGAGAAGCGTCCACAAGTGTTCCAGCAGCTGTGGTTTCAGGGGGCGAGAGTTGCAGAACTTATCTGAATTACAGGTCTGTTAGCTGTGGCCACAGGTCAGTGTCAGCCAGTTATCTACAGCTCTTCTAGATTCTCGTAGCCTCTGGACATGCTGACCTCAGGGTCATCACCCTGGGTGTCCTGGGACATGGCTTTTGTGACCTAGCCTTCAGTGTTTTTGCTGCCACTGTCCCTGGGCTCAAGGGAGAAGCGATTGATCTTGTGGTTTGTGGGGAGTTTGGATCTTTAAAAAGTTGAAAACTTTTCCCATAAGGAAAATGAAATGTCAGTCCAGCAAAATGTGTATGTTGCCTGTAGCTGTGCCCCTAGTCCTGAAACTGCTTTGTTAAAAGAGAACAGTAGTGAGACTTGCGTTTGGAGAGAGCCGGACACCCAGCCTGAGGGGCTGTGGGCCACAGTGCTCATCCTACCATGTGGCAGGGCTGCCTCTAACCGGGCTGATTCTTCCCATTCACCCTCCTGCTGGCAGAAGGGGTGATGACCATACTGGGTACAACCCCTGGCAGGCTTGCACTCAGGGGAGTGTTTGGTCAGCCTGCTCAATTTCTCCCCAACACTGGAAAGTGTACGCCCACCTCAGGTCTGCTCAGGCCCTCCTGCTACATGTAATGATTGTTTGCCTCCTACATGAATGTCTGTGTGAAAACAGTTAAAATCTAGCTGAGCCAGGTAAGGCTCAGATGTCTGAAAAAATGAGGTGAGTGGCCTTGACTAGATCTCATAGGATGGCCCTCACTTGGGTAAAGGGTCCTCTGCATTTGCCCTAAATCTTTTTTCTGGTCTCTTACATAGCAGCTAACCTCTTGGGGAGTAGGGGGACAGTAATTTGCCTGGTGGTGCTGGAACATTTCCAACAAAGCCCAATGGCTCTGATCCTTTGGCCTGCTCGGGGTACCAGTTTGGGTGGGACTCGCTCATTCCATCATGTTTGCCTAACCTTGTCCTGGCAAAGGAGCACCAGCAGCCCATGGTTGCAGCTTCTGTCCTGGCTGCCCCAAGTCTGTTTGTCCTCTTCCCAGCCAGTGGTAGCTCCTTCCCAGCAGCTCCTGGGCATTTATGCCCCCTGCTTGTCTGGGATGCCTTCCCCACCCCAGCCCAGTCCTCCTGCCTCTCCCAGTAACACCTGTTCAACTAGGCCAAGACATCCCCTCTTTATGAGCCCCCTCACTTGTTGTCCCTTTCCTTGTCCTTAAGCTGGACAGTGACCCTCCTGCACCTGTTTGTCCTAGTAGGTATCTGCATGTGTAAAGTCACAGCTACAGTTGTTTGTTAAAGACTTAGCAACAGCCCCGCTGGGTATTTCTGTTGGTTGGGCCATCGTTCTGATATGCCAAGGTTGCAGGTTGGATCCCTGGGCAGAGCAAAGACAAGAGTCAACCAATGAATGCATGAATAAGTGCGACAACAATGCTATTCTTTCTCTCTTTCTCCCTCTTTAAAATCAATAAAAGTTAAAAGACTTAGCAACATGTAAACAGGGGCTCAAGGTTTTGATATTGGAAGCTAGCAATGTTTTTCTTGCCTTCTTCCCTGCTTGCAGATGGCTGTCATTTTGCTGTCCTCACATGGCAGGGAGAGGAAGCTCTGGTATCTCTAGATTGCGTTTTGTTTTGTTTTTTAAGATTGTTTATTCATTATTTTCAGAGAGAAGGGCAGGGAAGGACAGGAGAGGAGCATCAATGTATGGCTGCCTTTCACCTGCCTCTAGCCGGGGACCTGGCTAGAGACCTGGCTTGCAACCTGGTTACATGACTGGGGAATTGAATGAACGACCTTTGGGTTCGTAGGCCAGCGCCAATCCATTAAGCCACATCAGCCAGGGCACTTGATTATTTTTTTAAAGATGTTTGTTTGTTTAGAGGGGAAGAGAAACACTGAATGTGAGAGAGAAGCATCAATCAGTTGCTTCTTGCGTGCTCCTACTGGGGACCAGGCACACAACCCAGGCACATGCCCTGGCTGGGAATCAAAGCAGTGACCTTTCAGTTTGCAAGATGATGCCCAACCCACTGAGCCACACCAGCGAGGGCACATAAGTTTCCACTTTTGGCTGATGGCTTCCTCACAAAGATTTCAGAGTGAGTCTTTCCCTGTGAACAAGGAGAGAGCTCCAGCTTGTGCTTCTTCCCATTTACCACACTGCTGAGGCCTTTTTCTGATGTGACCTCTTTGGGGCTAGAACGCTGGAAAGAGGTGCTCCTGTGTCCATTGCACTCAGAGCTCTTTCTCAGTGGGACCCTTGTTGTCCTTACAGAGGCTGGAGCCATAGCAAAAAGCTTTTCCACATTTGTTACACCTATAAGGCTTCTCTCTAGTATAAACTCTGGTACTGACTAAGGATGGAGCTCTCACCTCAGGCTTTTCCACACTGGCTGCACTCATAAGGCCATTTCCAGTGTGAACTTTGACACTTACTCAGGTTAGAGCTGTAGCTGAAGGCTTTCCTGCATTCACTGCCTTCCTGTGCTGTGAACGTTCTGGTGCTGAATGATGGCAGAGCTTTGAATGCTTTCGCACATTTGCAGTGCTCATAAGGGCTTCCTCCAGTGTAAATTCACTGGTTTTGGAATGAGTTTGGAGGGGTAGCTAAAAGCTTTCCCACAATGCTTGCACTTAGAAGGTTTTTCTCCATTATTACTCCTTTGATGCAGAACAAGTCTGGAAGTTTGCCAAAAGTCTCTTCTGTAATGTGAACTTTCTAGTACCAGGCCAGATGGGACCTGTTAATGAAAACTTTTCCACAGTCATTGCACTCATAAGTCTTTTCTGTGGTGTATAGTTTCTGGTGCTCAGCAAAGCTGAAGATGCAGCTAAAGACTTGCCAGCACTGTCTGCACCAATAGGCCTCTTTCTGTTGTGCGCTTCCCAGTGCACAACCTGTGAGAGAAGGCTTTCCTGCACTGGCCGCACCCGTAAGACCTTTCTCTACTGAGTTCTCTGGAGCTGAACGAGCGCTTTCCCATTTTCCCTGCAACTTTGAAGGTTTTTTCCAGCATAAACTTTCTAATGCATCCTCAGTTTGAACAGGTGGCTGAATGCTTTCCCACATTCCATACACATGTGTAATGTTTCTCCAGTATGATTTTGTTGATGAACAAGGGTCAAGTTCTCCTTTGGGGCATTTCCATCTGCTGGACATCTGAAGGGTATGTCTTTGGAGTGAGTTACCAGGTGGCTGAGGAGTGCAAAGGCCTTCAGAAAGGCTTTCCTGCAGCTGCTGCACTTGAAGAGCGTCTGTGTTGTGGGGACTCCTTGATGCTACCATTGCTTGTGATGAGCTGGGCAGGAGGTGCTCCCTGGGCCCCGGGCTCCCATGTGGCTCCCCCTTGCTGTGGGTGGCCTGGCGCTGGAGGAGGTCACGGCTGTCTAGGACATCCTTCCCACACTCCCTACATGTGAAGGTTTCTCTCCACTGTTGTTCTTCTCATGCTGGTGAGAGAAGGGCAGGGAAGAAGGAGCATCAATGTATGGCTGCCTTTCACCTGCCTCCAGCTGGGGACCTGAGCCAGAAGCCCTTCCCACATGATTTCAGCCTTGGGTGTACTCCCTGGGGACCAGCCAGGTATGGCATGTCTGGCAAGACCAGGCTACATATGCCAGCAGGGTTGGCCTTCTGGTTGGAACGACCTGCCTTAGCAGTCCTGAGCAGGAATAGTCCTACAGAAAACCCCTACAGTGCTCCACACCAGCAACCTGAAAGCAGAGAAATGCTGGTAACGTGTGCAGGCTCTGGTGGGAGGGGACAACCCTTTCCCAGATGCATGTCTGACACACTCAGGAATGAGTCCATAGGATCAAGCCAGGGTGTGGTAGAGCCTACAGTGCAGGACTGGGCTCAAGAAAGCCAGAGGAGGCAAGGTCTCAGCATGGGGGAGAATGCAGGGGTGGGGTTCAGGCTAGGAAGAGAGGCAGGGACTCCCATTCACTCCTTAGCTTTTAGCAAGACCAGTACAGGCAGGCCCCAGGAGATCTGTGACGGAAGGGGGACAAAGAGCAGGCTTGTGCACAATCCCGGGAAAATCCAGCTGCAGCTGGGCACGTGTGCTCATCTCCTAATACAGAGTGTAGGCTGATGTGGGATGGTTCTGCAAAGGGAGCAGGAGGAGAATGGGGGAGATGGAGAGATCAGAGCAGTGAAGTGATCCATGATGGAGGGACCAGGGACAAAGCAGAAAAAGACTAAGACGTGGCCACTGGCCCCAGCCACAAGCACTATTGGACACAGTACAGTAAGTGCCCAGTACAATGTGAGTCCAGCCCCATCTCCCCTCTGCCCCCAGCTCCCATTCACCATAGCCAGGCCCCCTCTCTGCCTCTCTTACGATGGCTGAAGACACATCCACCATATCAGGCACCCAGTGCTTTTTGCCCTTTTCCAGGTGGGCAGCCACACACAGCTTAGAAGATGCAAGTCCTGGGAGAAAGACAGGGTGGATAAGCCGGTGGCCCAGCTCAGAGCAGCACACCCCATGACAGACCAGTAGAAGTTCATGTCATCATTACGACTGGGAAGGAAATACAATATTACAAAATAAGCCTCTGAGGAATGAGTGTCTCACAGGAACATCCCAGTGATCCCCACAGGCCCTGACCATGTCTGTGTCTACAGTCCATGGCACAGTCAGACTCCTGCAAACGTCTGACAGAAAAAGGGGGCAGAACCTGGCACAAAGGTGCCACCCATCAGGACAAACTCAAGCAGCCTGACTGAGGCTTCTGGCCCTGAACCTTTCCCAGGAAGGCTTCAGAAGCAGCTGTTTGTTGGGTCTCCCTGGAGAGGAGCTGGCTAGACCTGCAGCCCAGCTCTGCACACACAGCAGGTAGTTCAGGGGAGAAAGCAGTGTCCATACTCAGCTGTGGGAAGACAGGTGCCCCTGGGAGAAAAGGAAAGGCAGAGCCTGGAACGGGCGTTCGGGAGGGTGAGGGCCTTATCCATCTAAGCCACCAGTGCCAAGTTCTCCCGAGTCACACTGTGGTTTGGGCATCTCAGAGCCTCATCCAGGAGCCTCCACTCCTCCCGGTATAAGTCCATGGCCATGTCTTCAAAAATCACTCAGCCCTGCTGTGATGGGGACAGCTAAGTCAACCAGACCACAAGATGGCAGAAGAACAAACAAAAAGACCCACAAATGAATCCATCAGACCTGGGCCTGTGACCCCATATTCTGCCATATCTGGTGGGCAAAACTACCCCCGACACACTCCTAGGTCACCCTTCTCCCCAAGCTACAAAGCTACGAGTGCCAGTCCCAGTCCCACTGTCATCCCACCGCCATCTCCCAATATGTCTCAGAATTATCCCTAGGGACCTTGATCACGTGGACCTTCCTTCATGCCTCTTCTCCCTTCATCTGCCATTGTGATACCCCAGGTCCCCAGGCCGGCCACCCAGTCCTCAGCTGCCTTGACCGTGACCTCAAGATGCCACCTCCAAAGTCAGACCCAGAGCTCCCCCTCATTTCACCGCTGGCCACTGCCAACCGCACATTTCTAAGCCAACTCCCTCAATATAACGTAGACCCTGCATGCCCAGCTGCCCATCCATCCCCTCCCCTCAAGACAACGCAGCCTCCACTTGGTCAAAATCTACCTCCTGATCTTCCCATCTCAGCCGATGCACTTGCGCCTTCCAGTCAGCAAGGCCAAAATCCACGAGGGCACCCCTGCCCCATCCACTTCTCTCTCTCACCCTCCACATCAAAAATCTGGCTAGCTTAACTTCAAAAGACACCAACTCCACCCTGGCTGGTAGCACAGTGGATAAGGCGCCGGCCTGCGAACCCAAAGGTCGCAGGTTCGATTCCCCAGCCAGGGCACATAACCAGGTTGCAAACCAGGTCTCCAGCCAGGTCTGTGGCTGGAGGCAGGTGAAAATCAACCATACATTGGTGCCTCTCTCCCTCTCTGCCTCTCTCCCTTCCCCTCTCTGTAAAAATAATTAAATAAAATCTTTAAAAAAAAATAATAAAAGACACCAACTCCATCACTCCGGCCAAGCCACCACTGTAACCCCTGATCTGGGAAGGTCACATCCCTACGCACCTCCCTTTCTCCCTGCTCACCCTCAACCCAGCCCCGCGTGTCTTCCACTCCGCAGCCGGCGTGAGCCTGTGAATCCCTGAATCAGGTCCCCTCCTCTGCTCCAACCCTTCGTTGGCTCCCCGCTCCTTCAGATGACGGGCCCAGCACCTCGGCTGCCACGCCAGGCCTGACTCTTGTCCACTGATCCGACTCGCAGTTCCCTGGACTCCCAGCTCCGCTTCCCCTTGAAGCACATGCACATCCCAGTCCCGATGTTGGAAACAGCGCCCCACACCTCGTGCCGATCATTCCAGAAATGAGGACCTTTCCACGTAACCGCTGCTCGGGAGGACTTCCCAGTCGCGAAGGAAGGGGATGGAGAAGAGCCCAGGAACACCCGCCTCCATCCACTCCTCCAAGGCCCCGGGCCGGCCCGGAGGGCTCGGCGACACGTTTGCACTGGGGCGGAAGTCAGTCCACGGTGCAGACGCTCGCGGGGACCAAGGGCGGGTGCGCAGGGAATCACGGCCGGGAGAAGGCGCGGAGGTCGGCCCATCCCGCTCACGGTCTTCCAGGCTGGTCCCGAGGAAGCGAGAGAACAGCGGCCGGAACGCCGCGCTCAGGTCCCGGAGCGGCGCGCAGCACCGTAACCTTCCGCGGGGGACGCTGGCGGAAGTCCCGCCTCCACCTACGAAGCCGCAGGAAGTGCCTCTCAGTTGGGGCTGTGATTGGCGCCGTCCCCCTGAGCCTGTCGGTCACTGTAGTTCCGCCCGCGTCCAACCGGACGCTTTCAGGTTCTCCATGGCAACGCCCAAGCCGTGTCCTGGGCCTCGGGCTGCCACCGCTGAGGGGCTTCTGGGAAACTTATTTTTTCTCCCCCGCCCCCTTTTTGTTAAAAGATTTATTATTTTTAGAAAGAGAAGAAGAGAGACATCCGTGTATGGTTGCCTTTCACCTGCCTCCAGCCAAGGACCTGGCTGGAGACCTGGCTGGAGACCTGGCTTGCAACCTGGTCAGGCGCCCTGGCTGGGAATCGAACCAGCGACCTTTAGGGTTCGCAGGCCGCCGCTTTATCCACTGAGCCACCAGCCAGGGCCTCACCTTTCTTCTGCATGTGAAATGAAGGTATCTCCTCCAAGGAGACTTTGTTCGGTAATATGAAGCGCCTTTTACTCTTGGGTCCCGAAACTGTGGACCCTGCGTCGGCACCATCATCCTCGCTGGGGAACTTGCCCAGAAAGGCGAGTTCTTGCCCCAATGCAATGGATCGGAAACTCTGACTCCGCGTCACCAGCTCTGCTGGGGAATTGGATCGCTCATTCGGAGTCGCTTCTACGCCCAAGTCCAGGGCGGAAACTTGGACAACGCAGCTTTCCTGCCTAGCACAGTACAGGAAAGTTGTTAAGTGGTATTTCACCACCACCCCGCTCATCACCGCTCTCCCGGCCAAAAGGCACCCTGGAACTACCTTTCCCAGAAGGCTCTGCGTGAGAGTCCGACTCGCGCATTGGACCTTGGGGGGTTGGCAGGGGTCGGACTTCCGGCCCCCGAGACTGTCACTTTGCTGCAGGGCGTCAGGCCACGGCGGTGTCCGGGGCTGGGGCGCCGCTGGGCCGTCTGGTTTTCCAGGAGGCCCTGGAGCCCCGAGGCGAGGGCCGGAGGGAGGCGTGGGCGCAGGGCCCGCACCGAGCGCGCCGGGCCCGGGGCCGACGGCCACGCCCCCCCAGCCTGGGTTTCCCGGGTGTAACGTGGGCAGCCCCCTGGGGCCTCCGGGCCGCGCCCAGACGCCCTGCGCGCGGAGGCAGGACCCCGGGCGTCTGTGCCCGTGACCGGCCGGCAGACTGAGGCTCCGGGCTGTGCCGCCGCACCCGCCGATCCCGATGGCGGCCGCGGCGCAGGTAAGCAGAGGCAGCCCCAGCCCCGCCCGCCCGCGCGGACCCCTGGCGGCTGCAGCCGGGACCCGGCCAGGAGGGACTGCGCCCGGACGCCCTGTCTTCCCCTCCGGATGCGCCCGGGGCCCGGGGTCCGGGCCAGCGAGACGTGCACGTGCGCGATCCCCACTGCTGGCGGCGAGCGGGGTGAGGGTCCCGCACGCGTACAGGCTCGGGGAGGAGACAGCGTAGGTGGCTCCGGACCCGAGCGCTTCCCGGGGAGCGCGTGGGGGTGCGCGAGGCGCCCCGGGAGCCCCGGCGGCGATCTGTGGCAGCACTTGGACAGGGTGGTGTAAGTTGGGAGCTCTAACCTCTTGCGCCGTTTTCAGAGTGGAGAAGCGCTGCAGGCGAGGCGGTGGTGTGCAGGGCGCGGGCGATGGGCCGTGTCAGGA
Source organism: Noctilio leporinus (assembly GCA_004026585.1). Classification (NCBI taxonomy): domain Eukaryota; kingdom Metazoa; phylum Chordata; class Mammalia; order Chiroptera; family Noctilionidae; genus Noctilio; species Noctilio leporinus. The sequence continues at coordinate 117,530 of PVIW01002310.1, forward strand.
CCAGACTAGGTGTTTTGGAGACGGGGAAGCGGTTGATTTCCCAGGACGTCTGCCTGGTGATCAGGGGCAGGGGGTGTGGGTGGTGGTCCCGAGTGGAAGACCTTTCCGGCTGTTTTAGCCTGAGCACCAGGAGGATGGAGCTGCCGGAGATGAAGTCGGGGGTTTCAGGGGAGAATCCGAAAGAATCCGCTCCAGAGGGGAGGCATCGCGCGTGTTCCTGGCATTGTCGACTTTCAGGGGATGGAGTCCTGGTGTTCTGAGCTGAGGCAGGGCCTGGGGATGACATGGAGGAGGATTTTGCAGACCCAGCCAGGGAGAAGGAACGCTTGCTGACCGTTTCTGAGGTTCTTGGGGAGTCTGGCAGGTGGCAGCCAAGTGAGAAGAAGATAGAGGGGGCGTGGCTGTGGAGGGCGAGACCGGCTGCTGGGTGCCCACTAGATCCTTCCGTTCACCCCGCAGAGACTGGAGGGGATCAGCCAGTCCTTCAGGCTGGGGGAGCGGCCTTCAAACACCAGGCAAGGTCAGCAGAGCCCGGCATTCCCAGCAGAGATGACAGATCCCAGCAGAGACGGGAGAGAGACAGCGGGGACTTACACCATCGCTTACTGAGCAGTAGGGGCACAACTAGGGAGAGTCAGCTTGTGCAGAGGCTGGAGAATGACTGGGCTGGATGGCTGGGGCTGCCCTTGGGTTGGCAGCCAGCTGACGGCCGGGGTCTTGCTCTGGCTGCCTTGTCTAGGAGAGGCCAGTGGGCAGGCCAAGGACAGAACCCTGCAGGTCTGAGGGAGGTCAGGGAACGCAGCCACTGGGACGGAGAGTTGGTACCTCACACAGCCATAACTTACATTGTGTCTGTCTTTTCCTGCCCACCCTTGTAGGGCCTGATGGTCTTTGAGGATGTGGCTGTGTACTTCTCCCAGGAAGAGTGGGGGTTCTTGGATGCAGCCCAGAGGGCCCTGTACCGCCATGTCATGCTGGAGAACTTTGCACTGGTGGCCTCCCTGGGTAAGGCCCTGGGGTCCTCCTTGTGAAAGCTTAGTTGTTGCTGGGCTGGTCCACCAGCACTGACCCCTTATCTCCTGGTGACCTGTGAGCAGCCCCACATCCACTGGTGATTGTCTCCGGCTGTTGGTGGCACCTCGGTGCCTGGGTTCCTTTGGTACTGCCGACACATGTCTCCTCAGAGGCACCATTAAGCTGTTCCTGAGTGCCCTGACCAGTGGTGGGACCTTTTAAATTTTCCTAATTTCACAGATGACACCATCTTTGACCCATGAAGCCCTGACTGCTGACATCTGTTGGGCAGTTGGCTGTCATGACCTGGGACTGGCCCCTCACTTGCTTATCTTGTCTCACAGGACTCTCTGCCTCCCGCCCTCGGATAGTCATCCAGCTGGAGTGTGGTGAGGAGCCCTGGGTTCTCAGTGGGTCAGATGTGAGCCTGGCCAGGAATGCCCAGAGGAGACCTAGCCCAGGTGAGTGGAGCCTCCAGGGTGGGGGATGTCCCTCTTTCTCACCTTCCTGGACACTGTCCTCTCCTGCCTCCTACCTAATTCCCTCCTGCTCTCCTTCCACCATTAGTCCCTCCTACATGCTCCAGCCTCAGCTGCCCTTGAGTGGGGAACTCTCAGGGCATCCTGACCTCAGAATCCCACCCTCTGCCACAGTGTATGGCCTCAAACCTTCCCTGTCTTAGCTTACCACTTCATCCGTGGGGCCATTCAGTCATGTGTTCAGTGTCTGTGTTTGTTTGTTTGTTTTGGTTTAGTTTGTTTTTGAGCTCTTGCAATGACCAGGACCTTCCTGGTCCTGCCTTCATAGAGTTGACCTTGTTAAGGGAGAGGCAGCCAGTACAGAGTTTATGGGAAAAAGTCCGGCATCAGGTAGCCATCACTGTCAAGAGCACAGTGGGCTGGGGACAAGTGAGCAGCAGATACCCAGGAAGGGTATCTGTTCTTTCTAGCTTCCATGCCCAGACCTTGGGGTCCCCTTGCCCACACAGTTGATCTGCCCAGGTCACTTCCTCCTAGTCAGGAAGACCCAGGAATCCACTGTTTCTGTACCTTCAGGTTCCCAACCTCTGGCAGAGAGCAGAGATATTTCTGGGGAAGCAACATGGCCAAGGACCTTGCAGGAGAGGCCCCCTCCAAAGCCTGCTAGGTTCCTCCCCGCCACGGCTGCTTGTGAACCTGAGAAGCGCCTGGAGGCTCGGCAGGGAATTTCCTCACCTGGGGAGAGAAGACCCTCAGGGGTCTCCGTGATCTACTGGGAAAGGCTCCTGCTAGGCCCGGACATTGGCGAGGCTAGTGTCAGCCTGCGGCTGACCTCCCCTCTGCGGGCTCCCGTAGGCAGTCCGTCCGCAGAGAAAGCCCTCACGGACTACCCGGGGCCAGGCAAGCAGAAGTCCCCAGGGAGAACCTTCCCGAGGGTCCCAGACCTCGAGGCCCGCAGCACCGTGGGGGAGCTAGGAATGAGGATGGCTTGGCAGGAGCCTCAGACACTCCCCGCGGGCCAGGAGCCCCCACCCTGGGACGAACTGGGTGAAGCTCTCCGCGCTGGCCCGGGGCTTCTCTCCGGGGAGAAGGCCTTCGAATGCAGGGCGTGCAGCAAAGTCTTCGTGAAGAGCTCGGAACTCCTCAAGCACTTGCGCACGCACACGGGGGAGCGGCCCTACGAATGCGCCCAGTGCGGCAAGGCCTTCAGCCAGACGTCGCACCTGACGCAGCACCAGCGCATCCACAGCGGCGAGACGCCCTACGCCTGCCTGGCCTGCGGCAAGGCCTTCAGGCACAGCTCGTCGCTGGTGCGGCACCAGCGCATCCACACAGCCGAGAAGGCCTTCAGCTGCAGCGAGTGCGGCAAGGCCTTCAGCCACGGCTCCAACCTCAGCCAGCACCGCAAGATCCACGCGGGCGGGCGGCCCTATGCGTGCGCGCGCTGCGGCCGCCGCTTCTGCCGCAACTCGCACCTGATCCAGCATGAGCGCACGCACACCGGGGAGAAGCCCTACGCCTGCACCCTCTGCGGGGCCGCCTTCAGCCAGGGCTCCTCGCTTTTCAAGCACCAGCGCGTGCACACCGGCGAGAAGCCCTTTACCTGCACACAGTGTGGCCGCGCCTTCAGCCACAGCTCCAACCTCACGCAGCACCAGCTGCTGCACACCGGCGAGCGGCCCTACCGCTGCGGGGATTGCGGGAAGGCCTTCGCCAAAGGCGCCGTGCTGCTCAGCCACCGACGCATCCACACGGGCGAGAAGCCCTTCGTGTGCTCGCAGTGTGGCCGCGCGTTCCGTGAGCGCCCGGCCCTGTTCCACCACCAGAGGATCCACACTGGCGAGAAGCCGGTGCGGAGGCGCAGAGCCAGGCCTCCTTCAGAGGGCTCATCAGACTGTGCTCCAGGGGACCATCCTACCCCTGCCTCAGGCCCAGCCTCCGTGCCAAAACCTGCTGAGGCCTGAGGTCGCAGCTTGCCCTTTCCTAGCTATAATGAGCCCCTTCCCATGGTAACCGGCTGGGCCCCAGGCAAATCCACTCCACCAGAACTGCTTCCTCCACCCCCCAGAGGTCACACTGCAGAAAGGTCAGAGAGATGGACAAGGAGGCCGGGACTTTGGTGGGGCCACGGGGTAGCTTTCACAGCCAGCGGGGGCTGGCAAGGTGGTGCCACTCGTCCCATGTTATGAATGGACTCTAGAGGAGGAGGGGAGCACTAGGAGGGGGGTGGAAGCAGTCCAGAGGAATTTGTGATGTCCACACCCAAACCGGCTAGTCTGCAGACACTCAGGATATTCCCCCAGGGCGTCTGCTCCCTGGTAGGGAGCACAGTGGACATGCGGTCATGTGCAGATTGGGTGGTGGCTTTGAGCAAGTGGTTAGGCTCTAAACCTCAGCTTTCTCTTCTCGGGAAAAAAGGGATTGTAGCCTACAGAGGGTATTTGCAGCACCTTGACAGCCACGGTCTTTATAAAGCCAACACGTACCAACTGCCAGCCCCTCTTCTGAGTGCTGCAAGGTTTCCCCTAACAGCCCTTTGAGCTGGCTGCTGTGGCCCTTGTCCCCACTTCTCATAACATGAAACTAAGGTGCATAGAGGGGGGCACACACAGTAGAGCCAGGCCTAGCATCCGGTCAGCTCACCTTTGTCACCCTTACCCTCAAGTCTGCCAGCTGTGAGGGCAGAGGGAGGTCTGTCATGGCCCTCTACACATGGCTAACCCTCAGGAGGTGGAGGAGGTAGAGGCCTGCAAGGGGAAAGAGAGAATAATGGTTCTCTGTCAGGGTCCCCCTGGGAAGGCAGTAGGGTGTGGAGCCCCGCACAAGCCAGGCCAAGCCGGTAAGACCTGACCGGAAAACCGGAAAAGCTGGGTACATAACAGGCCTCTATGCTGTAACTGGGGGACCCTGGTTGGAACCTGGCCATGGGAAATTTCTGTACTTCCTTTGAAGCCGGCAAATTTCCTTGACTTGTTTTTGTAATCACAGCAGATGTTAAACCTTCCTTACCCTCCCTATTTTTAATGAGCCACCTGGAGTCCTTAGTGCCTCCTTGTCTAGCTTACCATGTCCTGGGGCAAGACCCCCGTGTTCCTTCCATTGTCGTAGAAAACATAGTAACTCCTGTTCGATGAAAAGTTCCTTCTCAATGAAATGTACATGCACCATCCACCTTACTCAATAAATACCTTTGGAGAAAGGCACTGGGAGCTCTTATCTTTCAGACCTTAGCTGGCCCACTCTCCCCTAGCACAAGCTGCCTGGGATGGTTCATTTCATCTGCACCACTGGGGAATCTCTGCGGGGTTGGGGGTTCCCCATAGTTCTCCAGCCACACTTGTCCGTACAGATCCACATCCACGCCTCAGCTCTGGCCGTGTCCTGTTGTTAACAAGGCCCTATAGGAAGTGACTGAAATAACAGGCTCAGACAGCAAGATGGGGCTACTTGCTCCTGCAGGGTCTCTACCCATGTGTGGCAGTGTGATGCCCCCCCGCATGGTGGGGACATTGAAGCAGACAGTGGGGTGCGGGCCCAGTTTTCTTCCTGTGGCACTTAGCAGACCAGAGCTCATCTCAACCTCTGGCCCTACTCCCAGGGATGTTGATGGTCTTTCTACTTCAGAGAAAAGGGCTAGAAGTTACAACGGGGACCTAACTTGGGAGAGACATTGATTGTAAATTCTTGCACAGCGCCGTGTAAGTCCTGATAAGGGTTTTTCAAATGATGTGCATGGTAACAGCCTGGTTTCACTGTAGCACAGTACAGATGTGTGTGCTATCAGGGTGTACTATCACCATAAAGCTGCAGGCACTTGGCTTCAACCTGGGTCTTTCTGAGTAGCTCCAGGATAGAGATGCAGCCTGTCTGTGGCCCACTGAGGCGCTAAGACACCTGTGTCCCCTTGGCAGCCAGGTGGGTGGGTTGCAGCCAGGAGACCTGGTCAGGGCAAATGGGGTGAGGCTGCCCCCAAACAACAGCTCTACTAGGAGTTGGGCTTTTGTGGAACTAAGCTGTGGAATCTGAGGCAGAGGCTACATGTGACCCCAAAAGTTGACCCCAGTCCAGTCGTTGTTCCAGTTCCATCACATCCAAGACCTTGTAGCCACCTGCCATGCACAGGAGCACAGACATGATCCCCTCACCACGGCTCACCTGCCAGCAGAGCCAGTGCTATCTTCTGCCTCAGGAACCTCGCAATTCCTACAAGATGGAGAGACTCAGGTAAGGAGAGGAGTCATGCAAGACCCTACGCTCCAAGACCCTTTCAGGACAAGTCCTTTGTGCCTGGGCTCCTGAGCCATTGTTTGCCCCTCCTGGACTCTTGCTCTCTGTTCCGGTTCACACTTTGGTCTTGCCCCCTCCTCTCCTTTCCCCAGGCTTGCCTCCCCACCCTAACTGAGGACTTTTCTGGGAGCCCATGGGGACCCAGAGAATCACATGCAGCATTTTCTGTAACTCGGGCAGAAGCTCCTCTGGGGACCCATTTTCCATCTGGAACCCTCCTGACCCTTCAGCCTGAGTCTGGGGCCCTATCCTGTCTCCCCACTAGGCTCCTCCTTGCTTTCCTGATCTTCTTCCCATCCCTGGGGCCTCTGCTATTCCTTAGTTTCTCCACAAATGTACCCCTCCCACTACTCAGGACTGGTCAGTGGCCTCCATTCTGTTCCCCTGGGAAAAGCAACCACTGGCATCCTTCCCCCATGCCTTGGCCCTTAAGTTGTCCTCACGTAAGCCTTGACCTGCCAGGCTGGCTCCCCTGAACAGGATGTAACTGTAAAAGTATCCCTGGGTCTTTCTGGGTCCAGATGGCAAAGTGAACCCATTCTCTCTTGGTTCAAAAGCCAACTGAAACCATAAAAGAGAATGTTTAAGACAAACCCTGTGGGTTTGTGAGCAACAGGATGGAGACCAGTCCACGGTAAAAGCATTCTTTACTCAGATGAGGATGAGGGAGCTGTCACTGATCTAGGAGAAAGTTGGTACTGAAATGACATTTTGGTAGGCAAAGGTGGACCCAGCAGGTTTATACTGCAAAACTGAACACCAGCCGTCTCCTGGAGGAGAGACACTGGAGAAGCTGTTAGAACCTCAGGTCTCCCCACAGGTTGGCTAGTGAAAGTGTCATTTCTGAGGGATCTGCACAGTCTCTTGTGAAAAGACCCCCACAAAAAAAAAAAAAAAAACAGCCCAATTTAATGATGCTTCTGGGAAGAGTTGACAAGCCCCAGGCACTGACACACTCACTAGAGCTTCGTTCCAATCAGTGGTGAAGAGCATCGTGAGCTGGCAGCCAGGGGTTCCTAGGTATCAGCAGGAACGCAAACAGGTAGATGCGATTTAGGATTGAATGGATGTCACGTTTCAGGCACTCGATGTGTGGAAGCGAAGCCGACCCCCGTAACCTTGCCTATGGAGATACAGGAGATACATTAAAAATAATGGTTACGTTGCCAGTTCTGGCCTCCGAAGTGAGTACAAGGCTGACTACTGGTATCTGAAGAAATGGCGGACTCTGGGTATATAAATCACGGGAAGGCGATCAGCGGAGGTCGAAAGGACCAGCGCCCTCGCTGGAGAAAGCCGGCGGGCCTGGCCGCGTTTATTCTGGGACCACCCGAAAGTTTCCGCGGAACCAGGACGCGATCCGTCCTTCCCGCAGGGCAGGGAGACGCTCCAGCTGTTGCCTTGGAAACTGCTGCGGGCGGGCAGACTGGCTCCAGCGGTTACCAAGGGGACCACTTCGGGACCAGACAGCAGCGTCCTGCAGAGTTACGGGGCGGGGCCTGGTCAGAAGGCCAGTTCTGATTGGCCGTAAAGCCACGTACCGCACTTCGCTTGCCAATAGGGGCCCGGTCCGCTTTGCACATGCGCAGGAACCTAACGGTTCTTCGCGGCGACTGGTAAGTCCTGGGACACGGAGGCAAAGAAGAGCGGCCGCCCGTGGAGGAAGGGAGCGCCATAAACTGAGCTGCTCTGCAGGTTCCAATACGAGGAAGGGAGCGCCTCTCAGTCCTGAAAGGCGTCTTAACAGGAGCCTCCGTGGCGGACGCCGCCACTGCCCTTGCTTGCTGAGGCTCATGGGAAACGTAGTCCGAAGGGAGGGGGGCGGTGTCTTCGGAGCCCGGGCGTGATTGGCCAGAACGGCGACGCCAGGGCTGCGCGCGGAGGGGCCGTTGACCGGAAGTGGCCTGAGGGCGCGGTGGCTGAGGTGAGATTGGGCCGGGCCGGGCTGGGCGCGGCTCCTCCTCTCTGCGCTGCTTGGAGCCCACCGACGTCCCGGCGTGCCTTGCGCGCCCGACCGCGGAGCCTCTCCCGCCCGGCGCGGCGTGTCGCCTCCTCCGGGAAGCCCTCCCTTCGTCCCTCTGCATTTTGGGGGGACGGGCTCGGGAGGCCTCACGGGGGCGCGTTTCACTCGAGGGTCCCGGTGCCCCGCTCACGACTCCGCGCCGTCCGGGCGGCGCGAGGCCCCCACTGCTCGGTGCGGCCGGCGGGCGCGGAGCCCCCGAGTCCAGCCTCGGCCCCGGGGCGCAGACGCGCGCGTCCCAGCCGCCAGCCGCCCTGCTGTCGCCCCCCTGACGGCCCCCGGCTGCCCACGCGGGGCCGCTTCCCGGGACGCCCGTGGGACCCCCCTGCCTCCCGGCGCTGCTGCCGAGTCCGCGTCGCCCGGCGGCCTCCCGCGCCGCCTCCGCGGGGCCCTGCGTGGCTCCGAGCCGACGCCCCGCGCCGCGATGCCCTCCTCGCCGGGGCGCCCGCGCCCGCCCCCCGTGGACCCCGCCGCCCCCCCGGGGGACCTGGAGGCGGCTCGGCTGCGCTTCCGCGGCTTCTGCTACCGGGAGGCGGCGGGGCCGCAGGCCGCCCTGGCGCGGCTCCGCGAGCTGTGCCGCCAGTGGCTGCGGCCGGACGTGCACTCCAAGGAGCGGATGCTGGAGCTGCTGGTGCTGGAGCAGTTCCTGGGCGTCCTGCCCGCCGAGATCCAGGCCTGGGTGCGCACGCAGAGGCCGGACAGCCCCGGGGAGGCCGCCGCCCTGGTCGAGGGCCTGCGGCGAGACCCCGGGCGGCTGCTGCGCTGGGTGAGTGCGGCCGGGTTGGCTGGGGGAGCCGCCCAGCGGGGCTGCGGCCGTGGTGACGCCTGTCGCCCCGCAGATCACAGCCCACGTCCTGCAGCGCGCGGGGCTCCCGGCGGCCCGGGAGGCAGAGGACCCTCCGCGGGCAGCAGAGCCCGTCGGGCGGGGGCCGCAGGACGCCCGGGAGGGCGCCGCCCAGCTCCGCTGCAGCGTGAAGGAGGAGCCGGGTGCCCTCGGGCAGGAGACGGGTGAGCGTGGACACCGCGTCTGGGATGGGGCCCGGGAGGCCCGACACACGTGCGGCCGCAGCGCCAGCTCACCTGCCAGTCCCCCCAACCCAGCCCCGTCCCGGGAGGGGCCCGTGGCAGCACCTGGGGAACCGGACCCCGCCGCTCTGCACCCGCCCGGGATCCAGGTGAGCAGCCCCGGTCGGAGGAGAAGGTTGGTGGCCGGTGTCCCAGGCTCCTCGGTCAGCCGCCCTCGCGCTCTTTGCCACAGGTTGGAGCTGGGACCGGGGCGCCCCGCAGGTCTTGGGGGACAGGGACAGGCCGTGGCTCTACGGCGGGGAGAGTTCTAGAAATGCGGTTTGGGGTGATGGGAGCTGGGAGGTTGGCTTCCTCACAGAGGAGTGGCCCGGGGTCGCAGCTGCTGGCGGCGCTGAGCAGGCGCCTCGGGGGGCGCACCCTGGAGCGCAGCCGGGGAGGGGACACGGCGACCGGCCGGAGCCTCCTCCACGCAGCACCGCCGAGGTCGGAAGGGACAGGCTCTTCGCAGGAAACGCCTGGAGCCGCCCCGCCCGGCCCAGCGGGGTGTGGAGGCTCCGCCGAGGTCCCTGCTACCTGCAGCGCCTTCTGCTCGAGGGTGGGGGGCAGGGGCCCTGTCCCGTCACAGCAGCGTTTGCCGTAAGCCTCTCCTCTCGCGCGTCCCAGCGGAAGGGCTGATAGAGAGGAGATGGAGGCTACCAAGTGCCTGAGGCCCGCGCCACAGGCTGGCGGCGCAGCCATGGCTCAGAGCCGCCTCACCTCCCAACAGCACCAGCCAGCTTGTCCGTGGGGACTGTTTTTCCCAACCCAGCAAAGGCCCAACCACATGGTAGAAGTAGGGTTCTGGGAAGCAAGAGGGGCAGACCCGCAGGAGGTCAGCTGACCACGTGGAGAACCTAGCCCACCACCCTGCCCACCCGTGTACATCACCTGCTCAATGCGGGGCTGCAGCTTCTGCTGTGAGGCCTGCAGCCACGTATCCACGTGCAAGAACCCTGACAGCTGCCCCGCAGAGGGGCCTGGGATCCCCTGAGTCCCCTGGTCTTTTTCTGGGGACACTCTGCTCAAGGCATAGGGGTGGGACTAGCCGCATTTGTCCCTGACGCTGCCTCCCACAAAGGCTGGGGGTCCTAGGTTCAGTCTGTCTGGCCAGAATGCGGGGTGGGGCAGCTCGGGGGGATCGGTGCTGGCAGCGTCTGCCAGGTTGCTCCCACCCTTCCCCTTTCTCCACAACTCACACCCCTACCTTAGCATGATCTGAGTCTCCAGAGAATGAGGCGGTGACCCGGGGCGGGGCAGGCTGGAGTGGGATTCTGGGCAGTGAAGGGCCCTGTCCCGGCAGGAAGAGTGGGGGCTTCTGGACCCATCACAGAAGGAGCTGTACTGGGATGCGATGCTGGAGAAGTATGGCACGGTGGTCTCCCTGGGTGAGGACCCCCGGGCCCCCTCCCCTCTCGCTGTCTACATCCCGCCCTTCCCTGTGCCAGCCCCCGCCCCAGCCTGTCTTCTCCCTCCTTCCCAGGGGGTACCCATCTCTTCAGCCTTGGCCCCCACCCCATCCCTCATTTATGCCAGCCCCTCACCTGCCCAGTGTCAGAACTGGAGCCTGACCACCCGCCACCACAGCAGGGTTACCGCCCCCCAGGCCAGACACGCAGGTCGAGTTGGAGCCAGGGGCACGGAGCACGGCGAAGGAGGACGGAGGAAACCTCCTCTGTCAGGGTGAGTGCTGCCCCGTGTGAAATGGGCCACCTGGTCTTGGGTGGGTGGGAGCTTGTGTGGCGCACACGTGGTGGGGAGGGGGGGTGGCATGCAGACATTCTGGTGCTGGGGCCACTGTGTCCGCCGCCCATCCTTTTCCCAGAAGGTGAGAGCGAGGGTCCACCAGGCTGTCCCAAGTCCCCGATGTCCTGGGAGGGCCTGTCTGGGACCACCACATTGGTCCCACCGCCACCGGTGCCAGGTACCATGCGGAGCAAGCCCTACACGTGTGAGCAGTGTGGCCGTGGCTTCAACTGGAAATCGTTGTTCGTCATCCACCACCGGACGCATATGAGCGGGCAGGGTGCTCGGGCCTCTGGGCTGACCGTTGGGGGCACCGAGAAGCTGCTACAGAGTCCCTGGGAGCCGTGTGCACTGCGCCACCCCTGGCGCATCGCTCCAGCCCCTCGGAACTACACTTGCGAGGAATGTGGGCGCAGCTTCAGCTGGAAGTCGCAGCTGGTCATCCACCGCAAGAGCCATGCTGGCCAGCAGCGCCACTTGTGCAACGACTGTGGCCGTGGCTTCGACTGGAAGTCCCAGCTGGTCATCCACAGGAAGAGCCACCGGCTGGAAGCCCCATGAGAGAGGGTGAAAGCTGACTCATCTTAGTGACCTCCTCATCCTCAGGACTTGGATACAGCCTGGAAGACTGGGAGGCAGTAAATCCGAGTTCCCAGGACCATCCCCTACCAAAGGCCACCTAGGTGCAAGAAAAGAAGCTGCTCTGCAGCCCCCGCCACCCCTCCCTGGCTCTGAAAAGAGGCCTGGTTTTGAATCCACCCCCTGGATTCAAAGTGGCCAAGGGAGGTGACTTCCAAGCTTGGATCTCCCAACCTGTGATATGATGATACAGGCCGATGACTTTTCCAAAACCTGGGACCTGGTTAACCACAAGGAGATGCTCAAAAACTGGCTGGTCCCACGCCTCCTGAAGCAGCTGGGTCCGGGGCCCCTGTGTGGTAGGTGCAGAAATCCCAGGAGAGCATGGCCTGCTTCTGTTTGCAGGCAGCGGGAAAACGAATGTTCCTTCCTGTGTGTTTTAGATTTTTAATGAATTCCACCTTCATAGAAGGGAAGTTTCTGCATAACAACCCCGATTCTGGCCTCTGCTGGTCAGAAGATCAGCAGGTCTGCTCCTCCTGCCTCACAGCTGGGGCTGCAGAGCAGCAAACCCATGAGAAGGTCCAGTGGTCCTAGTCCCCGGCCCACCTTGCTCCTGGGCTGCACTCATTACTTGAGCCTCACTGTCCTTTGAGCTCCTGAGTCCCAGCTTGAGTGGACACAAGGGGACTTACATTTTAAGCATGGGTAGACAAAGGGGGGTATCAAGAAACAGGGCCACAAATATGTCATTTAGGCCATGCAGACCTGCAAGTCAGGACTGTGTCCCCATAGCCCACGCAGTAGATCAATTGGTCACAAAATCAAAGAGCAAAGGGTTAGCTGCCTGCTGCCCATGGAGGTATGTCTGGATTCCTGGGCAGGCATTCAGGACTTCAGTTAATGTGCCATATTAGTTCCCTGTTGTTACTGTAACAAACTTGGTGGCTGGAAATAACAAATTTATTCTCTCATGACTGTGAAGTGGATTTCACTGGGCTGAAATCAAGGTGTTACCAGAGCAGGCTGCATATGGCTTTTCTGGGGGAGAATCTGTTTTATTTCCTTTTCTAGCTTCTAGAAGCTGCAACATTCCTTGGCTTGTGGCCCCTTCTTCCACCTGCAAAGCCAGTAGTGGTGGAGTCATTTCTTGTGTTGCCATCTCTCTGACTCTGATCGACCTGCCTCTTCCCTCCTTATAAGAACCCTTGTGGTTGCATTTAGGTCTCACCTGTAATCTGTGACAATATCCCTATTTTAGGATCCTTAATCATCTTCTTTACTCCCCCACCTGCATACTTGATTTATCTGCAAAATCCCTTTTGCTGTGAGATGACATTCACAGGTTCCAGGGATTAGGACGTGAACGTCTTTGGGGGCCATTATTAAGCACCCTTCTCCATCTCCTTCCTACTTGGAAAACAAGGGGCATTTTTATGTGGGATGGTTTCAGGAACTAGGAGTCCTCTGCAACCTTAGACACATGCAGGAGTGGCAGGCGGGTGTGACCAGGCAGAGGAGGAGCTACCTGGGGAATAACTTGGATGGGACCTGGATCTTGCTGCAGTCTGACACTGGGAGGGGGAAGTTTCCAGCATGGGGGTGAGTGAAGGGGGGCTGCCTCTTCCATCCTGTCTTCTGAGGACCTACTGATCTGCCGCTTGTCACACTGGGGCCTGGGGAAGCATGCTTGGCTGGAGATGGAGCTGGGTGTGGGTGATTTGGTAGGCAAGCAGGCAAGATCCGCACTGAAGAGATGGAGGAAGAGGAAAGTGGATCCTGTATCCCTGGTGGAGCCAATCATCCCCAATGGACTTGAGAGAATTCTGGTGTCTCTCACAACCTGGTGGCCCTGGATGATCACTAGTCCCTGGTGGATTCCTTTGTCCCCTAGTGGATTCTAAGCACAGTTCTGGAGAGCCAGGCCACACGGACTACACATTCCAGAAACCTTGACGTTAGCTGGTCCCTGCCTTCAACTGGTGGTAGCAGTCTCAGGTCACGGAGGTCTTGACATGCACTAGCCTTTGCCTACAGCTCTCAAAATGCTCCAGGCATCATTTCTGGACTGTGACAGTGCCCCAGTATATGCCACAGAGTCCTCAATGTTCCCTGGCCTTCCTTTACGGCTCCCGTAATTCTCTGAGGGGGCACTGCCAGCCTTTGAGATACTCCACAGGGGCTCACGCACTTGAGGCTTCCCCTCCTTTCTCTTTACTCCTGGTCTACAGCTTCCACAATGCTCCAGGGGGGCATGTCTGGTTCCAAAGACACCACAGACTCCGTTTTCAGGGGCCTTTGCACCCGCACTTGCCACGGGGCCTTTAAACATGCATTCTCCCAGGGATTTTCTTGTTCAACCCTCACTCTTCAGTCCAACAGTCACATACCCTTGTCAATCGCCCACAATAGCACATCCTCCACATCCACATCCGCTGGGGTAGGCCACAAAAAGATGCACTGGTTGAATCAGCACTCTCACCTCTCCACCCTGGCATGGCTAAGAGGTTGCAGGCCCCTCCCACAGGGCTGGCCATGCCCAGAAAGAACCACTCCTGCAGGCTATTTCAGGCTAGTATGGTTTTTGTGGAGTACTGAACCCTGTACTCCTGACTCAGTCCTCTATCCATGCAGACATCTGTGTACATATCTGAGTTTATTTTGGCTCTTTTCCTGGGCCCAGTGTTGCATGTGCCACAGAAACATCAATTGGTTGCCTAACCAGAGACATGGTGTGCAACCCAGGCATGCACCCTGAGCAGGAACCAAACGGGAGGCCTCCCGGTTCACGGGCCAGTACCCAATCCACTAAGCCACACCAGCCAGAATGGGGCAGTGTTTTAAATTTTTTTTTTTTTAGTGTTTTAAATTTTAATAATGTAGTCATCAGTGCAGTAGCCATAATAATTGCTTTATTGTTATCCTTGCAAGGTTAAATGATTAGGCTGAAAGGTTGTTATTCCTTTTTTGGTTTTTCAAACATTCCAGAAGATGGAGACATAAGACATGCTGACATGGCAGCTCCAGCTCCATGGTAAAGTACCTCTGTTATTTATTTTTTGACAGTGGTCAGCACTGGACCCTGCCCCTTCAGATGTCTTGTTGGCTAGCCAGATGTTCAGAGTCTCCAGGTACCCTCACATACAGCCTGGTATATTTCCCGTGTCAGGGGCCGGAAGGCCTGGGCCTGGTAGTCCAGCACAAACAGTGAGTCAGCAATGTTGCCTAGGTTGAAGCCCTCACGCACCAGCTGGGACTTTACCAGTTTGAAAGTGCCTGTGATCTCCAGGGTATCCTGCAGGAGCAGTGACTGTAAGTCCAACTGTGACTTCCAAGGCCAAGACCTCCCACCCACCAACTACTGCCGCCCTGAGCTCACCTGGATACGGATGAAATGGGGGACAGCATAGGCAGGGAGCCAAGTACAGACATGCTGGTACAGTCTCTGCCCATCGAAGGTCTGGCCAGGGACCAGCTGCACAGCGGCCATACCCACCTTCCCTTCACACCCTGGGAAGCACACCAGTCATTCTTAGCTGACCCTTTTGCTGGTCACAACACTGTTCACTGGCTGTGCCCCAGCAGCTCCCCAAGCACCATAATCTAGATAACAAACCTCCGTCATACTGTTGGATGCTTAAAATGAGGTGAACCCACCCTGGCTGGTGTAGCTCGGTGGAGTAGGCACCAGCCTGCGAACCCAAGGGTCGCTGGTTCGATTCCCTGTCAGGGCACATACCCAGGTTGCAAGCCAGGTCTCCAGCCAGGTCCCCAGCTGGAGGCAGGTGAAAGGCAACCATACATGGATGTTTTTCTCCCCCTCTGCCTCCCTCCCAGTCTCTCTAAAAATAATAAAATCTTTTTTATCTTCAAATGAGATGAACCCTACGCACGCACCTGGCACAGACACACCGTAGACGTTCACCTCCTGCAGGAAGTCCACGAGTGACAACACACCCTCCACCTCCCTGGTGGACACGTTCTCACCCTTCCATCTGCAAAGTAATGGCCAGGCTGGTGACCACGCCCCCCGGCAGGACGCCCCGCCTCTGGCCCACCAAGCCCCGCCCCTTTGAGAATCAGGAAGTCCCGCCTCTTTATTCCTCCCGGTGGTCCCGCCCTGCCGAAACCCAGTGGCGCACCGGAAGGTGTCTCCTAGGCGGTCGTGGAAGTAGAGGAATCCTTCGCGGTCCATGGACAGCACGTCCCCCGAGTTGTAGTAAACGTCGTCGGGGCGCCGCACCTTCCGCACCAACTTCCGCTGTGACAGCTCTCGGGCCCCGCGGTAGCCCAGGAAAGGCTGGCGGCCCAGCACCCGAGTCAACAGGAGCCCCGGCTGCCCTGGGGGCGGGAGTAGAAGTTGGGCCGTGAACCGTGGGCAAGAACCTCAGGAGCCCCCTGCCCCCGCCAGAGATTTGCAACAGCGGTGAACTCCATCACCCAGGACCCAGCCAGAAAAGAAACAGAAAGACCCAGAGCGCGAGATCTGGAAATGGGAGAGACAGACTCAGACACCGGGACCGGGAGACCGAAAATGAGAGACAAGCGGAGACGGAAAGTGGCCTGGAAAGCCTATTAAAAATAGGAACGGGCCCTGGCTGGTGGCTCAGTGGATAAGGCGCCGACCTGCAGACCCAAAGGTCGCTGGTTCGATTCCCAGCCAGGGCACATCACCAGGTTGCAAGCCAGGTCTCCAGCCAGGTCCATAGCTGGAGGCAGGTGAAAGGCAACCATACATGGATGTTTCTTTCCCTTTCAGCCTCCCTCCCTGCCTATTTTAAAGATGAGTAAAATCTTTAAAAACAAAAAAGGAACCAGATAACAAGGGGCAGAGATAAATGGTGATGGGAAGCAAAAAGTGTGGCCAGGATCTTGCAAGGCCCCAGAAGAAGACCCTAGGAGAAGGCAGAGGGCAACAGATTGATGCCTGGTAGGACATGGCTTCCACAGAAAACTTGAGGGGACAACTCCAACGGACACGTGAAGACTCAGCAGACAATAAACAGACAGGAGAGCCTCTCAGAGCCGAGAAGCTGAGAGGCAGAGGGCAACACATTGATGCCTGGTAGGACATGACTTCCACAGAAAACTTGAGGGGGACAACTCCAACGGACACATGAAGACTCAGCAGATAAACTGAGACAGGAAAGCCTCTCAGAGTTGAGAAGCTGAGAGGCAGAGGGTCCTAGACAGTAGCTGGGGACTCAGTGACCAGGTGACAGCTGCAGACACCACCACAGGGCACTGACCTCAAGGTTTTGGGTGGCTTGCTCCAGCCAAGGAGGAAACAAGATCTCTACCCTTCCCTCACCCAGGGAAGGTTCCTCAAGCCCCATACCTGGACCCACAGGTACACAGAAGCCTACTTTGTCCCTCACAGGCTCAGCGGCCTCCGTGTCAAACTGTACAAGCTCGAAGGGGGACAGCATCTGAGTGGAGGGTGAGGAGGTGTCAGCAGAGGTCCTGTGCACTCATCTTCAACCAGGGTCACTGTTGTGCCCAGCCTACTCACTTGAAGGAAGCAGCTTGTCTTGCCCACAGCCCCACAGCGCCCTGGGTAGTTGATAAAGCCCATGTTCCCTTCCGTGGAGCCATAGACTTCCAAGATCCGAATGGGGCCAAAGCGTTGTTGGAAGGTTTTCCACACGTCTGCCCGGAGTCCATTGCCCACCGCCAGGCGGACTGTATGTGTCTGGTCCTCTTGTCTCTGCAGGGATGTACCAAGGAGGTACCCAGAAACCTTTTTCCTGGGAGGGCTATATCGGGTCTTTACCTGAGGAGTTACTTAGGAGGTGGTGAGTGGTGTGTACCTAGGGGATCTAGCAGGGGTTCTTACTTCAGAGTAGTTACCTCGTATCTGTACTTAGAGGGTTACCTGCAGATATTTACCTGGAGGCAGAGGAAGTTACCAGGTGGCCTCATCTGGGGTCTTATTAAGGATAGATACCTGGAACTTTTATCTGGAGGGGTTACTTGGGAACCTTTACCTTGAGGTAAACTGGGAAGTGTGTTGAATCTTCATCTTGGGGAGTTACCTAGGGGCCTGCCTTGGAGGTAGTTATCTGAAGATTTTCTGTGAGGACTTGCCTAAAGGCTTGCCCAGGTGGTATACCTGGCACCCTACCTGGAGACAGTTACCTGTGGTTTATACCTCATTGCTCTGTAAGGATAAGGCTAGGTCACATCTAATAAGTTTGCCCTGAGCTGCACTGTGTTCTAGGCACCTTATATATGTTTAACTCTCACAATACCCCCTTAAGATACTATCCCTGTTTTTCAAGTGAGGACACTGAGGCTGAGAGAGGTGAAGTCGTCTGCTTAAGGAAGCACAAGTGATCATTGAATGGACCCTTATTGGAAACCTTGTGTGGGACTCATTGTATGTGGCTCTTTTGGGGGTACCTTGCTTCAGTCTTGTAGCTGAATATACCTTAGACTCTCACCTGGGATGACAGCTAGAATTTCATACCTAAGGTGTTCACCCTGGAGCCCTACCATAGTGCCTCACCTGGGGAAGGTTACACAGGTACCTCAGGACCTCGCCCACGTACTGGATCACAGTGACACTGTGCTGCCGACAGTCATCCCAGAAGCAGGAAGCAGAGAACTTGGGGGCCAGCACACAGGTCGCTCCTGGGAGGCAGGAGAGGAATGCGTTTCAGGTTATGCTTTTCCAAGCCACTGTGAGAAGCTGCTTTGATCTGAGGCCCCTGAAGCACAGGATGATACTAGGATTCTCTCTCTTTGCGGGCCCAGCCCGACTGCCTCCATTAGAAAAGCGTAGCCATTCCGGGTTCAAATCCTTTGCCCAGAATGTGTGTTTGGTGCCCGGTACAAAGTGAGCACTGCTAAATAAGGGCTCTGGAAAATCACTTTTGATTTTGAGATATGTTTTATGAATGTTTTGCTGAGCGGAACGATGGGTTGGTAAACGAGTGAATGGTCAGGTGAGCAGGTGGATGGATGTTTTGAACAGTGCTTACCGCTTTACATGGATTAATTTTAGGGGCCACTACATTCACCCCAGGAAAGTGAACCCTCCTTTTCTGTTTTCCTTCTCTACAGCTGGCTCTGTAGAGGGCCTTCTCCTGAACCAACCCTAATCCTCTACAGAATTGATCTTGCAGGCAAAACATCATCGTCCCTGTACCCAAAGGGACAATGGCTTGTGTGCTTTATTAGTAGCAAGTGTGTCTTCTTTGAGGCTGTATTTTTGACAGGGAGGCAAAATATAAAATGGGTGCTGGGTCCTTGAAAATGACAGCTCTGTCTGCAACACCTAGTAAAATGCATAATTCAGGAAAGGTTATTAAAAGCTAGTAAAACCAGGGGTAAGGTTGATAGTTTTCCAATGAAGGCTCTCAGTTCACCTCAGGCTCTCTGAGTTAGGATAATGCTGATGAGCTGCCTCCATTGTGATGAATTAGGAAGCACAATGCACCTCACCATGGTTCTTGCCAAGGGTAATGGAACTGAACCTAACAGCATCTCTAGAGAGAATTTCCAGTCTTAACAGGAAACATGGGGAAAAGAGGAGCAGAGACATATGAGGAGAATAACTGTAAAAAGACAATTCGATAATTGGGGAAACTTGAACGTGAAGTGTGCATCTGATGACACTGTAGAGTTGCTATTAAGTCTTTTTTGGAGGGGTGGGAAATACATTTATTTTCTTTTAATTTTTAAAAAAGATTTTATTCATTATTTTTAGAGAGGGGTTGGGGAGAGGGCAGAAGGAAAAGGAGAGAAACATCAACGTATGGTTGTCTTTCACCTGCCTCCCGCTGAGAACCTGGCTGGGGATCTGGCTGGAGACTGAGCCACACCAGCCAGGGCCTTGTTAAGTCTTTTTATGTAAGAAATAGTACTGCAATGATTAAAGTGAAAAGGCACAATGTCTAGGATTCCTTCTAAAAATAATCCAGAGAGGAATACAAGTGAAATAAAACTGGTAACGTACTAAAACTTGTTGAGGTTGGGTGAGCATGAGGGCGTGTGAAATGACATCAAACTATTTGCTCTACTTCTTAGTTTGTTTGGAATTGTCTGTGATTTTTAAAAATAATAAAATGTAGAAAGGAAAGAGTGCAGGGGGAGGTGATAAACAACAAAATGCTGATGGTGGCTAAGGCTGAGTGGTTGGTGGGTACATGAGGGTTGATGTAGATATTTTTACGTGTTTAAATATTTTCAAGATAAATTGTTTTCTTCCTTTATCTGAGCCCCGGCTGGTGTGGCTCAGTGGATTGAGCCTAAGTGTCTCTGGCTCAATTCCCAGTCAGGGCACATACTCAGGCTGCAAGCCAGGTCTCCAGCCAGGTCTCCAGCCAGGTCCCCAGCTGGAGGCAGGTAAAAGGGAACCATACAGTGATGTTTCTCTCCCTCTCTGCCTCTCTCCCTTCCCCTCTTTCTAAAAGTAATACATTTTTTTAAATCTTAAAAAAAAAAAACAAAAACCAAGCAATTGGTTGCCTCTCACATGCCCCCAACTGGCTACCTGGCCCCCAAACACCAGTCATGTACCCTGACTAGGAATTGAATCAGGGAGCCTTCAGTTGACCTTACCAGCATTCAATCCACTGAGCCACACCAACCAAGGTGCAAAGATAAAATTTTAAAGGAAAAAAAAAAAAAAAAAAAAACACTGGTAAGGTTCCCATGTGAATTCCTAGTCAGGTGTCCAGGGAGACAGCGGAATCCGGTGCTTCGTAAGAATGTCCTCATTGGGACAAAAGCTCTTAGGAGTGACCTCGCACCAACTCTTGTCACTTCCTGACCAAAACAGCCGTTAGGGACTATTGTGGTGTCCAAGCCTCGGTCCAGGTACTCCTGGGGCTCTCTTCTAAAGGGAAGACCCAGGGTGCTGGGTGACCTGTGAGGCCTTGTGACCCTGACATCCAGTCTGGCAGTCCCCCTGCATTGGAGAGGTCGTCAGGGAAGGGCTTACCGAGTTCAAGGCAGCCAAGGACCCCAAGGACAAGCCCCATGGCATGGTACAGCGGCAAGACTATGTAGATCACATCATCAGCTGTGACCCCACACAGAGACAGCATGTTGCTCATCTGTAGTGTCCGCTCATGTGTGAGGATGGCCGCCTTCGGGAGCCCTAGAGGATGAAGATGTAGGAAGGGTCGGGTGGCAGGAGAACAGCGTGCAGGGCTGGGTCTGCATGGTCCTCAGAAGCTCAAGTGTGAGGGTTCAAGGGTGGGTTTAAAGGGCTCGGATTGGCTGTGGGGTTTAGAGGTGGAATGCCGAAGCTCTGTTAAGAGTTTCAGTGGCTGTTTGCTAGAAAGACTCAGGATTCTGGCACTGATCACTCGAATCACATTGGTAGGGATGGAAGTAAGGCCAAATTTCACAAGCAAAGGACAGAATGGGTTTTGGAGGTCAGGCTTGGGGTCAGGGCATTGTAAGATTTCAAGGGTCAGGGCTAGATCTGCTGGGTGCCCTCACCAGTGGTCCCTGAGGTGTAGATGAACAGGGCAGGGCTCTTCTGGGTGATCCCAGCTCGCAGGGCTGCAGGCACAGGGTCCGGGGAGGTAGCATCAAGGATGGCCTCCAGCGCCCCAACCCCAGGGGTGTTGGAGGAGAGGCTGAGATAGAAGCAGCGGATGTTTTCTGCCTGCAGCTTAGGAAGGATCTCTTCCAGCTTCTCCTTGAGGTCTGCAGGGAGGGACCAGAGAAGAAACTGATGCCAGGCCCACCTTCAAGGTTGGGAGGGAAGACCTGAGACCCAGAGATGGGGACAGGCGCTCAGTGCCAGCCCCAAAGGATGCAGACAGCAAAGCTGCTGTGTTCTTCTGTGAAGAATCCCATAATTAGTAGTTCTTGACGGAAGGGATTGAAATAGCCATGGTAAAGAAAAATGAAACACACACACACACATACCACCTCTGGTATCCTCAGTATAACTTTACAGTTGTTAAGTTCCAACAGCCTGTAGGCTGAGCTGAGAGGAAGGATTGCTTGCCCAGAACCTACTTGGACCCTCTGAATAGCAGCCCTCCCCGTCCTTCTCCTCTCCAATCCCCTTCGGTCCTCCGCTGGCCTCTGGGGTCCTCACCTGGATCTACCACCAGCACCTTCGCTCCGGAGCTCAGCACCGAGTGCACCAGGGGTGCCCCGCGTATGCTCGGGTTGATCCATGCCACCGGGCAGCCCAGCTTGGCCAGTCCCAGCCATAGGCCCAGAGCAGCCACGTACCGGGAGGGCAGTATCATGAGAGCTGCACATTCCCTGGCTCCCTGGCCGGCGAGGTCGACCAGCTCTGACTTCAGGGCCCATGCTGCCCGGCAGGCCTGGGCGTCCAGCTCCCGGTAGGTGACCGGACGGCCCCCGGGTCCGGCCCACACTAAGGGCACGTGGCCCGGCTGCGTGCGCGCCCTCCGCTCAAAGGTATCCACGAAGGTTTCAAGGGGCTTGCGGCTCAAGCGCCCCCTGATGTCCAGGCCCAGGCGTAAGATCTTGACGAAGTAGGCCACATCAGCCGGCCACCAGCGCAGCCCCGAGGGTGGCCGTTTGGGTAACAGAGCCAGTACGATGGCCGCTGCAGCCAGACTCAGCCAGTGGGGCATATAGGGCGCTAGCCACGGCCGTGCCAGCGCAGCGAGGACCAGCAGCGCGCAGCAGGCGGGGTCCCCCAGGAGCCAGCGCAGCGCCAGGGCCACAGCTGCAGGCCATGCGGGCCTCCCCAGGCTCAGCAGCAGGGGCAGCAGCAGCAACAGGCAGGGCCAGACGCCCATGGCACCAGCTCCGCTTAGAGAAGTGCCCGCAGAATGCTTGCCCTGCAGGCCTGGCCTCGGGCCTCTGCTCGCTGGCAGTGGCCCACGCAGTGTTGACAGCGGTGCTCCTGTTCCGAGAACTCTTGTTGGCAGCCCTTGTTTACTATCTAATTTTATTTACTCTCACCCAAGGACGTTCACCCGCCGCCCCCATTCCTTTTGGAAAGAGGAAGAGGGAGGGGGAAGAAACATGGATTGGCTGTCTCACGTACACAGTCTGACCAGGGATTGGACCAAAAACCTTTCTGTGTCCTGGAGGACTCGCCAAGCAACTTACCCACACCCAGCAGAGGTATTTCTTGTTTTCTTTTTTAAATTAATTTTATTGTTGTTGTGTTGCATCCATCCTCTTTGTTTTTGTTTTCTTTTGGAGATTTTATTTATTTTTTTGAGAGAGGGAGGAGGAAAGGGAGAAAAACGTCAATGTATGGTTGCCTTTCACCTGCCACCAGCTAGACCTGGCTGGAGACTTGGCTTGCAACCTGGTTCTGTGCCCTGACTGGGAATTGAACCAGCGACCTTTGGGCTCACAGGCAGGCGCCTACCCATTATTTTCTTTAAAAAAAAATTGTATGTATTTTTAAAGAGTAGATAAAGGAGGAAGAGAGGGAGAGAAATGTCAATCACCACTCGGTAGCCTGTTGCACACTCCCAACTGGAGACCTGGCCCCAACTCAGGCATGAGCCCGGACTAGGAATCAAACTTGCGACCTTTTCATCTGTGTTATGGCACCCAACCGAGTCACGCCAGCCAGGGGTATTTTTATTGAGTTAAAAATCCCCACCCAAGGATATGTTTATTGATCTTGAGAAAGTCAAGGATGGGAGAAGAGGGAGAAACATACATCAGTTCCCTCTCCTAACCACCCCAACTGGGGATTGAATCTGCAACCATTTCGTTGTATAGGATGATCCTTCAAGCAACTGACCTACCCAGCCAGGGCCCCTCTCCTTTTTATTTTTCAGTTACAGTTGACCATCAATATTAGTTACAGGTGCACAGCATAGTGGTTGAACATTTAAATACCTTACTAGGTGATCCCCCCATGCACACCTAGTGTTCACCTGGCACCAAATGTATTGCAATATTACCTATAGTCCCTGTACTTTACATCCCCTTATTAACTCCTTCACCTTTTCCACCCAGCCCCCAACTCTCTGCCCCTGGCCCTTCTTACCCTCACCTATTTAGTTCTGCCTGATCCTGTGTTGCCCCTCTGCCTCCATGGACACCCACCATGGACCAGGCACTTGGGAAATAGGCCAGAGCCATGGGCACAGCCAACAGGGCAGCAAAGGCAATGGGCTGCAAGCACAGCCAGCCACTCCTCATGCCTCACCTACAAGTTCTCTAGTGACACCCACTTAATCTGCAGGGAGATGGGGCTTGGATGGACAAAGGCTCTGGCCAGGTATATAGTAGGTGCTCAGTAAATCATGAAAGGAGTACATGCAGTGGCCAAGTTCTAACTCGACTCTGGCCCCCACTTACGTGTTACACTGAGCCTGCCACACTTTTGGTATCAGTGGGGATCGTATGCATGGTAGGACCCCTTGTCTCTGGTAGACGATCACAGAGGTAGCTCAGTGAGGTGTTGCCATCAGCCCAGGAGCCAGCAGGTTGTCCTGGGGCACCACCTTCTGGCCGTACCACCCTTTAACCTATCCCAAGCCTGTAGGGCAGGATGTCTAGGCTGGGAGCCACCCCTACACTGGAGGTAGAAAGAGCCATCTCCCTCTGGGCAGGCAACCACTCACTGATTGCAGGGACTGTTGACACCAGTTCCATACAACCATGTTCAGCAGCCCAGCAGGAAACCAAGGGGGCCTGGCTGCTGCCCTGACAGTAGCCCACCCAGCACTCCAGACCTTGGCTGCCAGGGCAGGCATGCTAGGGCTCAGATACCCTCATGGCAACCTTGCCCCAAAGTCCCTCTGCCCTCCCCCTCCCCCAAATAAGACGTGTAGCCATCATGCTCATCCGAACAGGGAAAAGGTCTTGGAAGATCTGGGAACAGGCTTTTAAATTTGCCTCTTGGACAGCAACAACCCTGATTGGGGTGGAGACCCACATATGGCCTGTCTCTGAAGACACACCTCCTATGTGGCTGGCCTGTACCCCTCCACACAGGTCACAGGGCTCTAGGAGAGCCAGGTACTGGTCACATGCGTACCCCACTCTTGCACAGACAAGAGGTACCAAATGACCAAAGACTTGCCTTTGCCCAAGGCAGGAAGCGCCGAGCCAGGGAGCCCACCACCAGTCCATGCGAGAGAAGAATGCACGGCCCAGCTCACTGCTTCTGCGTTTGGACCCAAGAGCCGGTCCTTTATTACACAGTCCATGCTGAGTTCCTTGGAGCTCCCTTAGGTGCCACATGAGGAGCGGCTCAGGGAAGGTGCCAGGGGTCGCTCCCAGCCTGACACTGGGAGAAGCAACCCTAGACCCCACTCCACTCAAGCGAGGCCGTGGGGCTGGAATCGGAGTAGGAGCCAGGAATCCTGGGCCCTGCCCCAAGCCTGACGATCCAGTTCAGAGGTTGTAGGGTCACGGACCAGCCCCAGCCTGCCACTACCTGGGTCACTTGGGCCCACGGTGAGCGGAGGAGGGTGTGTGCTCGGGACACACGCAGCTCGGTGGGCTGGCTGGAACCTGGTCAAGGTGCCTCGGTGCATTGACCGGGCTGACGGTGAAGTTAGGGGTCCTGTAGTGGGCGTGGCTTAGTGCCACTGGGTATTGGGACCCTGTGAAGGGTGTGGCCTACTTGTGTGCCTTGGCGAGCACAAGTCAGATCCATGAGGGCCATGGCCAGGCCTGAGGCCTGGATCAGGGCACAGGGTGCGCTGCCAGGTGGCGCTCCAGCAGGGCCCGGTGGGAGAAGACCTTGCCGCAGGCAGGGCACGGCATGCGCTCCGGCCGGTGAGTGCGCATGTGCACGTTGAGCGAGCTCTTCTGAGTGAAGCGCTTGGCGCAGACGGCGCACTGGAAGGCGCGCACGCCCGTGTGCGTGACCATGTGCTTGAGCAGGTAGTCGCGCAGGGAGAAAGATCGCCAGCACACGGCACACTGGTGGGGCTTCTCCCCTGCGGGCGACAGGGTAGGCCGCGCAAGTGTGTCAGCTGGGAAGAGAGCCTGGGGCACCCTCGCCAGGACGGACTTCCCCCCACCCCTCTGGGACTGACCACCCACCCAGAATCTCCCTGCCTGGAAGGGACAGTCTCAGACCACCTTCCACTCCGAGACCATATTGTCCAAGAAGGACCCACACACATGGCCCTGTATGTCTCCTCTCTGCATGGCTGGGGCACCCCTCTCTCATCATACCAGGATCCCCCTGCCAGGGTCCTCCAACTCCAAAACGGACCCTCCCAGTCGGGAACCCCGCCAGTGTGGGACATCACTACCTATGGGGACTAGCCAGTCAGTGTCCCTCCCCATCCCACCCCAACCCGGAGGGTCTCCCCTCCGCCATTCCCACCATGCTCTTAGAGCAGGGGTGTCAAACTCATTTTCTCTGGGGGCCACATCAGCCTCCTGGTTGCCTTCAAAGGGCCCAAGGTGATTTTAGTGTAAATGTAACTACTTGACAGTTAAGCAGGCCGAGCAAAAACAAGGGGCTGGGACAGATAAATGAAGGTGGAGGGCTGGGTTTGGCCAGCAGGCCTCTTGTTTGCCACCTGCGCCATAGAGGGTTCTGAACGCTTGGCTCCCTGGCCACCGTTCTGGGGACAGTCTGGTCCAATACGCTCACACTGGAAGATCTCTGGGTCGACCCACCCTCTTTCTGCTGCAACCCTCGCCTGCTGGGTATCGTAATGTCCCTGGGGTGACGGAGCAGACTACCCCTTACCATGGATTACGGAAGGGGAGTCAGGCTATGTTGGACCCCTAAAGTCAGCTGGTATAAACAAAAAGCCTTTCTCAGTGTCAGGTGGCAGTGCCAGGAGAGGGTTCTTGCAAACCAACCGGGCCTGGCACCTGGCTAAAGCCACACAAAGGGGCCAACCTTGGTTCGTATTACTTTGGGATCTCTGCTCCCGCTCCTTCCTCCCCAAGGCAGCTGGGTGGAGATTTTAAACTGTAAATCACATCTCAATCCTCACACCACATCGCAGAAGACTGATGTCTCCCAACGTGAACAGTGACATCCTAACTTCCCCACCCAGCAGAACATCCTATACCACTCCCACCAGCCGTCCAGAGAAACCCTTGCTTTTCTGAACACTCACCTCGGCTTCTGGTGTTCCATTCCCCCTTGCTCCCCCGGAGTGCCTGCGCTACTCCTGTGACACTCATGATCTGCCAGCCACCACGTCAGCCCGTGGCTCCACAATCCACAACACAACTCCCGTGCACTCTTCACTCCTTCCCCTTCCAAGCTGCCACCCGGACATGCTGAGGGCCAAGGAGACCCCCCTGCAGCCTTGGGGATCCCCGTATGTCTCCTCCAGCCCTGATCAGGCAACCTCTCTGCTGGCTGGGTTCCATGCTTCCCTAGGCCAGTGAACCCTCACTGCCTTGCATCCAGTCCCAGTCACTGGTCCCACTGACATCGTGGCAGAGTCGTGAAGGTCCCCAGGGCACTACTCCCCAACCTGGCCAGCAGCCCCCCCCTCCCCCCAACACAACCAATCCAGATCACCAGGACTCCGTACCTCCTGCCCATCCCCAGCTCCATCGTTGTGATTGAAGTCCCCACCGCCAGTTTCCAAAAGTTCTGGGTAGGTTCCTGCCCCACAATCTAGCTTAGGATACACCTCCCACCCCCACATGGGCAGCACTTGGGGGCTCAACTTCCAGGTTCCTCTAGAGTCGCCACCCCCAACCAGTGCCCAATCCTGCCTCAGGTTTGAACCTCTAATGCCCCAGGGGCTGAGACCCACCCCGGCTCACCGGAATGGATGAACATGTGCTTGGTGTAGTTTTTCCGAGAGCTGAACGTCTTGCGGCAGTGACTGCACTCATAGGTGGGCGGCTCGGAACCCGCGGTTCGCGCAGAGGGGACCAGAGGGGCAGAAGCGCGAGCGGCTGCAGGGGCTGGGGCCTCCCCCAGAGTTGTGCTGGGGGCTGCCTCGGGCTGGAGCGCAGGGTAGAAGGTGGTCGGGGGAGCAGGGGCTGGCCCCGAGGGTTGGAGAGGGTGCTGCACCGGTGGCCCTGGAGAACCCAGATGAAAGGGGAAAATGGCTACGGGCGGCCCGGGGGTCTTCACTGCAGGCGGGCGGGGTCCCGACACGATGCAGTCGGGCGGGGGAGCGGCCGGGGCTTCAGTGGAACAGCTTTCCACGGCCGAGCCCGCTTCCCCTTGCCACGCAGGGACGTAGCTGTCCGGGAACGCGTCCTCGGCCCCCGAGGGTCCCTGAAAGAAGTCCCTCCCGGTGCCGTAGTCAGAAAGGCCGGAGGGCGCGGGTGGTTCTTCCCGCACATTGTCAGCGGAGGTGAGGAAGCCTGCAGGGCAGTCGGGGAAAGCTGGGGGCGCCTGGCCCTCTCCCAGGCCTCCACCTTCGCCATCCTCCCCGTCGGTGTCATCGTCCGTCTCCTCGTCCTCATCGTCACAGCCCTCCTCTGGGCCCACAGGCAGGGCGGGGTCAGCGGCCGACCCCTCCGCCTTGGCGGGCATGGAGGGCGCAGGCAGCTGCAGGCGGGCGGGCTGGCGCTGCTTGCGGCTGTGCGCCACACCCGGGTGGCCCAGGGGCCGCGCTGCCAGCAAGTGGCGCAGGCGGTGCCGCAGCTGCGCAGGCGCGAGTGGCGGGGGCACCGGTGTTGGCAGCGGCGGGGGCGCGGGCGCGCCGGGGGCGGGCGCTCGGGAGCGGGCGATGATCTGCGTGCACTCGTCGATGACCGTCTGGATGCGCAGCACCGAGGCAGCCGTGAGCACCTGCAGGGCCTCGCCTTGCGCCACCACCAGCGAGCCGCTGTAGAGGAACTCGACGAGCTGACGGACCGTCTGCGCGGGCACCACCGGTGGCACGCGGATCTCCGAGTGGCCGAGCAGCAACTTGTCCTGGAAGAAGGGCGAGCCCGCGGCCAACACGCACCGGTGCGCGCGCAACGAAGCCTCCCGGATGCGCACCGTTACGTCGCAGAAGTGCCCGCCCAGTCGCTGCCCGTTGAGGGTCTCGAGCAGCGAGCGGGAGAAGTTCTGCAGGTGGATGTGGTGCACCGCCTCCGCCGCCGCCATCTACACTGAATGGGGGGTGGGGGTTAAGGGAGGAGGTCAGCCAGGGAATCCCCTCTGCCCTAGTGTTCCTGTCCTTTCAGCCTTTGTCACAGGACAGGACCCAAGGGCGAACCTCAGTTCTCCTCACCAGACCCTTGCAGCGCTCTGCCCAGCGCACAGAACCCAGCAGGCCCCCCCACACACACACTTCAGGACTCGTGCTGCTCTCGCCATGTCCTCAATTTCCAGCATGCCACTGGGAGAGTTGGGAATACCACCCAGGGGAGGGTCCAGGCTGGGTTCTCCTGTCTTGGCCCATTCACCCACCCTTCCCCCAGCTGCAGTGCCTATTTCCCGGACACCCCCCTCCAAGGAAGGGACAGCCCTGTGGATAAAAGGGCAGAGACCCGCACCCAGAACTGGCTCAGTCTCCTCCAGGATGGCGGCAACTCCCTCCACTTGTGGCTTTGGTCTGCCCCTGCCACACCCCCCGACCTTAGATCATCCAAGTCACCGTGCAGACCCAGTTCTGCTGTCTTGGAACGGGGCTGTTAACCAGTGTACACGGCGGTCTTCACAG